>JAJEJO010004402.1:26277-41867 GCA_020662805.1 Glaucomys volans
TGGGGAGCCGCTGTCGGGTCCACCTGCGGCTGGGGAGTGAGAGCAGAAGGGATGAGGGCGGTGACAGCCCACCTCAGGTCCTCAGACCAAGGTGCAGTCGGTGTCTCAGGGCATCCATGCCACCGCAGGGCCGCCAGGCGACAAAGGCCTGACTGCCTTTCCCTGCCGGAAGCCTGGGGTTCCAGAGATGGAGCCCGTGGTGTCTCTGCTGCCCCCGCCTCCCCTCTGCCCACACGGCCAGGTTCCCGTCACTCAGGCCAACGCTCAGACCGGTGGCCACTGAAGCCAAGCCCTGAACCAGGCCCTCACTCTTGCTAGCAGGCGGGGCCGGAGCCAACACTGTCCCCAATATGATGGCCACCAGGGGAGGGACCCAGCCTGCCAGGAGCACGACGCTAAGGAAGGAGCTCTGCTGGGAGGTGAGTGTGCGTGAGCGTGGGCGTGTGTGTGGGCGTGTGCATGAGTGTGGGCGTGGGCGTGGGCGTGAGCGTGAGCGTGAGCGTGAGCGTGCTGTGTCCTAGCCTGGTCCTTGCCCGGGGGTTGGGGCACGAGCAGATCCCTTGGGCTCTTGGGGAGCGCGCGGTGCCCGAGGAAGGGCTCCCACCAAGCCCGCCGCCCCTCCCCTCCCCCTCCCCCTCCCCCCTCCCCCTTGCTCTGGTCCCCTTCTCTGTTCCAGCCCTGCAGCAGGGGGTCAGGGAGGAGGTGGCCACTGCGGGGCGGGGTCCCCCATGGGGCTGGAGGGCGGACTGAGTCCCCAGGGAGGGGAGGGGGCCTTGCGTGGAGCCGCTGCTGGGGTTCTGGGGAGCCGCCCTGCCCTGGCCGGAGTCCAGAGCGACCGCTAGCCCTCCTATGGGAGGCCCGGGCTCCAGTGCCCGCACCGCAGGCGTCGGGTGGCCTGCGTGTGCAGAGGCTGGGTCAGCGCTGACGGCTGGAACTCCTTCTGGGTCAGGTGCGGACTGCACCCGCCAAGGAGGACGCGGCGCGGCCTGTTTTCTGGCTGCAACCATGTGTGGACCACAGACGGTGGTTTATGGAGAAGCCAGTCTGCTGGGCTGGGAGTCTGGCGCTGGGGCTCCGGTGAGGGCCTCGTGGTGAGGCAGGGCCGGTGGCCGCTGGGGCTCCTCTTCCTATAGAGCCCCCAACAGCAGCACGGGGCCTGCCCTCAAGCCCCATCCTCACCTCCTGAGGCCCCTGCCTGCAAAGACATCCTCGTCTGAACTTGGGGGTTCAGCTTCTGAACCGCGGCCTTGGGCGTGTGCGTTCAGACCAGGCAGAGCTCCTCCACACGGTGCCAGCCAGCCACGTGGATTAAACCAGGGCCCTGACAACGTGGCCATCCATGGCCGTCATCCCTGGCCTGCCCACGGCTGCTCCGTCCACTGCCGGCCTGGGCCTGCTCCCAGTTCTGCCTCTGCCTGACTGAGGAGGCCCCACCTGGCCGCCCACCTGCCCTTTGGACCCTGAGGTCTGCAGGACGATGGACTCACGTGACTGGCCCCCATGCCCTCTCCATTCCTTGGTCAAGATCCCAGGCCCTGGTCCTCCGTTGTCCCCAGCAGAGTGAGTGACAAGTCACAGATGCACGGGTTCCCAAAAGCACCTGGTCGGTGAGAGCAGGACTCACTTGGGGAAACGTGGACGAACCCTGATGCATCAACCTGCCATCTGGACAGGCGGCCGTCAGGGTCGTGCCCCGGGGGTCGTGACCTCGGTCCCTGTGACTAGGACTACCACTGGGGTTCAGTTTTCCAGGCTCTCGGCTCCCCATGCCTCCCTTGTGAGGTCGGAGTCCACAGGACAGAGAGGACCCCCTGTCCCATCTGCAGCACGTGCCCCACCAGCCCTGGGGGTTTGCTGCCCCATAGAGACCCAGCCTCACAGTCCCGCCTAGGTACTGCCCAGCCCCCAACCCCACTGGCGGGTCTTTGACATCTCCCACCCGCTTGGGCAAAAGATGGGGAGGAGATGGGAAGAAACTAGGGATGAGGACTGAGGCACAGTTCCAAGAAGAGGCCCCTTTTAGGCCCCGTTGGGACCCTGTGGTCCCCACACGGAGTGCCCAGGGTGGCCGTGCAGCTGTGGCTTCTGACCCCAAGTGGTGGCAGCCGGCCTGGCACACTCCCAGGGCAGCGCAGGCGATTCTGCGGGACAGCCGGGCACAGGCCCGGCGCCCACTGTTCTCGGAGTGTCTGCACACGGTGCCCGGGGAGCCACATCCGTCAGGTGACAGTGTCGTGAGGGGGCTGCCGCAGCCCTGAGTTAGTCTGTTGGGGTGAAGGGGTCAGGGCCTGGACATGAGGACAGGAGTTCTAGCTGGAGTGACTCATGGTCACATCCGCTCACTCACTCAGCCATCAGGCTGGCATCTGCCATCTGCCACGGTCTGGAACCAGAAGTGGGAGGAGGGTAATGTCCCCTCCAAAGTCACTGTGGAGGGGACGGTGGGTGTGGGTGTCTGGCCAGTGACCCCAGCCTCCACGTGGACACAGCACCTGCCCTGCCGCTCCTGCCTGCCACAAGAACGGCCCCAGGTGGGCACCGGTTACCGGCCAGGCATGTGGCCCGTGCTCTGTGAGGGGCTGTCATTTGAATAGGTGAACAAATGTCCGCAGCAGCCGGTGCTACCCAGGATGGACCTGTCCCTTTGGCGGTCAGGTGTGCAGCTGGCTTCCTGGGGGGTGATGTCGCCCACGCTGCCTGTGACCTTCCGGAGTGTGCAGGGACCAGGCAGGCCCTGACGCCCGGCACGTGTTCTGCCCCAGCGTCCGGGGCAGCCTGGGGACGGGGGTCCCCTGCAGGGGCAGCTGTCCCTCAATGTCTCCAAGAGGCGGCCCGTGCTCCGCAGGGCTGGGCTGTCAGCCTGGACAGCTTGGGAATCTGCAGATTCACCCCCAGAGGTTCTTCCCGAGAAGGACGTCTGAGGCCGCAGCCCCGGGGCCTCTCCTGCTGTGAGGCCTGGCTCCCGGGCCCCACGGGCACTCGGCTGAGCCAGGGAAGGGCCGGCAGGCGCTGGGATGAGGCCGCAGGGGCCAGTCACAGGCCTCAGATGCCCTCCTGGCGGGGCTGTTGTGGGAAGTGACCTGGAGCCGCAGCGGACTCCTGGCCACCCCGGGTCCTTTCAGCGCTGGGGCTGAACTTGCCTGAAGGGGGAGGTGGCCCCCCTGGGGACGCGGCTGCCTTCCTGAGCCTGGGGAGGGCAGGCCCCCAGGGCACCCGGGCACCCGGGCGTGTCCTCAGCGAGGGCTGCTGCACACTGGTAATGGCCATCGTCAGGCAACGGCCTGGCAGCTGGGGGTGCCCTCGTCCCCAGGCGAGGGCCGTGAGCCAGCACTGCCAGCCGCCGGCACCGGACAGTCGGAAACCCGCGGCAGCCACAGGGGCAGAGAAGGAAGCAAGAAGCTGCTCGGTGACGACACGCGGCTCCCAGCGGAGGAGTCCTCACAACGGAGTCGGTCACACGAGGTGGCATGAGCACCGACTGCAGTGGACGCCGGCCTGTCCTGGGCTCTGTGTTCTCGTGACTGTCACAGATGAGAGCCGGCAGCCCAGGGCGGAGGACACGCAGGCCGCCTGGGAAGTCGGGCGGGCGTCTCTGGCAGAGGGCTCGCACGACATCTGCCCAAGCCTGCCTCTGCCCCGCAGCTTGCTCTCAGGGACACCTGCCAATGGGCACAGCCACCGGCCACAGCCACAGTGTTTCTGTGGTGACCTGGGGTCCGCTGGGGTCTTGAGGAGTCCCCGACTCTGCAGAGGGGTGACTTCACTCTCTACACAGGGTGCTCGCCCCATGTGCACCCGTCCCCCCAGCGACTCCCAGAGACCGTCTGCACCCCTGTTCACTTGACAGGTGAGAAAGGGGGGCTCAGAGAGGTTCAGCCACTGGCCAAGGCGGCCCAGCGGGGCAGGTGCAGTGCTGCAGGCAAGAGGGCCCGCAGGCTGCCCGCGTCCCTGCTGCGCTCTGCAGACTGAGCCTCCTGCTCCTGCCCAGCCGGAGCCACAGCCAGGAGCCTGACCCCTCGGGACTTTGATTTTTCCTGAAAGGCCCCAGCAGGGGACATCCTCTCGTGAGCATGGGAGTCAGGTGCATCTGCTGGCACTGCATGCCTGTCACCGTCCTCTGACTGGCACCAGGCAGGGAGGCCAGGCCACCAGCCCCTTCTTGACAGAGGCAGCCCCTCCGTGAGCAGCTGCCCTGAGCGTCTTCAGAGCCACAGGAGCCCAGAGGCCCGTGAATACCGCTCGGCCTCCTCCCCGAGGGGAAACCGAGGCCCACGGCACCGACCTTGTCCAAGGTCATGCTGCTCTTAGCAGCGCCGAGGCCAGAATCTGGGTCCCGTGCCCTGGATCCCTGTCCCCGGCTTCCTCTGACTCTTGAGGCCCGTGCAGGGGGTGCTGAGCACCCCCAGGGTAATCGCTGCCCCAGGTGGACACGTCCTGGGTGACTGGCACCAGGGAGAAAGGACGTGCCTGTCCCTGACCGAGACCCGAGTGAAGGTTCCCGAGGCTGCACGTGTGAGAGGCTGGCCAGGCGGGCTGCAGGAAACCGGCGGGGTGCAGAGACCGAGGCCTCGAGCCCACGGAGTGCCAGCTTCTGGGGGGGCTGCTGAGAGGAGCCAGCAGGGCGGGCATGGCGTCACCTCCTGGAAAGCTCTCTCCTGACCTGAGGTGGGCGGTGCCCACAGCTCACGGTGACACCCAGTGAGCTGCAGCCCCGGCTCCTCACCGTCCGCCCGCAGCTGTGCCTGCACCAGCCTGGACCACCAAGCCTGTGCCGGGGGTCTCGCCTGGGCTGCCCCTTGTGCTGCGAATGCGCGTCCATCTTTGTGCCCTGGCTGGTCCCGTCTCATCTGGGCTGAGGTGCCCCAGGTGCCCAGCTCCATGGGACTCGTCACCTGTCCCTTGGGTGAACCCGCCACCATGGCCGCCCTCCTCCTGCACTGCCAGCCGCAGTAAAGCCGCCCCTGGGAAGGGGCCTGGCGGCGCTGCTCCCTGCAGGCAGACGGAATGAGGAGGCGGGCTCAGGAGGGACACACATTTATTGAGCAGGGCCACCGGGCTGCGCGCTGGGAGGATTGGCCTAACACTGTGTAAGGAGCACGTCTACACTGCAGCCTGGCCCTTGGGGTTGATGGGATCGCGCCCCCGGGGCTGGGTCTTCCTGTGTGCCGGGGCAGCGCGGGGCAGGGGTGGTGAGGGTGAGCTCTGTGGGCAAATGTTACAGGTTCACGTGGAAGTCCCAACTCAAAGTGGAGGATTTCTAGAACCTTCCGCTCTGGGTTTCCATGGGCCTCGTCACCCTGTCTGGCAAAGACCACCAAGTTTCTCAGAGACGGGGCCTGAGTCACCTCTTATTCCCATCACTGCCTGGCACAGGGTCCGGCAAGTGGCAGGTGCTTAGCCCGATGTGCCGAGCCAGGGAGACCCTGGGCAGCCCCGGGGAGCTGGAGACGGCTCCCCACCAGAAGGCATCGGGAGGCTCGGGGCCTGGGCTGTGGAGCACGTGGGGTCTTCGCACCCGAGGGCTGGGCTCCCGCTGGCCCTGTGGCCCGTGCGCCCTGCCTGCTCTGAGCTGCCCTGTGGTGTGGCGGGGTGCACGAACACCCATCCAGGCAGCTTCTACGCGCCAGCTGGGGTGTGCTCCTCCTCCTCCCTATGATGGAACGGGTTCCCTAAGAACCAGCTGGCCAGCCCATTCCAGTCCCCAGGGCCACTCCAGGGCCACCCAGGCTGCCCCTGTGCGGCTCCAGCTGGCTCACAGCTGCTCACTGCAGCCGGAAGCCTGCGCCCCAGACAAGGACAGTGGCAGGAGCCCCCAGCCACATAGTGACCTGTGCCCATCAGAGGACTTGCAGGGGGACCCCAGTAAAAACTAACCAGACGAACAAAGGGAAAGAACACCCTGAATCACACACACGCACACACACGCACACCTGATTCCTGACACCACAGGCCCGAGGGCCACTACTGGAGGGGGCAGGAGCGAGGGAGGCCTCTGTGTTTGGACTCGCCAGCCGATTCCTCCTGGCTCAAGTCGGCCAGGGTAGCTTTGGGTTTGCCACCCGAGTCCACAACGAGTCACCCTCAGAAGCCACCAGCCCAAAAGGGAACTATTGCTTGCAGACGGGTGGTTCGGAACCCCTCCCCTGCACCCCGGCCCCCAGCCCTGAGTTTGCTCCTAATCTTAGAAGTCCACGGAAGGGGGTTTTGGGCACAGGTGACATTTCCTCTTCAGCCGCCGCCTCCGCCGCGGCTCTCCTGGCGTCTCGGGTGGAGTTGTTCTTGGAGGCTGCACTGGACGCTTCGGACGTCACCTCCCCCATCCTGAGGCACGGCAAAAAGGTTTTCTGAGGACACAGAAGGAAACAAAATATCACCCAGGGTCTCCTCCATGGGAAGTTGCCAGGGTCATTTCTCTGGGGTCTCAGTGCCAGAAAAGGCCAGGGCTTTCTCTGTGCACATGACCTGTGTCCTCTGGACGTTGTGAATCGTGACGATAATTCTGGGAGAAGCGGGCAAGAAAGTCCGCTGTCGCTATGGTTCTGGGGAGCACTAGACACCCCGGCCCATGCAACAAGATAAGAAAAATGCAGATAGGATTAGAACAGAACAAAAAATGCAATTCATTGACAATAATCTACCTAGAAAAGTGTCACAGAACCAACAGACTAATTACTAGAAAAGACAGTGCAGGTGAGGAGTATGATCTTCAATCTGTGAGTCATGAGGTCAACACAGGACTCAGCAGCAGCACCCACCTCAGCAGTTACCAGGACGACAGTGTCTTGTCTTGGGACAGCCTCAGTCAACACAGGTGGTTCTGACATCATTTTTAATATTGCTCCCCCGTGGCCCTCAAAACTGTTCTGATTTTGAGGATGACTTTCATGGTCGCCCTGCCATAACAAACTAAAGAATATCGGGAACAGATGCAAATGCTATTTGTAAGATAACAGAACCCACGACGCATCTCAGAATCACTCCCTGAACACGCCCACACCACACACAGCCATGAAGCAGAAAGGAGGGCGACCCTGCAACACGGATGACCTGGGGACCCGTGGGCAGGGGCAGCAGCATGGAAACAGGCCTGTGGGGACACTGACAGCTTTGACAGGCAGAGTCCGTTGCAAGCAAGACAATGAGGAGCAGAAACACAGCCCCTGCCTCTGTCCACTGGAGGAGCACCTGCCCAGTCGCCAATCTCACCGTCCAGGCTCCTTTGCAGATGAGGGTGGACACGTGGCAACCCGTGCCCTGTGTGCAGCAGCCTGCTGGGCTGCGGAGGACCGTGCTGATGTCATGCTTTGCTTATCACCATGCTGCCAGGACCTCGCTGGCACTCAGCTGGGACTCCATAACTATTTGTTGAATGAGTAAATGTGCCGAGAATTTGAAGCCCCGACAAACCATCTTTCAATCATGAAGTCAACACAAAAATCTGTTGAATATATTTTAAAATTATAATTCCCATGAGTCCCTCTCAAGTACACTCACCAAGGACACACTAAACACAGGGGTAAAGGAAGTCGCTCTGGTAAGAGCCTGGGCAAGGAGCAGAGGGTCTCCTTAACTTGAGGACCATGTCTGAATCAAATCTAGGGATTCTGGTTATTACAGGAAAGAATGAAAAAGAAAGCAAAGAACTGATACTAATAACAATGTGGATAGAGGTGAGGAGGGAGGCAATGTACACAAACTTTCTTATTCAGGTATAGTTTGGAGGTGTAAATAATTATTTAGAAACTGAAGTCAATTCAGAAACTATCAAAGTAAATAGAAAATATAATAAACTAAAAAAAATGCTGGGAGAAAATGGGAAGGAAAGTAGAAAAATTTGAATTTTGATATTCCTAGTAGGGAGAAAATAAACATTGCAAAGAAATAAAGGATGAAGTGTATCATAGCCCATTATAATTATGAAGGTAGCCCTGGGCTCAAAACACAGCTTTCGAATTATCAGAGGCGTATACACAAAAAATAAAACAAAGAAAACAGAGAACATATGGTGAAAATTGGCAACCCCCACAAGAGCTATAAAAGCAGAAAGCATATCATAAACTATGGTGACAGAAATAAGACGAAATGTGTCTGCCATATCAGTAAACGTTAACGAGCCATACACGCTCGCTAAAAAAGAAAGGACTCTCAGACTGGATCACAGACAAAGCGCACGGAAGGTAGAGTGATTCAGAAAGGTTCCTACTTAATGTCACGGGACTGCACAATCAAAAATGGTTAAATGTGAGATTTTATGTTATATGGTTTTACCCCATTTTAAAAGAAAGGATGGGCAGAAACATAACAAATGCAAACCAAGGGAAACCAAGGGTTCTGATTTTATGATCAGAGAAAGCTGAACTTGGGTGAGAAACAGCAAATGAGAGAAATAAAGGCATGGTGTGAGGACCAAGGATGAAAGTCATCCTGAAGAATAACAGCAATGAATACTCTGGTGCCAAATAACACAGCTTCGGTATTCATAGTCAGAACTACTTGGAATTTAAGAAGAAAAGGGCAGAATGTGCTAGTATTGTTGTACTTCAATTCACCTCTCTCAGTCCATTACAGGTGAGTGACAAAAAGAAATAAGAATATAGGAACAATGACTGTGTGTGTGTGTGTGTGTGTGTGTGTGTGTATATGTGTGTGTAGGGGGATGTATAAGACAGAATGTAATTTTTATTAAAATACTTTTGAAAATGCACACACAAAAAAGGACTATCAGGCCTAAATTTCAAAAAGTAGGAACAAAATGACATTCTCTATTATAATATAATAGAATTTGATCATACTAACAACAAACTCATAAAACAAAACAAATTCTAGCACAAGAAGTATGTAAACTCTTTTAACAAATAACCATTGAATCAAAGGGAGCAAAAAATAAAAATTGCAAACTCCTTATGCAACAATTAAAAATTTCAAAATAAAAATTTAAAAACCATTTTTATGGATAAAAATAACATTTCAGAACCTGGTGATGCAGCCAAAGCCATGCTCAGAGGAAAATTCATAGCCTTAGAATAAGCATTTTATTAATAATCAAGAACACATGAATTGATCATCCAATTAGAAAAGTTAGAAAAGAAAGACAAAATCAACCCAAGAAAGAGGTAAGAAAGCAATAAATAAATTAAAGATGAAATGGAGTTAAAAACAGCAAAAAGAAGGAACTAATAAATCAAGCTCCTGGTTCTTGGGAAAACAATGGAACGTGTTAAATCTTGGTCAAGCTAATGAAGCAGAAGATAGAAGACACAGAAGGGGGATGAATGCTTGGAAGGTTCCTCTGTGCACTTTCCATCCCACTCCATCACCCCACTATTCCTCAACTACTCTGCTCTGCAGAATCTGTGCCGATCAAGGGCCCCAACGCCTTCATGTTACTGATCCTGTGGTCACTCAGTCCTCCTTCCACTTGTCCTCTGAGCACCAGTGACCCGAGTGATCTGTCTTGTGTCCTGGACCCTTCAGCCCTCTCTCCTGGCTGCTTTCCTACTTGTCCTGCTTCTGCCAGGCCCTCTGCTGGTCCCACCCCACCCTCCCAGCCTCCTCTTCTCTGTCCATCTCTGTTACTCTGGAGATCACTTCTCCTCCCACAGATGTAAACTCTCCGTGTTGATGGTATTTGGCCTGGAACTCTCACCTGAACTCCACGTTCATGTCACACCATCTACCTGACACCAGCTGGACACTGAAACGATGTCTCAAACCTGATATTCCCTAAATTAAACTCCGTCCTTCCTCCCTGAACCGGCTTCCCCACACATGCCCCAACCTCAGTAAGCACAGCTCCATCCTGCCGTGTGCCCACATCGTGGTCCTGGGGGTCCCTCTGGGCTGCTCTTTCACACCCTATCTAATGAGTCCATCAGCCGATCCCCTTATGGCTTCCTGCAGCCTGCACCCACCTATCTGCAGCCTCCCTGCTCCCACCACGGCCCCAGCCAGCAGGGTTCTTGCAGTGGCCTCTCCCTGGACAGCCCTGGCCTCCCTCAACCCAGCCACCAAATGAAGGCCTGAGTCTGGTCTCATTGGGCCTCTGTTCCCAGGCCACCCAGAGCAGAAGCAAAGACCCCCATCTGCCTCCAGCCTGCTCTCAGCTCTGCTCCTCCACTCCGACCATGGTTGTTCACTGTGTGACCCTGGCTGGGCTCCAGGTGCCCACTATGGGAGTGAGCATTATCCTGGGGTGTCTGTGAGGGAGTCTGTGGGTGAGGTGTGCCTCTGAATGGCAGCCTGAGGACAGCAGGGGCCCCCCCGACCATGGACGGCTTCCTTGTTGCAGGCCTGGATGGAACAACCCAGGCAGGCAGTCTGCTCATCTCCTCAGGCCCCCATGGAGCTGGGACACTGGTCCTCTCCTGCCCTCAGACTTGGACTGGGACACACACCTTCAGCACCCAGGGCCCAGGCCCTGGACACAAGCTCAACCAGACCATTGCCCCCACTCCGTCTTCTGCTTCCCACAGGCAGAGCAGGGGCGTCTTGGCCTCCATGGTGGTGAAGCCACCTCCCCACAGGACACCTCCCTGTGCGTGTGCATCCTACGGTCTCTGTTCCTCTGGAGAACCCGGATGGACACCCGTCTACACCAGAACTCCCACCCTCCTATGGGTTGGCCCACGCAGGCACCTCAAGGCCCCTGTGGGTGCAGCCCTCCTCGGCCACCCTGCCCAGCCTGGACCGACCTCTGCACCTTGCTGACTCCAGACCACACTATGGAGCTGTGACACGCAATGGTCCCTGTGTTTCCAGGTGACCTGGGGTCTCCAGGGAGCAGGACTTTTCATTGGCTGTGCTGCACCAGTGTCCCCAGGCACAGACGGGCATCCCCACGCAGAGGAGCAGAGCCAGGAGCAAGGGGCCCAGGGGCGACCTCGCGCCGCAGCTCCTGCAGGACCTGAGGGAAGCGGGTGTGTTTCCAAGGAAGCAGGGATCCCCCAAGGACCGCCCGTCGCAGAGGAGAGGGAAGCGGCGAGCAGGAAATCCCGAGTCTAAACAGGATGCCAGTCAACCCCGGAGGTCCTTCAGAGCTGACAGAGTCCCCGGGCCACCGCCTCCACGCGCCAGATCCGGGCAGAGCAGTGGTGCTCACTCGGTGCAGCTTTGCCACCGCAGCGGAGGCTTGGGGGGACTTACTGAGGCAGGCAAATGGGACAAGGACGGGGACGGGGCACACGCTCCCCAACTGGGCAGTTCCACTTCCTCCTCCCTGACTCGCTCACAGGGCAAGGCCCCTGCGGCTCGCCCGCTGCAGCGCCACCACCACCGCCACCGTGGATGAGGATCCACGAACGTCCACCGGTAGGACGCTGGCCAGACAGAGAGATGGGACAGCCTGCAGCTCCGTCAACTGCCCGGAGTGCTGTCCTCTGCCGCCCCCGTCCCGTGTCCCCCCCAGGGACTGCCACTGACATGCTGAGGCCTCTCCCTGTGGCCTTGGTCTGCCCACTGCCTCCTGAGTGGGCCCGCAGAGGCGGGGGCACGGGGCCTCTTCCTGGTGTACCTCCGCATGTCCTCCACTCCGAAGGTCCCTCTCCGGCTGCTGGGGACACCCTCCCCGGCTCTACCCAGCACACTCCTACACGCCCTTGGGGCCCCAGGCTTCCAGCACCCCTGGGGACAGCGGCCTGCACCCCCTGGGAGAGTGAGGACACTGGCCTCAGAGCCAGAGGTCAGGGTTCAGATCCCAGCCCTGCATTTCCCAGGCTGTGTGACCCTGGGCAAGTCACCTGACCTCTCAGGGCCTTGGGCACCCACCTGACGCCACTTTGGGTCTATAGGATCCTCCTCACTGCGGACACCCGTGGCTGGGGACAGCTTTGGCTTGACCCATCTGGTTGTGGCCTGGCCCTTAGCCCACCAGCTCAGGGACGCACTGCCCACACAGCCTTCCAGAGGAACCTTTGATGAAAGTCAGTGTGTATTCGTTTTCAGTGACCATGTCCCAGCTGTGCAGGCAACCCCAGGTGCAGGAGACTGTCCCTGAGTGACTGTCCACTTCTGTCATCGAGAGCCCCTGACCCTGCTGCTGGGCCGCCTGTCCTCTTGGATACCCTGCTGGTCACGAGCCCTCACTGTCAACCACATGTGGAGACCAGACCCTGGGCCACCAACGCTGACAGTCCCACAGGGCCTTCGAGAGCCTGACCTGCTGGGGCCATGGACCTGAGACAGGCCCTGCCCTGGACAGCAGAGCTGAGGGAGCCACCCCAGGACCCCAAGGCAGGAGCAGGTCTTGCTGTGTCCAGGGCTTGGGCTGCTGAGGGTCTGGAGGTCCTGGCCTGGGAGGAGGTCAGGGAGGGTCTCTGGTGCCGGGGTGAGCCCCAAGCAGCCAGCTGGGACGAGTCCTGGGGAGGAGGCAGCCGACTGGCCAAGGCCATCTGGAGGGTCCCAGTGGTGGTGGTCAGTGGCCTGAGATGTTCCTGGCAGGGAGATCTGGAGGTGCTTCACCTGCCAGGCAAAGGCTTCTGGACGGGATCCGGGCATCCGGGGATCCAGGGAGCTGGGTGGGAGGCCACCCCTGATTTGAGTAGAGGCAGGAACCGGCGTGGGGGGCACTGGACCAAGCCTTTCCCTGTGCAGACTAACCCTGGGAGTGGGGCCCACGGTCTGCACGGCTTACTGATGGGGACCCGGGGCTCAGAGAGGCCAGTAGCTTTCCAGGGTCACACTTCTGGCTAGTGGTGGAGCCAGGAGTCCAGTCTGTGCCGCTGAGCACTGGGCCACACGGCTGACCAGCAGGGGACCGGGAGGCCTAGTGGGCAGTGGGCAGGCAGCCCTGGGGACAGGCTGAGCTGGCACCAGGGCAGCAGGGCCTGCAGCCTCACAGAGAGCCGCCTGCACCTGGCAATTTGAATAACAATGAAAGCTTCCGGCTGGCGGCCGAGCTCCTGCGACAGAAGCAGAGGAGTCACGAGGCTGCAGGGCTGATTGCCAGGTGAACAGCCACTGGCTCCTCAGTGCGGCCACAGCAGCGGCCAGCGCTCTCCCAGCACCTGCGAGGGGCGGGCGAGCCGCCTTCTGCCTTCTGCCTTCTGCCAAGGGAGCCGGCGGCAGGGACAGTGGAGTGCTGGGGCCAGGGGACACGAGGCCATGCAGAGGACGGGAGGTGCCGCGTGAGGCCACCGGGCAGCCAGGCCAACGCCTCCCATCTGACCTATCCCGCCACACCAGTGGGACCCCAGACAGCTCGCCCCAGCTGCTCTGTGACACCGACGGGCAGGAGGTCCAAGGCAGGACCCACGCCGTTCTCTCATCCTGACACCCGAAGGTCTCCCTGTCCCAACCCCCAGAAGCAGTGCCTGTCACCTTACAGACCAAAAGGGACTCTGCTGCTGGGGTGAAGTTCAGGACCTTAAGATGGGGGTGCTGGGGTACCATGGCTGGGCCAGAGTCGGAGGTGTGGCTCAGGAGCAGCTGCAGAGGGGCCAGCCAGAGGGTCCAGGGCCCAGGTACCTCCAGAAGCTGGGCAGGTGGCAGGGAGGTTCAGCCCGTGGTCTCCAGGGGCAGGGGGACAATGACACATGTGCTGTTCAGGGCCCTGAGACTGGCAGTCTGTCCCCAGGGCAGGACACCCTGGGTTTGCCGGCGACCAGGACAACGGCGTTCAGAGCAGCTGTTCATGAGGCCCCAGAGGGCGAAGGTCTGGCAAGCCCCCCGGGGACTGGAAGAACACTGTGGGCGTCCCCACGAGGGAGGCCACACGTAGTCAACAAGGACAGGCTGATAGGCTCGGAGGCCATAGCACGGTGTCACGGGCCACACCGTCCCATCCCACTCCGTGAAGCTCAAGAATGGGCCAGATCAGCCGAGGGGCTGGAGGTCGGGAGAGCAGTGTCTCGGGGGCCAGTGGCAGCCCATCTGGTGGACTCCAGCCCCCTCCCCCACTCCGCTTGGGCCACCTCGAAGTCCCTTCTGCTCTCTGCCCCCGGGGCCTTTGCCCAGCTGCTCTTGGTTCCCGGACACGCCCACTTCCACTGTGGCCTCCTCCTGAGAGGGTCCAGTCCTGCCCGTCCTGCAGATCTGAGCACCAGGGGAAGGGCCAGGCCTGGGAACGGGCAGTGAGGGCCTGTCCTCGCCCTGCAGGCCCCTGGGAGCCCCAGAAGGGCTTCAGCCAGAGGCCTGTGCGGACGCAGGGTGGGAGGCTGCTCCGGCCTTGGGAGCCGGGCTGGCTGGGGGCTGCGTGTTGGGCCCGGCTGGCAGCCTCCTCCGGCACCTCGCCCCCCGGCTTCTGGAAACTGCGTCCTGAAGGCTGATTTCTGATGCGGCTCTGGGAACATGTGATGGCTCCGCTCTGGCAGGAGACGCTCTGCACACCGCCCGCAGCAGCAGAAGCCCGGCCTCGCTGCCCCACCTCCCGCCCGGGGACAAAGACTTCCTGCTCGGAGATCCTCAAAGCATTCTCCACATCCATCCCTGCCCCAGTCAGCGGCTCCATTAGCAGATAGAGGTCAGAGAGGCCTTGTGCTGAGAGGTCGGGAGCCTTCAGGCCTCCTCCACCTCCCACGGGAGATGGGAAGCAGCCAGCCCGGGTGTGAAGAGCCGAGGAGGGGCCCGGACGCCCACCCAGGACCCTGTTCCCCCAGGACCCTCCTGGACAAAGCCCCTGGCCTGGAGATGGACCACATGGCTCTGGCTGGGCCAGAGCGGACAGCAGGGAGGGGGTCCCCCGAGGAGGGAGGAGGCCTGGGGAAGGAGGGCACCCTCGGCGAGGTTCTGAGGGGTGGGTAGGAGTTCACCAGGACTGGGGTGGGGAAGCTGGTGAGCTGGGCTTGCGGGCAGCATGGGTGAGGGGCTCTGATCTAGTCTGTGTCCCCAGACTGGGGGTGAACATGCCTCTGTCTGGGGCATCTGCACTTTGTCCCTGATCCTCCACAGCTCTGGCCACATGGGCCCTGGCACCTGCCAGCCCTGCTCCCGGGTCTGGGCTGAGCTGGCCCTGGACACGTCGCTGTCCTGGCTGCCCACGCGGTTCTCCTGCTGCGTTGCACCAGAGCAGGGCCGGGCACCCAGGGCCCAGCCCAGGCGCGAGTGAGTGGCCCCCGTGAGCCCCCGGGCAGGTGGACCCCACCGACGCTCATGCCCCCAGGCTGCGCACACGCATGGACCTCACTGGTCATCTCACACAGCCTCTGGGGACCCACCTGTCCCTCCGGGCACCTTGAACCCCTGCTGGCCTGTGACTCCTGTCCTGGCCACTCGGGATGCCCCTCTGCCCCTGTGTCTCTCCTCTGGTGCCCAGAGCGATGGTCAGTGCTATGCCCGCCACCTCAGCACCCAGCACCTCCTCCCTGACCAATGGCAGCACCTGCCACTAGAGCCACACCCAGAGTCCCCAGGGTCCTCCCTCCCCAGCCCCCATGTCCAGGCCCTCCACCGTTTCTGTCCATCTCCAGAACAGTGCCTTGAAGCCAGGCCTCTCCTCTCCGTGGCCTCCTCCAGCCTCCCCGCCTCCACCCAGGCAGTTGGCTCTGCCCATGGGCCCAGGGCTCTCTCCAGACCTCCCACTGCTCCAGTCTCCTCGAACTGTCCCACGTGGACAGCAACCTTCATGGAGTCCCGCGTCCCCCCCCCCCCCCCCCCCC
>JAJEJO010004403.1:0-42017 GCA_020662805.1 Glaucomys volans
GACCTTTCTTCAACTATATTTAGTTGAAGAAGGTCTTAGATCGGAAGAGCGTCGTGTAGATGACAGGGGGGGATCGGGGGGCCACAGGCCTTGCTGCACCACCCTCCCTGACATGCATGTCGATTGGGACACACCAGGGGAGGGGCCTGGGGGGTGACAACGTGCCCCTGGGAAAGGGACAAGGGGAGAGGCGGGGCCAGGAGGAACCAGGCTGGGAGGAGGACGGGTCCCCCCTGTGATAGATGGACGTCCCTCTGCTCCGTGTTCCTATAATGCACAGGCTGCGGGAACTCGGGGCCACATTTGCGTGAGGAGCTAGGCAGTGGGGGTCCCGAAGGGGGCACAAAGGCTCAGAGATGGCAGCCTGGGCAGCAGTGCAGCCCAGTGCTCAGGGGAGCCGGCTAGGCTGTCCGAGGGTGGAGACCAGAGGTCCTGCCTCTGTGGGAGCCCAGGAGGTGCCTCGGGGGCCTTGGGGCCGCTGGGAAGGAGAGCAGGGCAGAAACCTGGGCTCCCCTGCAGCGGCCCCTCGGGGCTCTGCCCAGGCAGACCACCAGCGCCCAGGGCTGGCTGCTTCCGGCCTCCTGAACCCTGGACATCAGTAGCCAGTCTCGCTGGGGTGTGGATTCTGGGCTACGAAGTTCCTGGAGTAACCAAGCAGCAGCACTCTGGCTAGCCCAGTGATGGGACTCAGGCCCTCAGACCCTCCAGCTGAGGGGGGCAGGTAGGGAGTGGGGTGGACGGGTCCTGTGTGAGCGGTGCTGCTGGACCAGGTCTCCCCACGGCCTCCGACCGCTCCTCATGCGCCCCTGCAGGTGCCGACCTCGGTCCCTGTACCCGTGTGCACACTGCAGCTCAGAGTGGTCAACAGCTTGCTCAAGGTCACACAGCTGGGCAGTGCAAAACCCGGCGTGCCTTTCCAGGAGGCCGCGTGGCCTCCGTCTGCACCCCCAGCTGCAGCACCCGTGGTCCCCAGAGCCCGGGGTCCAGAAGCAGTTTGGAGACAAGTCCCAGCACCCGCCAGGGAGCCTTAGAAAGGACCAGAAGACAAGGTCGCCGGTGAGGGGGTGGCGGCCTCAGGTCGCAGGCCTGCGAGCCGAGTGCCCGGAGCCCAGTGCCGCTGGGAGACGTTTGCTGGGTGGACAGCGGACAGCGTCTATTCTGGGAAGCAAACATCTGAGGAGTCAAGGCCAGAGTCCTGATGGCGGGAGGAGCAGAGCAGGGTCTGCACTCACCTGACCCCCTGTGCGCGGAGGCTGATGGAGACCATTCCTGCCTCCCCTTGCCCGAGAGCCATCCAGAGGGGGCCTGTTAGGACCCCTGACTAAATAGGATTTTGGGGACTGTACCAGCCACGGCCGGCCGCTTCTCTTTGTGGTGACTCCTCTTTCTCCGCGTTACCCTCTCTGCAGCCCAGGGGGCGATGACATGGAATTCCCATCAAATTGACACAAAGGGACACCGTCTTTTGTCACCAAGGGTTAACGACCCGCAGCTTGGCCAGGGCATTTACAGAAAGAGTCCAGGCTGACGGCTCACCCGTGGCACCTCTGTCCCCAGCAGTTCCTGGGCGGGGTGCTTAATCAAGGTGCCACACCAGGGGCCTGCGTGGGGCAGCGTGGGTCCCCTGCCTGCCCAGGCGCAGGACCACAGGAGCCACCTCTGGGGACATTGGACCCTGGGAGCTGAGCTCCTCTTCTCCTGGGGCCCCCCTTTCCACAGACAGGCCAGCAGGAACCCCCAAGCTTGGTCATGGACAGGGTGCAAAGGCTCAGAGACGGCCGGGCAGCAGGCAGCGGGGCGGTGGAGGGGGCTGAGTCCACTCCTCCCCGGGGCCCAGGGGAGGGTCTTTGAGGGTCCTTGGGCCTGGAACCGCCCAGAGCCGGGGTGGCTCCACCTGGCCGAGCCGTGTTTGGGCCTGGAGACCGAAAGCTCTGCAGGAAGCTTGGCCGGAAGAGGAGCAGCAGGCGGCCGGGCCCCTCTAGCTCATTCTGGAAGTGCCTCCCAGAGCGGTCGGTCTCCCCAAACCTCTCGGGTGTGGCCTCCTGGCCACAGGGTGATTCTTCCAGGCAGCCCGCCAGGGCAGAACGGCCTCCCCACACACCGCTGGGCGGGGTCCCAGGGCAGGGGCTCTGCCCTTCCTTCTGTTCCCGGCACTGGTGGCCTCTCTGGAGACTCAACAAATGCGTCGGACAGCAAGGGAACCGAGGGTGCTTGGTGACACCCTCCCCGCAGCAGTGTCAGGGAAGGGGACCGGGGACGCTGGCGAGCTGGCAGAGACGCCTGCCACACTTCCTGGGACGGGGCTTCCTGTCTCTGGCTCTCTTTCCCAAGAAGGCCCAGGAGCTGGTCAGGAGCTGACCGAGAACCCCTGGCCCCTGTGGCCTGCCTAGGGGCCCCTCTTCCACCCAGGAACCTTCACTGCCCATGGTGAGGCCCACAGACCGCTGGGGCAGGTGAGGGTGCCAGTGGCCACGTGCCAGCTGGGAACCTGGTGACTGGGCAAGCTGGCCAGTGCTCACAGCCCGCCCTCAGCTCACCGCCCACCCCCGGGACAGCCAGAATGCAGGGCCGAGCACCAGGTCCCTGCTGCCACTCACGGGGTGTGAATACCACCCCATGTGCCGCTCACGGCAGCCCCGCAGGTGGGACCCAGCCCTGGCAGAACAATCAGGAAGCGGGGCCCCCAGCGTTGGTCACCTGGGGTCCGTCATGACCGCTTAAATCCAAGTGCACATGATTTCACACTAATGGTGGCGTATTCAACACCGACCCCCAAGTCCCTGCCTCCCCAGGGCCAGCTCTTGCAAGGGGGGGGGGGTTCCCTGCAGGGGACCTGGAGCCGCAGCCCAGGACGCGGTGGCTTGAGTTAAAGTCAATCAGAATGTGCTGGTCGGGCTCCAGGCAGGCCCAGCCTGAGGGGGGGACGCGGCTGCCTTATGGAGACAGTTGATGAGCGACGCCCGGGGCCGCAGCCGCAGCGGAGCAATGGGACGCGGAGAGGAGGTGGAATCCTCAGGCTCGGAAGCCAGGTGCTCGCCCACCGCCCTCCGAGCCAGCCTGGCAGCAGGCGCGTGGGACCCCCAGGAGTCCTTGCTGGGATCGCGGGTAATTCAAGGGGCCGGCAGCCCCCGGGGCGACCCTCCTCCAGGCTGCCTCGGCCCCCGAGCCCCGCCCTGTCGTCTGTCAGAGCAAAACAAAATCCAGCTGAAACCCGGCTGTGCCTGGCGTCCTGCTCCGCTGCGGGGATGGCCCCTCTGTGCTGGCACGCGGCCTCTGAGCCGCTAAATGACACTTAGATTAAGCAAATTCCCACAGTGAGGGCCACTGACCAGCGAGGGCCACTGACCGCTGACGACAGAGCCAAGTGCAGAATCTCACACGCCCACTGTGGGTGACGGGAAAGCACCTGGGGGGCAGGACACCAGGGCAGGACACCTGGGGCAGGACACCCGGGGCCAGCGTGCATGTTCTCTGGGCTGGTCCTCTCTCCACTGTCCACTCTGAACACGAGCGTGACAACCCACCACAAGTGACGGTGACGGCATCCTCTGCCGCACAGATCCGAGCCTCGAGGTCCCCCGCCAGGCGAGTCCGTTGGCACCCATGTCACCGAGGGGAACACCGAGGCGCAGGGTTGGTAAACGCTTTGCCCGGGGCTCCCCACTGTCCCAGGACCCGGGACGGGAGCTGGCCACCCTGTGGCCACTCTGTTGGCCGCCCATGTGGCTACGGGGTCTCGGAGGGAAACTGGTAAGAAATGCGTGGGTGTGGGTCCCCGACTGCCCCGCGCCCGGCCTCTGGGTGCTCTGCCCAGGAAGGGGCCAGGGATGGGCAGGCGGCGGGAGCCTCAGCCAGGGCTCGGGGGGCAGGAAAGGGTGAGGACCCCACGGCCAGTGGAGCCCATTGGGCTGTCCTTCACCCGCCTGGCCCTAGCGGCTCCCGAGGGGCTGGGACGAGAGGCACCAGGCTGAGCTTGGGTTGCAGCAGGACCGGAGCCAGCGAGGGCTGTTACCGGGCTCCTGGGCCCAGCCCTCGTGGGCCTCCAGGGGCTCTTGGGGTCCTGCCTGGGGACGAGTGAGACCCACTGGAACCTGGTCCCACAGCAGCACAACCGCCAGGTCACCAAGCGCTCTCAGGGCCTCCGGGCTGCCCAAGCTGCGGAGCTGCCCAGGCTGCTCCTCACCCGCAGCGTGGCCAGTGGGAGGAACTGAGCCCCTCCACCTCTGGTTACTGGGGCTCTGACTAGGGGACACCCCAGTCCCCACCCTCGGGTTCCCCTGCAGTGGAACAGACTGAAGACAAACAGGAAGCCAGTGTCAGGCTGCAGCCAGCACGACCAGGGTTCTAGAGGAGAGTAGGGATGGAGTGACAGGCAGGGGGGTGACAGACCCAGGACAGGGACACCTGTGAGCAGGCACCTGTGGAAAGGAGGCAGTGTGCCCTAAGGGTATCTGGGAAGGGAGCTGTTCGGGGGTGGTGCAAAGGTCCTGAGGCAGAACCTCAGGGGCCACTGTGGCCGTCTGACAGGGACGGAGGGTTCTGAGATTAAAGTTTTCATGGCTCACTCTGCTGCAGGGAGCAAGGGAAGCAGGGAGACCGACCGGGAGGAGGCCTTTGGGCAGAAGATGGCTAAGAACGTGAGCGGTGAGGAGGGCCGTGGGGAGGGGGAGGGAGCCGAGGTCGGAGCTGAGGTCTGTCCTGGAGCCCTGGGCAGCAGGGCACACGACCTGCTCCTGACCATGCCTGGGGACGTCCAAGGAGCTGCCTGGAGGAGTTGGGCCTGTCGGGTGAGCGAGTCTGAGGTGGGTGGGGGACTGGGGTGGGGACAAAGACAGGGTGGGCGGGAGTGGACACTGGGCTGGGTGGGCTGCCGGGCACGGGGAGCACTGGGGAGAGAAGGCGGAGGAGCCTCAGTCATGGCGGGGTGGGTGGGGCAGCAGAGGGTCCCGCAAGGGCTGCCTTGGAAGGGCCGGGAACCAGGAGGGGCAGTGCCAGCACCGCTGGTCACCGGGCCCGTCCTCCAGTCCCCCTGCTGCTGGGCTTGCTGGCTGCTCTCTACCTGGATCCCTCTCCAGCTCCTACTCACCCACCGCACCCAGGAAGTGGCCGGGCCTGCCCAGGCCACAGACTCCAGGGGCTGCTCCCTCCGCACCAGCCTCGCATGCCCTCCCAGCACAAGGCGGAGAGGCCACCGGCCCAGGCCAGGGCCATGGCGTGCGTTCGGCCCTTCCTCTGGACAGTGTGTCCTGAACATCCTGTCAGGGGCCTTCTGCTAGGCGGGACTCGAGGCCTGGCCCGGGTCCTTAGGCAGGGAAGGGAGGAGACCCACGCCGGGCCTGGGCATCCTGACCCTGTGGAGCAGCGTGACTGGACGCACCTGTGTCCCCAGGCAGCGGCCCCTGCAGAGAGCCCGCCCCAGGCCTGCCCGCTCGCCCCCTCCAGGAAGCCCTCCCTGCAGCCCAGGCTGGGTGGGAGGCAGCTCCCTCCACGGCAGCCCATGGTTCCTCATGACCATCTGTGGCCACATCTGTGCCTGGAGCCTGGCCTTGGACAGGCCTGGGAAAGCGGTGCCCCTGTCCCTGCTCTGAGGTCACCACCCTGTCCTCCTACTGCCCCTGGCCTGCTCTCAGTCCTCCACTGTCCCCGTCCAACCCATGGCCCACCTCGCTCTTCCTGGTGGAGGAGAGGAACCGGGAGGCCCTGCCCTGCTGCCCAGGTCCTGGGTGGCCGTCATCCCACCTTCTCGCCCAGCACCCAGACCAACACGTTCCTGGCACCAGGCCTGCCCACTCTTCTTCACCAAGCTGCCCAGTCCCAGGCAGGAGCTGTAGAGGCAAGATGGTGCTTGGGGCAGAAGGGGCAGGGGAGCCTGGAGTAACCACAGGGTTGGGCTTGGGCCTGGCGCACAGTGGGGCCAGGTGCGCACAGTGGGGCCTGGCACGTAGTGTGGCTGTGGGTCTGGGCACTGCACAGGCCTCAGGGTGAGGAACATTCCCAGGAGCTGGGGCTGGACGCAGAGGGTGTGCAGGGGCAGGGGAGGGAGGAAGAGACCCACCCCCATAGCCCTACTGTGTGCACCTCTTTATTTCTGGTCACCATCACTGTCCAAGGAAGGCATAGAGACTCAGAGAGGGCCTGCAGCTCACCCGAGGATGCACAGCGAGTGACTCTGCTGGTTCTGGGCGTAGCCACGACCCTTCAGCATGAGCCCCTGGGAGTGCAGTGGTGTCCTGCAGACCTGCTCCAGGGGCCATCAGAGGAGGGCAAGCAGGAAGAGGCACAGCTGGCGAGGGAGGGGCGCGTGTCTTCCCACGGACCCTGGGAACCAGCTCAGCAGGTTTGCCATCCCTTTTATGGAGGGGTAAACACAGGCCCAGAGAGGGCAAGTGACTTGCCCAAGGCCACACACTTAGTCTGGGCCTGACTTCTACTCATCTCAGGCTGGAGGGGACAGACGGGAGCCGGATGGGACAGCCTGGAGACGCCTCACCCGGCTGGAACCCCGAGGCTCTGAACCTCCGTCTGCTCAGGACATCAACTATCCTGATTCCAATCATGGAGCCTCCCTGGTATCGGATGTTACGCCAAGGAAATAAGGTTCGGCCTCCTCCCTTGGGGTCTTGTAATTTTCTGAATTTCGCTGTCGGCGGCCTCCACTCTGCAGAACCCGCACACCGAGGCCTCTGGCTGCAGAGCCGGGGAGAGGGTCGCCTCAGCCTAGCAGAAATCCTGGGCTGGGTGGACTCCTGCTCAGGGGAGACTGGGCGACTTCTGCCAGGAGCGGGGGTCCGGGGGAGCCAAGGAGGAGGGAGGCTCTGGGCTCCGCGGGTGCAGAGACCCTGCCCTGGGCCCCTGAAGTCCTGCAGGGCCCAGCACAGTGAGCCCATCCTGCAGGGGACCCAGCTCCGAGGTCCCCACGGGCAGCACCGGCCTCTCCAGGAACCCGTGTGGACGAGGGTGCTGGCCTAGTCTCGGTGCATCAGAACCCCAAACCCAGCAGGGACCCCGGGGCCTGAATGCCCCTGGGGTTTGAGATGCCCAGGGGACCCCGTTCATGGCCAAGGCAGGCCTGTCCCCAGGCTCTGAGTGACCTGGGTGGTCCCCACTCCAGCCACTGCCCTACTGTCCCTCCCCACTGGCTTCTGGCTGATGGACCCGGGGAGGGGTGAAGGGTGACCCAGAGTCCACAGGGTGACGTGGAAGAAGAGTAAGCTGGGAAGAGTGTGGGTGAGGGGCAGGCTGGGTGGAAGGGGTTTCGGGGTGGGGCGAGGTGGGGAGACGCCCTGCGGGGCGGGGCTGGGGCGTGGCTCAGGGCCAGGAGTGGGCCTGGGAGTCCTGGGCTCAAGCCCACGAATTTACTGTGTGTCCTTGGGCAAGGCACTCACCCTGTCTGGGCCTGTGGCCTACGTCTGCTCATCTGTAAGAGCCCTGGGGAGCTTATTCCCAGGGTGAGTGTTACCAGGGAAACTGATGGGTGTCTAACAGCCAAGGACTAAGGTCCCCGCACACGCCACGACAGGAGGGGTGAGGGCAGGTGGCAGGGGCCTTGGCAGCCGGGCTGGGAGCCGAGGCCCTCTGGGGAGGACATGGAGGCTGGATGAACCAGAGGCAGGGGTGGGGACCCCAGGAGGGCACCCGCCTCGTCGGGTCCTCATGACAGCCCTGAGGGTCAGGCCTCAACTGTCCCACCCCCCAGATGGGGAAACCAAGGCCCAGACAGGGTGGGCTGGGGCCAGGCCAGTGGTGGGCAGAGAACAGAGGTCCAAAGCCGGCGTGAGACTGAGCTGCAGCTTGTCCCCAGCACTGGTGACCACCACCACCTGACACGAGGTGGCAGCCCAGCAGCGAATGCTGAGCCCGCAGGCACGTGGCTGAGCTGGCCTGGGGTGGCAGGGGAGGGCCCCAGGCCTGAGGTGACCGCAGGCTGCGCCCAGACCCTGCCCTGCACGACCACGCCCCCATGCCAATCAAACAAGACTGGCTGAGCACCTACTATGTGCCAGGCGCCCAGAGGGAATGACAGGCGGCCCTGCTGCTGGCCCAGGGCCACCAACTCAGCATAATGAACACACAGTGGCCTCAGAAGGTGGGACCCCTGGGCACAGGAGGCGGGGGGCGGCCTGAGAGCCGGGAGCTCGGCAGGCAGGCAGGGCTGGGATCCGTAAGCTGGGGACAAGGACGCAGCATGAAAGGGGCTGCTGGGAAGGAGGGCGGCCTGTCACCTGGGAGCCTGGCCACTCCACTGGGGACCTGCACGGGGCAGGCGGGACAGGGGCCGAGTCTGGAGGATTCCCGCGGATGCTCTGGGCTCCCAAGTTCAAGGAGGCGCTACGCTCTGGCCCCAGGGCCCCTGCTCAGGCAGGACCACCAGGTGCCCTCCATGGAGATGGCGAGGCCGGGCAGGGCGGGAGGGCAGGGGAGAGGCGAAGGAGGAGCAGCTTCCCGACTCCGAGCGCTGCCTCCCTCCCTCCCTCCCCGCCTGGGCGCCCCCTGAGGGGCAGGCTGGTTGCACTGGGCTGTCAGGGTCACTCCTGGGAGCGGGGTCTGGTCAGGTCACAGTCCTGCCCCGGAGTCTCCCAAGGAGGCCGTGGCCGGGTGGAGAGGGGCTCCTGGCTCTCCCCCACCCAGCTCCCCGACCCAAGCCCTGAGAGGAGCCCTGGCCAAAGGCACCAGGTGACCCAGGCAGAGTGGCCACGAGCATGACCCGCGGCGAGGAGCCCCCCTCACGCTGAGGTGCCCCCTCAGCCTGGCACCTGGGCCACTTCTGCAAGAAGGCAGAGGGGTGGGCAGCCCAGCTGAGGCCAGATGCCAGCCGACGGTGGCCACCCGTCCTGGTGCCCTGCAGGCGGGAGCCATCCTGACGCATGGGTGCTGGGAGGCTGGGGAGGCCACAGCCCAACGTCCACCCCCGGCCAATCGGGGGCTCTTGGGGACGCCTCCCGGGGGATGCCTCCCGTGGGCCGCAGCCCTTCCTGCTCAGCGGGTCTGGACCCGCCTGGGGTGTCTGTGGCCACAGACCCGAGTCTCAGGACACCTCTTCGGCCAGCGAACAGATGCTGGCTGTCCCATCCTGCGGGTGGTCACCTCCCTGCTCCCCCAGGGTGGAGACCCCCCCGGGGGACCCGCTGGGTCAGCTGCACAGGGCCAAGTCTGCCTCTCTGACGACGGGCGATCACCCCAGGGCACCCCGTCCAGCGTCCTCGGCCTCCTTCAGGGCGGCCGTCGCTGCCTGGAGCTGCTGACAGCTGTTCCCATGGCCAGCTGCACACCTACTGTGCGCTGGGTTTAACTGGACCCTCCGGAGGCCCAGGGAGAGGTGGGCTCTACCCCTGGCCCCTTCCAGGGGTGAGGGATCCGCCCGCTGGGGGCTGGGGCCCAGGCTGCCCGCAAAGCTGGTGGCCTTGGTCCTGGGTGAGCTGTGGGCCCGTGGGCAGCAGCACCCTGAGCTCCAGGTGCCCATGGCTGCACCCAGCCCTGGGCTTGGGCCTCCACAGCCAGCCTCACAGGAGGTTCCTGGTCCCAGAGCCCCCAACTCTGCCCAGGGTCAGGACTTCGGTCTGCCCCTCCCCACTAGAACCAGGCGGAATTGGGAGCTGGCCATGGCCTGGGGCAGGGTTGCGGGCTCTGTGGGGCGGCCACCACTGAACACCTGCCCCAGCCGCCTCAGGCACCCTGTGTGACTCAAGGCGTGGACAGGAAAGGAACGAGGCATGTGTCTATTTCTAACCCAGATGGAAAGGGCTCCCCCGGCCCTGAAAGACCCATCTGTTTCTGTTGACTAGACCGTCACAACCTGAAAGCCATCTGATTTCCTATTTTGCCTTGGCAGCTAGGAAACTCGAAACCCCACTTAATGTTCCGTGGCGGGGTAGCTCTCACACCAGGAGCTAGGCGCCTGGGGCTCCTGAGTTTTTTCCTAAGCTGTGTTTCTTTCTCTCTCTCTCTCTCTCCCCCTCTTTCTTTCTCTCTCTGTACTACAGACTGAACTCAGGGGCGCTTAACCACTGGGCCACATCCCCAGCCCTATTTCATATTTTTTATTTAGAGACAGGGTCTCACTGAGTCGCTTAGGGCCTCACTAAGTTGCTGAGGCTGCCTTTGAACTCTCGGTCCTCCTGCCTCAGCCTCCCTGGCCGCTGGGACTCCAGGCGCGCCTGGCTCCACCCTCCCTTCGGCTGGGGCAGCGCGGCCGCCCCCTCCGCTCGGCACACCACAGGGCAGCACCGCTCCGGACCGAGCGCCACGCACGGCAGGGACAAGACCCAGAGGCGCCCGAACCCGCGGCCACTCACCAGGCGGACGAGCTCTGGAAGGACATCAGCGGCGGGCTGCGGTCGCCCCGCAGAGAGTGCACCGCCTGGGGCGCGGGCGGCCGCGCGCCCGGGGGAGGCTGCGGCTGCGGGGCCCGGGCGGGGTCCCCCCAGCGCCGGGGGTCCTGCTTCATCCAGCGGCCCTGGAGGCCCCAGCGCGCCAGGTAGACCTTGCAGACGTCGTAGTTCATGGCGGAGTAATACAGCAGGTCGAGCAGCAGCAGCGTCAGCACGAAGAAGCCGTAGATCCACACGCCCAGCAGCGCCGTGTAGTTGCTGTGGAGAGAGGCCCGGTGAGGAGAGGCCCGGGGAGGCCGCGAGGCCGATGGGAGCTCCGCCCGCACCGCCCCTCTGCCCGCACGCGCCCCGCGGTCTGCCCTGCCGGTGCTCTTGGGCGGCTCCGCGCCCCCACGTGGGCTCGGACCCCAGCCTCCCTCCACACAGCCTCCCTCCACACAGCCTCCCTCTGGCCCTCCTTGCACTGGACACCGCGGGGTGCCAGCGCCCGCCCCTCAAGGCCTTTCCGGTGGACACCGCCCATCCCACCACCTGGGGCAGCAGAGGGGCCTGTCGCTTGAGGACACCCAGGGCCACCTCACCCCCCACGTGTCCCTGGAACTGGCTGGTGCTCTTCCCCCAAGACTCCCCGCCAGACCTGCCCCTCCAGGTCTCCCAGGACCCCAGCCTCAGGGACCTCAGCACCCGGGGCTCCAGTCCCATCAGCCCCCCGCCGTTCTGTCCCGCTGTTCCCCGACTCTCGCTGGGGGGCCCTTCACTCTGGCTGTGTGGTGGGGGTCTCCCCATGTTTCTTATTCATCCACCAACATCCCCCACCCGCACTACCCCTCAGGCCTGTGCCACCCCCCAGGCTGCGCCCTCCTCTGACCAGGTGACCAGTCCTTGGAGGGCTTTGAGGTTCAAAGGCTCTCAGGTCCTGGGGCAGCCCAGCCGTCCCTGGCCAGCCGGCTGCTTACTGAGGAGCACCATCTGCCCGCCGCCCACCCAGGGCCTTTGCACAGGCGGGCTGTGCCGCTCAGCCCTCCATCCCCCCCACTGCCTGAGGCTGGGGTCTGAGTCCCCAGCTCGCCACTGCAGCTGGTGCCTGCCAGGGACTGCAGCTGTTCACGGGCACCGGATTATTAGTCCCTCAAAGCCACCCACATCTGTTCCCTGCTGGGCATCTGTGGGCGGGTGTGCCGGCAGTGCCCGGGCGGAGGGCTGATGGGCAGGCCTGGGAGAGGGCCGGGGTCCAGCCTATGCAGTGGGTGCTCCCCCACCCCCACGAGGCCCCTGGGGTGCTGAGGGCCCTCGAGACCCGACTTGCAGCTGGGGGCACACGCCTGCTGGAGCCAGGGGACCTGGTCTGACTCCTCCTTTGCCCAGCTTTGCTGCGTTTCCTGAGAGAACCACTCTCCGTCTCTGGGCCTGGAGGAGGCGATCACGAGAACTCTCCCAGTCTTGCTTTCTGGATCTTTCCAGACCCGGGGCAGCCCTGGCTCCTGCAGCCTCTGCAGCGAGAGGGGCTGCTCCTCTGGGACTCTGGTCCCTGCAGGGCCAGGGCCAGGGCTGGGCACGCTCCCTCTGCTCCCCACCAGGAATGCTTCCCCCTCTCGCTTGGTCACTCAGTTCTTGGACCAAAGACTCGGCTGGGTGCCTGGGGTGACAGGGAGGCAGCTGTGTGTCCTGAGCACGTGCCTGGACCACCTCAGGGCAGATGCTCCCGGCCTAGTGTCCAGGCTTAGAAACCCAGCAGTTCCAGATTACTGTGGCCCCTCCCACCAACCTGCACGACCTGATGGGCTTATTCACACTAAGGTGTGAGTGACTGACAGACTGCAGTTGCCTTACTTTAAGGGGACCCTAGGTTTTCCTGGAGGCACCTGGACACAGAATTCCTGCCAGGGAAAAGAGGCCGGCAGCCTGACTCGCATCCCGGGCAGGAAAGTGGGGGCAGACAGATGTCTTTGCAGACAGAGGAGGTGGGCCTGGCTGTCCCAGCGTCCTCTCTCTGCAGCCCCAGAGTGGCTCTGTGCGCCGGGCTCCTCAGGTTCCCATGGCAGCCGGCGGGGGCCGAGTGGAGAGGGAGGGGAGGCAGGGGCAGCTGCTTGCAGAGTGTCCAGCATAGGCAGCCATGAGGCCAGCAGGGTGGGGGCTGGGCCACAGGGGTCCTGGGGCCACCAAGACTGAGACACAGCAGGAGGAGGCTGTGGCTTGTGTCCCCCGCTGCTTCCCTCGTGAGCCCATCAACATCCACAGTGACCACAAGGTCCACAGCGTCATCTGGCCTGAGCCCAGACCGCAGGGCCCTGGGGCACAGCACCCAGATGCTCGGGAGCAAGTGGCGGCTGGTGCGTGGACTCCTGCCCAGCCTGGTCCCCACCTCCCACGCCTGGGCTCTGCCACCGCCCCCTCCAGGCAGACTTCCGTGGTGCCTGGTGTAGTCCACCCTCCCTGGGCTCCCAGAGTGCACTGTGGTCTTCCCTGACCTGGGAACGTCGCCCTTTGAGCCTGGGACGTCCCCAGGGCAGCGCTGGGTCCCGCTGGTCTCTGCCCAGCCCCGAACCCAGGCTGCTAATGAGCTCACCTGAGCCAACACATCGCGCCATAAGCAGGGTGGCCTCGGCGCTGACCCCTCCTCAGGGCCCGTGTCCTCTAGGGCACTCCTGACCCTGAACAGCAGCCTAGCCGTCACGAGTGCCCCTGCCTCACATCCGAGTCCTTCCGATCCCACCCACTCACAGATGAGGAAAGGGAGCAAGGATGTCCTGGGGGTGAGCGCCTGCTCACTGCTGGGACTCGGACCCGGTCCCCCAGCTCAGAGGGGCTGAATCCTGGGCCAGTTCCAAGGTCAGACCTCGGCAGCTGTCCAGAGGGCCCCCTGCCTGGGCCCTGCCTGTCCTCTCAGCCTCTGCAGGAAGCGAGGCTCCTTCTGCCTCCCCTCCTATGAGCACTCACTGAGCCCCTCTGCAGCCTGGAGGTGGCAGTCTGGGCCGAGAGGTCACAGACCGTCCCCAGACACCTCCTGTCCCATGGCCTGCCCTGGTGGTCGGCCCACTGGGGGGAGTCAGGCCTTCTTTAATTTTTAAAATTGAATTAAAACTACGTGAGCTGGAAATCAATTCCACGCAGATGCGGGGCCTTTGCTGTGAGGAGCGGCAGAAAGTGAGAGGCAGAGGCTGTGCGGGGACAGTCACGGGGTCAGTCACGGGGTCACGCGACACCCGCCATGGGGGAGCCCCACTGCGCGCCTCCCAGGATCAGACCAGCTGCGCTCAGGCTGAAGCGCAGCCCAGCACAGTCTTATGCAGCGGATGGAAGCCCTGTCTCTGCCCTGGCTCGAGGGTGAGGCGGGCCTGCTGGTCTGGCTGGGCCAGGCTGATGTCCTACTGAGTGGGACTGGCCGCTGGGCAGCAGGACGAGGCAGAAAATACTGGCAGGCTCAGGAAGCCAGGGTGCGTGAGTTTGAATCCTGGTCCTGCAAACTCCTCCCTGTGGATCTGGGGAACTGAGCTTCTGCTCCTTCCTCTGGGAAGGGAGTAATTCTGCTCCCTGCTCAGCGAGGAAACTGGGGCTTCAAGGAATATCGCAAGGTGGAAAGAGAAAGGACCCACTAAGTGCTGGCTCGTGTGATGAAGGCCAGAGAGGCACAGAGCTTTGCCCAAAGTCACACAGCAGCTCCGAGGCTGTGCGGGAGCCGTGGTGGAGCATGGCTGCAGGCCCAGGGGAGCCCAGGGTAGCAGTCTGTTCCCGTCAGTGCGTGCCACCACCCCCTCGAGGGCATCTCAGACCAAAAGGCTTGGTCCTGTGACAAGCTGAGCCAGGTACAGTCCACAGTGCCGGGGAGGTGATTTCGTGGCTTCCTGTCCAGGGCAGCTGGACACCTGCAGTGGGACTCGGGACAACTCAGGGCCCTCCAGCAGACCCGGGGCATCCTGGTGGCCAATGCAGCAGAGCAGGTCCCACGGTCCCAGCAGAAGCCCCTGAGCCAGCGCGCCCAGCTTCTCCTCAGCCCCTCCACCCCAGGATGTCTGGCCGGCAGAGGCCACTTCTCAACCTGGGCCACAACGCCCAGGGACACAGCAGGAGCCAGAAACAGCACTTGTCCCCAAGCCCTTGGGGCTCTGGGTGCTCATCCCCCTGACTGAGCCTGGGACCCTGGGACAGGGACCGAGCCCTGTGCTCCGTGTGGCTCAGGGACATTTTCACACTCTCTGGGCCTCAGCTCCTTGCCAAGGGGCAGCCGCAGCCGGGAGGTCCTCACTGCACCCTTCCCTCCTTGGGGCAGGGGCTTCAGGTCAGGAGGATGGTCCGACCGCCCCAGTCTTCCTGCGTGTGTGGCGGGGAAGCGGTAGGGCGCCAGCAGGGCTTGGCAGGGCGGAGTGATGGACAGGCCATTAGGTAACTTCTGACCCTACTCTGGGGCTGGACCGTGAGCTTGAAGCCTGTTACAGGGGACCTGAGGCTGTGTGGGAGAGGCCTGGAGGCTGAGGGGCTCCGGGGTTGCCACCTCTGGAAGGGGGTGGAGACCCTGGGTGGAGGTCCTGTGGGAGGCGGGGACAGTGGCTGCTGCCTCCCGCCTTGAGGCCTGGGGCGCAGAGCTCTTCTCAGAAGGTCCCCTGCACCCTGGCCTTGCTGGAGACGCCCTGGCCGCCCTCAGAGCTGCTCCCTGCGTGGCCGCCTGCAGGGACCGGGCCTGGGCCAGCGCCGCTTGAGGTCAGGGAGTGAAGCTCAGGTCAGATCGCGGCTCCCCGCACACCCCTTGTCTGCAGGGAGGGCCCTCGTTTATGGTCTAGCTGCTCATGAGCAGCGAGGGGACGGTGCTGGGAGGGCGGCGTATTCCACGTGAAATCCTGCTAAGTGTGCAGATTATAGAAACCTGTGGGCTCCAGAAGGAGGCTCCGGGCGCCAGGCGCCAGCCCCTGCAGAGGCCTGGTTCTCTGCCAAGCCTCTGAGAGGCTTGCAGGGCCCCCGCAGCACGGGGTCCTGACCCTGGTCCTGGCGCTGCTTGCTCCCGCACGCATTGGCCCTTGTTCTTAGAAAAGGCTCAGGTCAGATTCCAGGCCTGCTTCCAGCCCCGCTGTGATGGACGGCTCGCCCAGCGACTTCACACACAGAATTATTCTAAGGCCTGAGCAGATGGCAAGATATTCAGGGGAAGCACCGCACACTTGAGGAAGGAGGCTGGGAGCTGGCCTAGGTGGGAGGGGCGGAGAACTGGACCAGAGCCGAGGAGTGCGCATCTCCTGCCCAGCCAGAGGGAAGAGGCAGCTCCCCCACGGGTGAGCAGAGCAAGGCGGCAAAGCCCTGGCAGCCCCAGCCTCAGAGCCAGAGGGGAGCCCCGATCCCTGCCCCACAGTCCCGCTGACCCGGTCAGCAGGCACTCAACAATGCTGCTCTCAGGCCCATTTCTCTTGACCCTGAAAACATGCGTCAACCTCGGGAGTCAGCCTGGTGCTTACTGGGAAAATATTTGAAGCATCTCTGAAAGTCGGAGGAAGGTAAGAATGCCTGAGTCGTCAGAGGTCCTAGCCAACCCAACTGGACAGGAAAAGGACGGAGGCACAAAGATGAGAAAGTAGGAGATGAAATGATCATAATTGGAAACTGAAGAGAATCCACTGGAAAAGTGTTACGAAGGTAAGACCTTTTAGCAAGGTGGCCGAGTGCAGGATCCATAAATAGAAATGCTTAGCTTTTATCACCTGTATCATCTGAAGAGTCAGGAGAAAGAGTGGGGAAAGACCCGGTTTGCAATAGCAGCATGGAAAGGAATAGCGAGGAACAGATGCCGAAGGTCGGTGTGGCTCTGAGGAAAACTGCGAGTGCCCTGCGGAGACCTGGAACCGAGAGGTGCCCTCAGCTCTGCAGAGAAATCCTCAACATCAAGAAAAGCCATTTCTTGGCTTAACCTATGAATCAAAATAATCTCAGTTCAAAATGTTGATTGGATTGGGGGTTTTGGTTTCTTATTTGGTTTTTGTTTTCTGCAGGAGAACTACACAAGCTAATTCAAAAGTCCACAGGACAAAGAGCCAGAGGGCTGAACCAAGACTTTAAAACATATTAAAGATCACATTGGGACGCTGGCGTCTGAAGAGATCGCTGAAAGTGTCACCATAAGTGTCACCATCCTCCTGACACTCGGATTTAACACATCAGGGTAGATGTGCTTGCATCTCACACCAGCAGAGAGAAGAGGGACAATTCAATGAGTGGTGCTGGGACAAGTGGCCCCCCATCAGAAAAAAATAGTAGTAATAAAAGTGGGGGCTGGGGAGATGGCTCAGTGGGTAGAGCGCTTGCCTCGCATGCACAAGGCACTGGGTTCAATCCCCAGCACCACAAATTAATAATAATAATAATATAATAATAATGATAATAATAATAATGAAATTGATTTTTTTCCTATCTCAAAACTTACATAAAAATAAGTTTGATCTAAATGATAGATTTTTAAACCAAGAAGGTAAAACATGAAGTAGAAGGCGACATGGAGGACATTCATCAGGACAATCTTTTCTCAGTGTCATATAAAACCCAGAAATCATAAAAGAGGAAATTGGAAATAATGTGATTACATTAATAATTAAAATTAAGTATGAGAAAAAAATCAAAGACACACTGAGAAAATATTTGCAACATCGTATGTCCTTCATAGATAGAAAGTTCCTATAAATAAATAAAAAGACCAAAATGCACTGGGAAACTGCAAAACACACAGAGAGCTAATTGCAGCTAAAGAAACACAAATGGCCCTCCACACGTGAAGAGGGGCTCTCGAGAAACACCCCTGCGCTGGCCTGACCTTCTCTGCCTGCACTTAGCGCCACGCGTGCTTTTTGGCCAGAGAACTCCTCTTTTCCCAAAGCTACGGTCCCCTCCTTCAGGAGCTTGATCTCAACGTGTTTTAATCACTCTCGGGGAAAGGACTCCGGATTAATCTCTGAGCCAATAGTGTCAATCAATATTATTGAATGAGGCTGAATGAACGTAGGAATGTGGGCCCAGGGGACACCAGGCCCCAGCACCTTCTATACCTGAAACTCCTCTATGCACATGACTGCATGAGGCCTCCAGCAGGCCCTGGAGGCCGTGGGGCTGGCTCCAGGCCCCTGGGGTCCCGGGTGGCACTGCCCTGGCGGGCGGCGGGCACTCACTTGTGCATGTAGCCCTCGGAGCCGGCGGTGAGGTTGGCCTGCATCACGGCCTGGAACTCGGACTCGTTGCAGCAGTACTTGAAGACCGTGTTGTTATGGTGACAGCACAGGAGGAAGGTCTTGTTGTCCGAGAGCCGCGGGCAGTGGAAGCCGAAGTGGTAGCGGCCTTTGTGGTCGGTGTACGGCTCGCAGACCCGGAAATGTGCGGAGGAGGCTGCAAAGCAGGTCACCAGAGTCAGTGGGGTCCTGGCCACTGTGCCCAGGGGCAGAGAGGGACGGCTGGTCCAGAGTCCCGCTGGTCCTTCCCTCCCCGAGAGGCCCTGGCAGTACTCTCGAGGCCTGGACTCGGGCTCCCCCTCTCGTGGCTCCCCCAGCAGCTCGGAGGCGCGCACATCAGTGGAGCGCCCACCGTGCCTCCCGGGCAAGCTCCTCTAGTGCACAGGCCACCCTCGCAGACGGTTTGCATCCCACTTCACAGGTGGAAAACTGAGGCTTAGAGGCCAGGCGTGACTGGGCTGGGCTGGGCAGCAGTGGGGGAGCAGGCATGCACCCAGGCCAGCCTGGATGCAAAATCCTGTGATCTTTGTTCCTGGGGGGGCCACTGACCAGCCCAGCTGGCCCCAGGGGAGTGCTGTGGACGGGACCCGGGTTCCCCTCACGCCCAAAGCAGCAGCCCAACTGCAACCCTCCGCTGCCTCCAAGGGCCTGCCTAGGTCCCCCTCCCCCCTGCCAAGGTGCTCGCCCCCCCAGGCCCTCCCTCCTCCAGCTCCGGAGGGAGGCCCCAAGCAGCCCGGCTCTGCAGGCCCAGGATGGTATTTATGAGCGGAGCCCGTGGTGATAAACAGGAACGAAGGCCTGAACAATGGGAAAAGCTGGAGCCGCTGTCTCAGCCTTAATTAGTGTCTTCATAAAAGGGATCGCTGTATCTAATTTGTATCGCTGAAAAGGGGCTTCGCTGGCTGAATGCGCCTCTCCAGCCACCAGGCACTGGCTTAGCAAGAGCTCCCGCAGCCACCGAAAGCTGTCTGCCAGAGGTTATTAGACTGCAGCCCACACGCAGCCCCAGGCTGTGCCTCAGGGGAGGCCCAGAGGGGCCGGGCTGGAGGTGGGCGGCGCCCCCAGCCACCAGGTGCAGAGGCTGGCTGGGGTGGCCTGCCTCCAATTTTGTGCCCCTTCCCCAAAGGAAGGCACCCTCTTCTGTGGGGTGGGGCCCGGGAGTCAGGAGGCCTCCAGGCTCCCACGAGCCCCCCGACCTTGGGAAACAGGCCTCACCAGCTGCAGAGGGGATTACGCATGCTCAGATGTATGCACCAGCAGCCTGACCTCAGTGATTCCATTGCACAGAGGAGCAAAGCAAGGTTCGAGGCAGGGTGCTCAAGCGTGGTCCCTGGCCTGGCCTGACAGCTCTTCTGGGACTTGTCACAGCAGATTCTCAGGCCCTTCAGCCACCGCTCCAGATCAGAAGCTCCGGGGCAGGCAGCGCCCTCCATCTGCCCAGGAAGCCCTCCAGGGATGCTCATGTGCTCGGTGGGACCCTACTACCTAGAGGAGCCACATGCCAGAGCCAGAGCTGAGGGCAGTGGTGGGCGGTCAATCCCCCCTCCGGCCAAGTTCATCGAGAAGTCCTGCTGTGGTCTGTTCACACCCATTTGTGGGCAGCTGGGCAGGGACCAGCCACACCCATGTGCTAGTCAGACAGACCAGCCCAGAGGCTGGCCAGGCCCAGAGGCTGCCACAGGACTCGAGGGTGGGCGGGGGACAGCATGGAGGGCAGCAGGAGGAGGTGGCCTGAGCTGGGTCCGGAAGCCTTGGCTGGAGTCAGGGGTGTGGGCAGGGGGTGGCAGGGGCAGGCCCAGCAAGGGTCCTGCCTACACCAAGCTCACTGGCCACTAGGAAGCCCTGCAGCTCCGGGGCTGAAGGAGCCCTGGGCTAGGATCAGGATTGCTGGGGCATCTGAGGCAGAGCACCTGGGTCCCCTCTGGCCTCCTCCCCTCACTGGGAGAAGGCGGGCCACCTGAGCATCACGGCACCCAAGAGCAAAGTGTTGGCTTACCCCTGTGGGGCCCGCAACAGTGAGGGTGCTGGCTCAGGTGGCCCCTCGAACAGCAGGCCCCCTGACTGTGTGACCTGGGGCTGCTCCCTTTCCTTCTCTGAGTCCTTTCCTCATTTGTAAGTGAGGTGGGAGGTTCCCCCACCAACAGTGAGGAACAGAGGAGCCCACCCATAGGAAGCCCCTGCCCAGCAACCCCCACTCCCAGCCCCTGAGGGCCTCCTTCTAAGCTGTGCCCAGCAATGGGGCAGGGCTGGAGAGCACCAGGTGACATCCAGGGCTCAGCCAGAGCACCAGGGCTTGCAGAGGTGCAGAGAGGAGACACAGGGAGACAGAGATGGAGAGGGGCGGACAGAGAGGAAGAGAAAGCCTGAACACGGAGCCGCCCTACTCAGCGAGGCCCTGGCTGCTGTGCTGGGCTGCCCTTCTGCTGAGCACGAGGGAGGCTTCTCTGGTCAGCCCCTTTGGAGTGCTCCCAGTTTGTAACTGGGAGCCTGAGCCCACCTGTGATCCCTTCTGGAATAGGGGATATCCTGGTGGAGTGGTGGAGTGGCCCCACCGCTGGGGCTCTGCCTGGGCCAGATTCCCAGCGCCGGCCAGCTGCATCGGCTCAGGCAAGTGAGCCTGCGAGCCCGGTTCCTCCTCTGCACGTGGGGCGACCCGACGCTGCCCCACTGACGGCAGGGGTGCAGGTGAGACTGCGGAGGCCCCGCACCCTCGGGCTCTTCCTCTGAGCGCCGGGCAGGCAGCGGCTGCGGCTGCGTGCACAGTAGGTCCTCGCTGCACAGCAGGGGACACCCGCCGGTCAGAGGGGCACGAGTGGGGCGGCCCCACCTGCAGCCGGAGCCACGCCCCCCGCCCGGCCTCCGCGGGGTTTACCTGCAGAGATCAGCAAGGACAGGAGCAGGGCGAGCAGGTTCCGGGACCGCGGGCCGCAACTGGTCATCGTTTGGCTTGCATCGATCCGTCCGGCGCCGCCTGTTCAACGAGAGCCGGGGAGGCTGGTGTGGGCGGCGGGCGGCCGGCGGGGTCGCCCCGCGGGGGACCTGCGGGCAGGGCAGCCGGGGGCGCAGGGGCCGCGAGGAGGGAAACCAGCCATCCAGTCTCCTCTCCGAACGAAGGAACGGCCTCCCCCGCCCGGCACCTGTCACTCCTCTTGTCACCGCACACCGAGGCTTCATCAAAGGCGCGCGGGGCTCAGGGTGGGAGTGACCGGCTCCCCGCCGCGTCCCTGACGGGGACTTCCATTAGCCCTCGCAGCAGCGCGGCAGGGTGGCTTCCCAGGCGTTAGGGACACGGCAGTGACTGAGGGGAGGCGAGACAGAACTCAGCAGAACGGTGTGCCTTCCGGCGAGGACAGCGACGAGCCACACAAACAAATGAATATTTAAAATGCCACGAGGCTCCGGGAGGCTCGCCCGGCGCTGGGCGCAGGCCGCTGACAGCCCGGCGGGGAGCGCGGGGCGTCCAGGACCGACAATGGGCCGCGGAGAGCAGCGGCGGAGTATTGTTCAGCCTTAAAAAGGAAAGGACTCTGACGCACTTCACAGGGCGGCTGGACCTGGGGGCATCACGCGCAGAGAAGCAAGCCGGTCCCCGAAGGGCACGCACTGGTGACCCCGCTGGCACGCGGCCCCTGGAGGAGTCAGACCCACAGGCGGGGGCAGTGGGGCTCCTAGGGCTGCATCTGCCAGGTGGGGGCCCAGGCCTCCCTGCCCTGCCGCTCGGCCCAGCCCCTGTCCCGGGGGCAGACACCCTGCGCCCTCCAGCGGGTCCCTGCTGGGTTCGCTCAGGGAGGTCCTCACCTAGTTCCAGAGGACAGTCCTGGCTCTGGAAAGGTGGGGAAGGACAGGTGAGGCCCAGCCTGGGGACTTGCTTCCCTCCAATGACCTAGATGGTGCCAGGCCCCTGCACCGCGTTCCTGGAGCCAGCTGGTCAGGAGGGAAGAGGGCCACCAGCTTGGGCCCTGAGGCAGCTCTGCGTCCTGCTTCGGTGTGGGCATAGTCAGGCCTGCAGAGCAGCCGACAGGGGAGCCACTCCCAGAGCCCAGAGGTCGGTCACCCATGTGAGGCTTACAGCCTTGCCTCCTGGCCCTGCTGCAAAGCATCACGGAGGGCCATTCCTAGGAGGTGTGGTTGGCCAGAAGGGAGTGGCAGGGCTGTAAACACCCCGCCATGCAGCCTGGGCATCACGACTCCTGGTGGTGAGCTGGGGTGCACCCGGCCCTGGGGAGGGAGCCCCTCATGTCTCAGCACAGGGGCTGCCCTGCTCCCACCTGCCCTGCTGCTCCCCATGGGCTGGGAGCTGCTTAATTGCTCTGAGCCTGGCCTCCCCTGGCCTCCCTCTGGGCCCTCCTGGGAGGATGAATGGAGCTTAACGCATTTGAGTGCTTAGGAAAGATTTCCTTCCCGGGAAACCTAAGGACCCGCCCTGGAAATGCACCAAGCAAGCGGAGCCCTGGTGTTCTCAGATGACCACCGGCAGGGAGGCGCTGAGGCTCAGGAGGCTGAGTCACGGCTATAGACTCCAGGACCTTTAGGGCGGGGCTGCCCCAATTTTGCAGCCGGAGGCAAGTCTGAGAGCTGCTGGGCTTGTCGGGTGAATGACAGGTCCACCTGCCCAGGGAGGGGCTCCCCTGCTCTCACCCCCTGCAAAGCCCATGGCCTGTGTGGGGGTCGCTCAGTGGGTGCCCGGCCCTCCATGCTGTGAGTCCCAGCCTGCAGCAGCTCAGAAGCCGCTCTGAAGCCAGTCCTCTGGGAAGCCCACCTTGACTGCACCCAGAGCCTGCCCCTCCCCCGCCAGGCACTTTCCTTTCTGTCCCAGGAGTGTGCTCAGCTCTTCTTCCTCCCTGCAGCCACTCGCCATCTCCTCCCAGCCAGGCCGGCTCTGGGTTCCAGGGACAGGAAGGAGGAGAGTCCCTGTCCTGGGGTGTGCTGTGGAGGGGCTCACCAGCTCCGACCCGTGACTCTCCCCCCGACCTCCATCAGGCCTGGTGGGAGCCCAGCCTGGCCCGGGGCCTCTCTCTGTGAAATCACAGCCACCGCAGGGCTGAGTCGAGGGTCACCCCTGGTAGGCTGAGCAGGCCCGCCCACGGCAGGTGCTCCCTGTGTCTGTCTGAGCCCGGCCCCTGTCCAGCCTGGGCACCGCTCCCAGCTCTGCAGGCCACTCAGCCCCTGTCCACCTCACGCCTGGCCTGAGTCGGTGGCAGGCAGAGCGCCCGCCTGCTTGCTGGAGCCCGGTCCAGCGGAGGGTGCCCGGAGGCCCTCGCTGCCTGGGTTCTCTGGGTGGCTGGAATGCAGACCTAGGCGAGTCCTCGGAGGGCCATCACCTCCCACTCCCCTGGGCCAGGTGGTGGCTGCAGACACCCTGAGGGCCTCAGGGTCAGCAGCCGAGTCCTGGACAGGCACTGCCTTGGGCCACACCCTCCGTGCAGTCACAGGCCAAAGCCATGTCCTGGGCCCTCCGTGGGGCAGCAGAGAGGACCATAAGTTTGGGGACCATAAGTGCTTGGGAGCAGGGCATGTCACACTGCCAGGCACCGCCACCCGGGACCTACCATAGGTGACCAAAAGGGCCCTGCTGCTGGGTGCCGAGAAGCCTGGGGGCTGTCCCCTGGTCTGCCATCCCACGGCTGAGCTTGGTGTGGTGCTGGTCTCATGTCTGGTATTTCACTCGTACACATGGACCCCCACATCAGCCCCATGAGGTAGGTCACCTCAGAAAGGAAGAAACCGAGGCTCAGAGATGTGAAGTGACTTGCCAAGGCTCACACAGCACCCCGCCACAGACGGGAGGCAAAGCCAGGCTCCAAACTCTACCGCCCAGCACCGCAAAGGTGTCCCAGCTCCACAGGCCCCGGGAAGCACAGGCGCCACACGGACAGTGAGATGCACCGTCCTGAGCTCCACTCGGAAGAACTGTGAGCCACCTAAGATGGCAGCTCATGGCCAGCACCGACCTCGCAGAGCTGGAGATGCTCTGCCCGCGAGGGACTCCCTGTGCTTCTGACCGCTCTGGAGTCACGAGTCGGGCACGCATCCCTGCGGTCCACCCCTCGGGTCAGCTGGGGACTGCTGTTCCGAGGTTTGAGGGTTATTTTTAAACACCAAATTTGGCAAGACGAGGGAAGCAGGGGGGGCATGAGCGGAGCTGGAGCAGGAAGATGAATTGCACCCCACGGGGACCAGAGGCCAGGCTGCCCACAGCCGGGCCCCACGGGGCGGGGACGGACGGGCCAGGCTGCTGAGGGGGATGCCAGGGACACCATGCGCCTGGCCACTGGTGGATGCCTGAAGTGCCAGCAGCCTTGGGGTCTCCCGAGGCCCCTCCTCAGTCCACCCTGCCTCCCCACCAGGCCAAGTGCATCGGTCTAGTGGGGACCACACAGGGCAGCCAGGCCTGGCACTTGGGCTGCTCTGCCAGAGGCCACCCACATGAGACGGGGTGAGCCCCGGAGCCCCAGCGTCCTGTCCTCGAAGGGCCTCACAGCATACCTGGCCCACGAGATATGCCAGAGCCTCGCACAGGGCTCCCCAGGCCTGTGGGCAATGTCCTGGTGGCTGGTCTCTCTGCCAAAGTGCCTGAGTGCTCAGCCTGCTGAGGTCAGCCTCACTCACTGCAGGCCTCTGCGCACCACCTCGCCCTCCCTGCTCCTCCAGCCTCAGCCTCCAAGATGTGTGGCCTCTGAGCCTTTGCGCCTTCTGTTACTGGGTGTGGGCGGCTGCCTGAGGCTCTGCTGGGGAGCCCACCCCAGGGCTGTCGGGACACCGTCCTAGGCGGGGGGTGGTGCTGGGGAGTTGGTCTGCATCCTCATTTGAAGGCTAAAGGGGAAGGGCACGTGGGGCCCGGAGTTGGGAATAAGGACACCACCCCACAGGCCTGGTCCTCTTCAACAGAGCCACACGGGCCCTGGTCCTGGCCCTGAATTTTCCAGCCATGGGAACAGAGAAGGGCCATGGCCTGTTGATGCTGAGGCCCCAGGCTCAGCTCACCTCTCCCAGCTGTGCAGAGCAGGAGGCCGGAGGTGGGGAAGGTGGTCCTGCCCTGGTGCCCTGGGCAGCTGCTGTGGGCTGCAGAGTTGGGCCTCTGCACGGGTGGTCTTTCCCCAGCTGCCCTGAGCAACCCGCACCTGCCCATGAGGCCGCTCAAGGCCACCTTATCCCTGAACCAGCTCCCTGGGCTCCGGGGTGTCCCCAGCCTCACCGCACAGGCACCGTTCCTCTGCTGATGCCCGTCCCATGACCCTTGCTGCTCTGCGACCATGGGCCGAGCCCAGTGCCATCAAGCAGGACAGCGAGGCCCGCAGCCATGGGACCCACAGCCTGCGCCGGGTGGGGGCAGTCATGATGCCAGTTGTAGGGCGGTCAGCGACGTGGCTGGGTGGTCAGCGAGAGCCACGTTGGTGTCAGGGTGGACGAGCATCAGCATGGGCAGTGAACACAATCCTGCAGGCTGCAGGACCTGCGCCAGGGACAGCGGGCAGGTGTGCAGAGTGGTCTGTGTGGGCAGGCCCCGTGCCAGGCCTCCTCTCCTCCGCGCCCGGCCCTCCTGGCACCCTTTGCTCTCAGGAGGACACACCACGTGCTTGGAGGTTACGAAACCTCCCTGAAATGCGGAGTCCAGGAATAAACACTCTCCAGGAGCGTCACGCTGCCTGCAGCAAGACCAAAGCCTGTCCCTGTGACCCTCCTGTGCTGGCGGGGGCGGTGGCGGGAGGGAACTGGGACGCGTCCCTCACTGCGCTGGCTGGGGCCAAGGTGGCTCAGCACATCTGAGAAAGTGGACACTGGTCAGAGGCCCTGGCCACCTGCAGTCAGGGTGCTGGGCGGCAAGGCCACAGTGAGGGACAGGCCAGCAGCCCACACCCAGCACAGCACCAGGAGCCACGCCCTGTGGGCACCCAGCCCCGTCACAGATGCCCAGGATGCTGCCCTGCCAGGAGCACAGCTTTTGCCCACTGCCTGTGCAGCAGAGGGCCGCGCACTCAGTAGGCACTTTATAAACGCGTGGCACACAGAGCGGCCACCAGGTCTGCCCAGCTCCAAGGAGCGGCTGGCGGGCCCTGGGCGTGGCGCTCAGGCTCCCTGGCCGGCTGCAGCGTTGGCACTTGCTGGCCAGGGACAGGGCAAGTTGGAGCTGGCTTCAGGGTCCTCACCTGGTAATGGAACCACACCTGCCCCTCGTGGGGTGCTGAAGATGGACAGAGAGGACGAGAAGCCGCAGGCACCTGGCCAGCTGGGCAGCTCTCCATAGACGGCAGGGATCCGGCGTCACCCACCCTGCTGTTCCCAGGGAGCGGTCTGGCCTGGGGGAGGTTCCGGATGCCCCTGGCAGGTGGAGGGTGCTCGACCCTCACCACATGGCCCCGGATCTCCCCGTTCTTCTTCCACACCTGCTTGGCCTTCAGCTGGCACTGGGTTCCCTCTGCTTCCCTGCGGGGACAAGATGCTGCAGGATGGGGACCCTGTGCCTCTGCCCCGCCCCACCATGCTCTGCGCACAGTAGGGCTGAAGGGGCATCTGCTGCCTCCAGAGTAGGCACTCCAGCAACTCCGCTCCACCGCCGAGAGCAAAGGCCTGGGCGGGACAGCGGGGTCCAGGCGCAGCTGGGAGCCCCGGCAGGTGCCCAGGCGTCATCTGCTGCCTCAGCCAGGAAACCCCTCAGGTCTGGAAGCTGAGGTGGGAAGACTGTGCCCAGGGCAGGTCCTCGGGGCTTCTGTGGGGGGAGCAGCAACCCCGAGCAGGAGACCCTCCTCTTGGCCTCTCCACAGGAGGACGCTCCAGCTCCAGCCGACGCCCTGTAAGCCCCTCCTGGCCCTGCCCCTGGGCCTGCTCCGTTCCAAACCTGGCCTCTATGGCCGTCTTGTCCCTCACCCGAAGCCTGCTCTGTCCCCATTAGAGCTCTGGGTGCTTTCTAGAAGGTTAGAGATGCACGGCCGTCACCGGCTCTGCAGAAGCCGGGGCCCAGGGGAGGAGGGGGCTCCCCAGGCTGCTCGGTTCTCCGGCCTCCCTGGCTCCGCCTCAGTTTCCTCCCCCATTAAAGGGGGGTTGGCTGGGACAGGGGTGGCCCTTGGCAGCTCGACCCCTCTGCCTCTGTCTGTCGCCCAGACCGTTCAGCTGCACCGAGGAGATAAGGCAGCCCTGGCGTCCCTGCCGTGCTCCCCCCGGGACACAGCGTCACATGAGGAGTGACTCACAGCAAGCCCAGGCGGCAGGAGGAAGGGCAGGCAGGAGGCCGTGGTGGGTGGCCCTGTGGCTCCCCTGGGCCTCCCTCGGCACCAGGCCCGGGCCCCAAGTCCCTCCTTCACGGAGAAGAGGAGCCAAAGCCCCGAGGCTCAGCTTCCATCCTGCGGGGCTGCACACCCACCTTGCAGGGGCTCAGAGGACGGAGGAGACGAGGCATCGCTTCTTCATTCATGCATCCACTCACCCGTCTGTCCGTCCGTCCTTCTGTCCCTGCATACCGAGTGTGATGCTGGGCTGGGGCCTGCAGACCCTGCCCAGAGCTCAACAGACCCACCCTACTCTGCGACAGGGAAGCAGGCCTGGCCCAGCCAGGGAGGCTGGGCCCGCGGGGGCTCGCACCACTGTCCAGCATGTGCGAAGGCCCAGAGGCGGGCTGGGGAGAGCCAGGGCAGGGCCTGGGTGCTCCTGGCACAGCGGGTGCTGGTGGTCACCCCATCGCTCACAGGGACCACCCATAAAGAAGGGCTGCAGGTGAGGAAGGGGGGGAGCAGGAGAAAGGACACAGAGGGCAAGTGGAGAAGGTGCCCATTTGAGCACCTACTGTGTGCCGGGAGGGGGCTCAGGAGGAGTGCGGTCCCTATGCATGCAGGGCCCAGCGGGGGCCTGAGTGGGTCAGAGGTCTGCCCCTGCCTGTGCCTGGCCCTGCCGGGCTGCCCTGCTGAGAACAGAGAGAAGGCTCCCTGCCCAGGATGGGAAGGAACCAGGGCTCAGCAGGGCCAGGCCCGCAGGGGGCCAACCAGGAAGAGCCTGAAGGGAGGACGTGTGTGCTGAGCGGGCTCTGGAGGACCCGACGCTGCCCACCCCACTGTGGCCATCGCCGTCCAGCTGGCCTGCTGCTGAAGCTCTCAGACATGCCGACTCTGCTCGGAGCCCTGCTCCCAGGCTCACGAGAGGCTCTTGACACAAGGGCACCAGGCACAGGGACTCAGGGCACTCTGCCCAGGGCCACATGCAGGCGGATGGAAGAGACCATCATGGCCAGGCGGTCACACGTCAGCATGGGCACCACACAGGCCACCTCCTGGTGACATAGTCACCGTGGCCCCTCACAATCTTCCATGGCTGAGGTGGCTTTGCAGCCCTCCTGGGCTGCTCCCCCAGCCTGGGGACTTGTCCAGGGCAGGGACCCCAGGGCTTGCTCCTGAAGGCACAGACGTGTGCCCAGCACCAAATGCATCCGGAAACATCTACTGGACAGTCCTCATCTGTGACTCAGGTGCCAGAACCCCCAAACACTGGCTGCCCTCTGTGGCCACTGGCCTTCCTTGGGCTCGTGGTTGCCATCAACCCTGAGCCTCGGTGACGGGAGAGCCACGTGCGGGCCTCGTGCAGGCAAGGCAGGGCTCCCCAGCTGGCCAGGCCGCTGCGTCCCGGAGGAGCTCAGCCCTTCTCTGGGCAGGCAGGGGCTGGAGCAGGCTGCCACAGCCAGGCCATGGTGACTGCGACCCAGCCCCCAGGTCTACTGCCTTCTACCCCTGCAGGAGTCCCAGGCTGCAGTAAGGCTGCCGAAGGCCACCCAGCTGGGCAGGGCGGGTTCCAGGGCCGCCCCTGGGCTCACCTCAGCCTCTGCCCTCAATCTCTGTGGCCAGATGGGGCTGGGTGGGTCCCTGCATGAGCCCCTGAAGACAGGCACTGCCAGATGACATTCGCAGGGGACACAGTCAGCCCCATGTCAGCCCCACATCAGCCCCGTGAGGAAGGAAACCAGAGCCCAGAGGGATCTGCCCAGAGCCCACGGTGGTGGCGTGGTCCAGCGGCCAGCTGGCCTTCTGGCTGACCCTCTCCTGTCCCCTGGTCCATCCCCAGCTTCAGGGGGTCCTCTCCCCAGGGAGGGCTGCCCTTCCTGCCACGGGGACCCTCAGTGTTTCCGCTCTGTCTGGACTGGCCCCAGGGCATTGGCCTGTGCAGCCACACTGCCCCTCCTGCCCACCCTGCAGCGGCCACCCAACGCCCAGGCCTCTCCCTGCCCTGAGCTTGCATTCCCACTGTGTCCAGTGCTCAGCTCTGGGTGGCATTTAAAGCTGGGCCACAAGGAAGCCAGCTCCGCTCCCTCCCCAGGCCTGGAATCCTGCCCATCCTGAGCCAGGCTAGAGATAAACCTCCTTTTTAATCTTTTTTGGTGGACAGAGCACAGTGGCCCAGATGCCCTTATCTAGCCCTGGTCCAGATGGACGGAGGCAGCCAGAGGGCCGGGGCCTTGTGAGCCCAGAGGAGCCCTGCCTGGGTGGGGGCGGGGTTGTTGATTCTCCCAATTTAGAGACGTGGACTCAGGAGGGCAGAGCTGTGGCAGCGCCGGGACCCAGACCAGGGGCCTGGCAGCAGAGCCCTGAAGGATGCAGGAGAGTGACCAGGCTGTGCCTGCAGAGGGACCAAGAGCCAGGTGAGGACGCGGCTGCCCAGTGAGGCCGGGGGCTTCCCCTCCCCACCTCTCACCCAAGACTCAGCAGCAGCCTGTGCTTGGTTCCAGCCCCAGCTGTGTGATCCCTGGCAAGTTCCTTGGCCTCTCTGAGCCTGGCAATCCATGACACCATACACGGAGGTGTGGACAGAGCCCTCTGTTTGTGCTCCGTGGTCACCCTGCCTGTGGGAGTCCCTCTTCTTCCCAGGTCCCAGGGCTGGGGCCACAGGAAGGCCCGCTGTGAGCAGCACCCAGGAAGGGGGGGCTGGGGGGGTTTGTTTTATGTCCCATGAGCACAGTGGCTTCTCATCCCAGCCACTGACTTGGGGGGCAACACCAACGCCCCTTTCAACCAGGCAGAGGCCCTGGGGTCCCAGGGCACCTCGCTCCACATTCAGAGCAGCACCGTTTCTAAGAGGAAGACAGCGCACGGCCGCCAGCCCAGCCCAGCCCAGCCCGGGCGTCAGTGCCAGGGAGGTCCGTGTGAGGCACGCAGCTGGGACACCACACAGGAGCAGGGCCGGGCCGGAGGGGCACCCAGGAGCAGTGCTCAGGCCCCAGAAGAAGGGGTGGGTTCGAGGACATTCAATCCCTGAGCCCGTGCTGCTGACCAGCAAAAGAAGAGGGCGGCCCCCGACTGTGGTGGAGGGTACCAAGAACCAGGAGGAGGGAGGACCTGACACAGGGCCTGGGGTCAGGCAGATAGAACCTAAAAGCGGTGCTTAAACACATGTATACAGCCCGTGTGCACGAGTGCACGCCCGTCGTCCCAGCAGCTCGGGAGGCTGAGGCAGGAGGACCACAGGTTCAAGGCCAGACTCAGCAACTCAGCGAGGCCCTAAGCAACTCAGCGAGGCCCTGTCTCTAAATAATGTATTAAAAAGGGCTGGGGATGTGGCTCAGTGGTGGAGTGCCCTGGTTCAACCCCTGTACCCCCCCAAAAAATTAAAGAAGTATCCAAGCAATCACAGGCTGGAAGGGGGCCGAGGAGCCCACCCTGCAGCCAGCTGGGCCTACAGGGAATTCCCCCAAATCTCCAGAAGCCCGTGTTCCCTGTGCCCAGGATGGGGATCTCTGATCCCTGGAAGGACCGGACCTTGGAGGGTTCCCAGCCTCCTGGTGAGTCCGGGAACACTGCCCCTTCAGGATTTCCTGGTCATCAACTCTCTGGCCCTCACCTGTAAATGAGGCCACCAGAGGACAGTGTCCCTACAACTTGGTGCTCATCTGACCTGGAGGCCTCCACCCCGAGTAACAGAGTCCCAAGGGCACCTCTTACTGGGCCCACCTGCCAGGGACGTTCTGGGACCCTGGGAGGCCAGCAGGAACCTGGAGGGGTGCCACCCGCCCACCTGCCCCAGCCTGCCTACATCGCCCAGGTCTGGGGAGAGGCTGAGAGGAGGAGCCGTGGACACCAAGCTACCAGGTTGTCACCTGGCCTCCAGTGATTCAGACCTTGGGGATGGGCCTCTATCCCAGCCCTCAGAGAGGTCACAGCAGGGCCAGTGTGGGGGACGGTGGCCTTGAGACAGACGCTGATAACTGGCCTGCTCTGCAGATGCTGGGGCAGACAGAGAACCCCCACACTCAGCTCCCAGTGGCCACACACCGCACACCAGGGAGGGCCGCGCCATGCGGCAGTGGCCGGTGGGGTGGCCTATTCCTGACAGCAGGCCCCTGTGGAGACCAGACCTGGAAGAGACCCAGGCAGGTGCCCGGCCGGGGAGCGGTGCCCGGGTCGGGATGCAGTGCTGGGTGGCAGAGCCAGGCTGACCAGCATGGATGGACAATGGAGCCCGTTTCCACTGGGACCCGCCCCTTCTCTTCCTCCTCCTCTCGTGTTCCCAGCCACGAAGGGAGCGGGCTCCCTGCAGCGCACATCCCACCACCATGCATGCCCTGTCACCGGCCCAAGCCACAGGGACAACTGGCCATGGACTGACACCCACGTGAGCACAGCGACCGTTCCACTTCTTAAGCTGATTGTCTCAGACGCGTTGCTGCAGTGATGCAAAGCCGAAAACCCACCAGGGAGCCCCCAACGGAGAGCACCTGGGGGCTGTCGTGGGCCAGGAGCAGCCTCCCAGTGCAGGACTCCACCACCGCTGCCCGCTCAGTGGGCATGGGGCTGGGAGCTTTGTCCTTCCTGCTTTCCAGAGGATTCTGATGCCCGCTCAAATTCCAGAGCCACTGGCTAGGTGTGAGGTTGGGCAACTTTTTCTGCACACCATCTGACAACAAAATCACCGGCCCCGTGGGGTCTGGCACCTCTGCCATGGTAGGCAGGAAGTGGCTGCAGACAATGTGCACGTTCAATAAAACTTTATTCACACAAGTAGGCAGCCCAGCGCGCAGAAGCCCAGGCTGGCACTGCCCCTCCCGGGAATCCGAGGGGCGCTGCCCGAGTCTGAGAGGCCCTGGGAGGCCAGCAGGAACCTGGAGGGGGCCCGAGCAGCCGCCGGAGCAGGCAGCGGGCAGCGCAGGGAGGGGGCAGGAGGCGGGAGGGACACGCGGAGCGGGTTATAACAAACCAAGTCACCAACCGGCTAATTGGCAGCAGCTGCCGCTCCAACCAGAGACTTGTCAGCTGTGATCAAGTGACGCTGCCTTCAGGGCCAATCAACTTCAAAATTATGCAAATGGGGCCGCAGCAGCCGAGACCACAGGGAGGGAGGGCGCAGCACGCCCCCCAGGAGCCCGCCACCCCTCCGCGTGCGTGTGGCCCCTGCACCCGGCGCCCCTTCTGGTGTTAATGAGACTTCCGCCCACGCTCTGCATAATTGGCACCAAAGCTGCTGAGTGCTGGTGACCCAGCAGCCACACGAGGCAGGCAGGGACCGGAGGCTCCTCTCGGAAGGGTCGCTGCCCCTCCAAGACCTGGGAGCTGCGGTCAGCCAGGCTGCCCCGACTCGCACGCAGGACTCTCTGAAGGCCGGGCCGCACGTGGAGGAAAGTGGGCACTTCCAGAGGCGCAGGAAGAGGCCCCGTCCTCCTCCCGAGCCCCGAGAGCCCTGCGGCCACCCAGTTAGCTGTGCCAGACACGGAGGGACAGTCTCCTCGAGACAAGGCATCTCCCGCAGCCCAGGGCACCCAAGCTGGACAGGCCCAGCCGAGCTCCTCAGCAGCTGCCCGCAGCGGTCGGCCTGAACATGTGTGTGGGGGGTGTGGGCACAGGTCAAGGCGGGGAGCCAGACACCAGATGTAGGGCCACCTGTCCCCTTCAGGTGCAGGGGATCTCTCCTTGCCATCTGGGCGGACCTGGAGGGGCACAGATCTCAGCCCAGCCAGCCAGGCCCCCGGGACCGGTAGGGAGCGCGCCTGGAACACACCTGCCTGGCCGGCTCTCCCAGAAGCAGGCCCGGGGCCGGGTGTTTCTCCTTCCCCAGGGCTGGGCTCCTCCCCCGGCCGCCTGTGGGTGTCCCTCCCTGCAGCAGAACGTCCCCTGCTGCTTCCCTCCTCAACTTGAGTCCCTGGCCCCCTCTGGAAATCACAGAATGGCTGGGAGCCGGGCTTGGGAGGGTCCTGAGCCTGGAGCCCCTGATTTTCCCTCCCAGGGGGCTCAGCCCGACCAGCCCTGCCCAGCAGGAGGCAGGCTCAGGGGCAGAGCCCAGGCTGGGGAGCCCTGTCCCCGGGGAGCCCACGGGGCTCCAGGCAGGGCCCCTGCCCACAGCTGCAGGCTCCCGGCTTTGCCAGAGCAGGTGCTGCTGGGGAAGGGGCGGCTGAGTTCTGCAGGCTCCCCGACTCCGGGCGGCGCCTTCGGGAGGTCTCATTAGCGGCTGCTCTGGGGGACACTGGCTCCACACTTCCCTGGAGCTGAGAGGTAACATCAAACAGGCCTCTTGAAAGAGCTTTGTCGGCAGAAATCCCAGTGAGAACGGGGGCGGCGAGGGGGGCTCCCGGGGAGGCGGCGGCGGCTGCGCTGCAGGGGCGGCTGGCCTGGGGGGCGGGCAGCCGGCCCTGTGGCCCCGGACAGGTGACCAGGCCTCTCTGGGCCCCCACACCTGAAGTGGGGTCCAACCCGCCTCCCATGGGTGGCGGGGGATTCAGTGAGGGGCCCCCAGCTCGATGGTGGCAGATCTGGGACGGACTCCCAGGCCTCTGACTCACCAGCATGGGCTCCTTCAGGACACCGTGAGGGCCACCCCGGTCATCCACGGGTCTCGGGATAGGTGCTCAGATACTCTGGCCCTAAAGGGCCCCTGTGCTGTGGCCTCGACTTCCACCATCAGTGTGGGGACCTGTGGGGACTGCCCCCACGGAGGCAGAACCCAGACAAGATTTGACAGGCCTCCACGGTGGAGGGGGAGGAAGCCTCCTGAGCACCTGCCACATCCAGCCCCGTCTCCTCTGGTTCTCAGAAGAGGAGGGGCTCCTGCCCTCAGTGGGCAGATGAGAAACTAAGCCTCAGAGAGGTTGTGTTGCCTGTCCATGGTCACACAGCAGCTGAGTTACTGGGATTTGGGCCCAAGCTGGTCTAATTTCAAAGCCAAGGTTCCTTCAGGGCTCCAGCTCTTGGCCTTGGGTTTGTGGGGAAGGAGAGGAGGAGGAAGCTGCCATTCCTGACACCAAACCATGTCCCATCAAGGGGACTTCCCCTCTCCCTCCCAGTGATGGAAAACGGGCCACCTGGGGACTCCCTGCCCCTTTTCCCACAGGTGTGGACTCTGCTCCCGCAGCCCAGGGGGCCTGTCCCCGTGGGGCAATTGCACCCACTGGTGTTGCTGGATGTGTTATTCTAAGACAATCAGCATTTGGCTCTAGGAGGAGGGGGGGGACATGAGGGGAAGCCAGGGCCCAAGCGGCAGGTGGGCCCCGACCCCACCTCCCCAAGGCCAGTGACGGGCAGCTCACCCCAGTCCAGCCTGGCAGTCCTGTCCTGCTCCTCCCTTTCTCCCCCATCCAGCTCCGATGAGGAACTTTCCCGGAGCATCCGTGGTGCCAGCCCCTCTCTGGGCCCTGGGCAGAGCGGGGGCCTGGCTGGCAGCACAGGGGGAGGGAGGCTCTCTGCCCAGTGTCCCTGGCCACACGAGGCGGTCTCTGCTGTGACCCACCCGAGGCTCAAGTGGGTGCCCTGAGGCTGGCGCAGGGCAGCGCCCGTCTGAGACCCCTGGTCGCTGGGCCGGGCTGTCAGGAGGAGGCCGGGGCAGGGGCGGGCAGCTGGAGGGGGCAGGAGGTGACAGGCCTGGTTGGCCTCGGACTTCTGCAAATAAACGCCAGCTCAGCCCTCTTCCCGGCTGAGCCGGGAGAGAAAATAGCTTTCACACTGTATTTTCTGATTTTTTTTCACTCTTCTGCTTCTAAATCGATCCGGAACAGATTGTCCAGTTGTTTGGATTTCGGAGCGAAGTCTCCTGATCTGCCGCCAGCATCGTCCAGGTTCTGCCAGGCCCTCTGGGGCTGACCTCCCTTTGCCGGTCCAGTCGGAGGTCCAGGCTGCCCGGGAGTGGCCCACGGACCTGTGGCCTGCACCAGGCATGGGCTGCCCGGGGTGAGAGGGTGGCTCCTGCTCGGAGACCCACGGGGCCCGTCCTGTCCCTGGAAGGGAAGGACCGCACTGGCTGGGCAGTGGGGGCCTGGTGAGGGCCTGCCCGCCTCCCTGTCCCCCACCAGGAGAGCACTCTGGGTGCTGAGCTGAGTCCCCCTCCAGTAAGGAGGGCAGCCAGCTGTCCCCTCTGTTGGGCGGTGGCACCCTGGGTCCTGCCAAGTGGGTGATCGGCCCGTCCACTCAGGCACAGCAGCAGAGGGTGGCATTCAGCCACATACGGGTCACCGGGGTGGCTGGGTTTCTGCTCAGTTTCCCACAGAGGCTGGGCAGCGGTGCTGAGGCGCTGGAAGCGCCCACGGCGCCCGACCACTGTCCCCTCCGCCCGGCACCCCCTCCCGTCCTCACGGCAGCGCTCCCCCTGCACGGACACCCTCCTTTCCTCCCTGTCACATGGACACCTGGCTCCTCTTCTGCAGGAGCCAGGCCTCAGGGCATGACCAGTCCACGTGTCCCCAGGGGCGGGTGGCCTACCAGGCAAGCCCAGGGCGCCATCTGGGGAGGGAATGAACTCTCCCCACGCGCTGGAAGACGGCTTCCCACTCCCACCTGACGCCTGTCCCTGTCACCGGAAGCCACAGGTGGCAGCGGAAACCAAGCTCAGTGCTAAGGCTCCACCTCCCTGGACCTCTGAGCCCAGAGGTTGCCTGGACCCTGACTACACTCCCCCGGCTCTGCCAGGCCCAGCCCTTCCATGGGGCTGGCCTCCCTGGGCTCCCCCAACAAGGACGAGAACCCAGGGGACACTCTGCATGTCCCCTGGCCAGCCTGGCCTCCATGGGCCTGGGAGGCCTGCTGGGGCCACTGTGCAGAGCACCTGGCTCTGGTGCTGATTCTGCCACAAGCTGGAGGTGCCACCACCTGACCCCAGGCGCCCTGCGTGGCTGGGACCCTCGGGGGCCGGCCAGTCACCAACTGCCACACCAGGGAGCTCCACTGCTCCAGAGCCACCCATGCTCCCTACTGTCCAGGCAGGGACGTGCCAGACGCCGCTCTGGCTCCACTCACTCCCCCAGAGCAGGAGCCACACTCAAAGGCTGGACACGGCTCCCAAGGAAGGCAGTGTCCTCCCAGGATCGGGGACAGAACAGGTGCCCATCCCACAGGGACTTCCTGAGCTCAAGGACAGGACCACAGGCAGGACACTGCTCCACCCAGAACTGAGCTGTTGGGGACACCATGTGGCCTGGGACCCATTCCCGTCAACCAAAGTCCATGCAGGGATGAGGCCACTTCCGCCCCAGCACACAGGTGGGCCTGCAGCTCCTGCCCTCGCAGGGGAGTCTGCCCAGTCCTCGGGCTTCCTCTGAGCTGAGGCTCACCGGTCCACCTGCGTGTCCCTTCCTTTAGTCACAGCTGACCTAGGCTGGCGCTGGCCACAGAGCTCAGGGACCAGAGCCTCCACCTCCAGTGGAGAGGAGCCCTGACCTGTACGCTGCCCAGGCCTCCCTGGTGTCTCCATCCTGAAGCACAGTGGTGTGATAATCACAGCGTTTACTGAACATTCACTACATCCAAGACCGCACCAGGCACACTGCTTGGATTGACTCACTTAATTCTTGTAAGAACCCTGACAGGTGGATACTGTTCCCATCTGTAGACAAGGAAAACGAGGCTCAGAGAGGGGATGTAACCTGCCCAATGTCACACAGCCAGCTGAAGTGCAGAATGGGGTTCAAGCTCCCTCACTGAGGAGCTGGGGAGCAATGCACAAGGGCTCCAGGTCACTGATCTGGGTGTAGACACATCTCAGTTCCTCCCTCCGATCCCCATGACCACCTGTGCAAATTATGGTGATGTCATGATCCACACGATTTTGAAAAGGGCAACACGGAAGCTCAGAGGCTGCTCCTAAGAAGTGGAGCTGGCCGGGTGCCCGGCCGGCGCTGGCTCTCCTCTGCTGCTCCACGGTTGCCATGGCGCTGGGCAGGGAACCTCCACTGCCTACTGGATCTCTCCTCAGTCATTCAACAGCCTGCCTGGAGGTCCCTACCCCAGGGCCCAGGGAGGACAGTGCAGGTCCTGCCCGGCTGCCCAGTGGGAGGACACTGATGGTGATACCAACAGTGACGTCCAGGCAGTGCAGAGTCCTCACGGCGGACCTGGCCCTGATGCTCACAGGTTCTGGGGGGACTCATCTGGTTCTCACAGGACCCCTGTCCTGGGGGAGGACGCTGAGGCTCCAGGGGTCACATGATTCACCCAAGGTCCACATAAGCCGCAAGCACAGGGGAGGCTTGTCCAGGTGGAGCCCAGCACACCCAGTGACCCCTGGCACTCCCAGGCAGAAGCCCCTGGGAGATGGGCCCAGGGACCTCCCTCAGGCCGTTGCCCAGGTGATGGGCCTGGCTGGCAGCTCAGCTCATCCCCACAGGCCTCTGGTCCCGTCCTGGGGATCAGACGCCAGGCAGCCACACCCCCTGAACAACCCAAGCAACACAGACGGCGGCCCCGGGAGGCCCGGACTCTGCAGGGCTGGGTGACCGGGCCAGGCCTGGGGCTCCCGGAGGTGCACAGAGAGCCTCCGCCACCCCATCCCTGGATGCAGAGGGGAGGCTTGGAGCCGGCAGCCCCCGCCGGGCCTCAGCAGGACCCCCAGCCCACAGCCCGGTCCTGGGGCAGCTGAGGACGAGGCTCCGGTGGGAGGGAGGCCTTCTGGCTCTGGAGTCAGGGCCTCGCTCTTGGATCTGATTTCCACGGAACGGTCCCTGCACCTGCTCTCCTGCCGCACAGAACCGCACACCCAGGAGGGGGTCAGCCCCCGGGGGGCTCTGGCCACCCCGTGATCCTGAAGCAGCCCTCCTTAGGCACGGGCAGCCCAGGCCATCTGATAGTGACAGATGTCATAGAGAGCACAGGAGGCCCCGCAGGACACACCGCAAGCCATCCCCCTGCTCCCTGCCCCTCTGGGGACACACTCCTACACACCCTGCAAGGCCCTGGCTGAAGTCACCTCCACAGGAAGCCCTGCCTGTCCTCCTGCCCGCTGGCACACTGGCCAACCCTGTTCCACGTGGTCCCTCCTGTCCCCAGGGCCTGCCCCGCCCCGCGCGCGGGCTGGAGAGCGGCTGCCGGTCCTCCGCGGCGTGCGCACAGGATGCCCGGCCAGGAGCCCAAAGTGAAAGCAAGCCCGGCGGCGGCGACTGAGGCCCGAGCCGCGGAGGCTCCTGGTGGCTCAGGAGGCCCCGCCTCTCTCTCTAACTTGAGCCAATATCTAAGGAAACGCCACTTTATTCTGAGCCCATCGGGCGCCAGAGCCTAGAATCTGGCGCAGGAGAAACTTCGCGGCCGCCGCCGCCCTCGGCGCTTCCCCGGCTGCGGGCTAATCCGATTATGTCGCGGGGCTGGGAGGACCGGGTTTGTCTCATTTTCCAGGGAAGTGTGAACAGAAAAAAATTTCCCTCCCAGGGCTCCGTTAGGAGCTGGCAGAGCCTAATTCAGTGTTAAACGGTGTAATTCGGGAAACTCAGGCGCGATTTCCTAGTGTCTCCAGGCGGCCGCGTGCATCTGCCCGGGCGCCGCGGCGATAGAGGGCGGCCAGGGGCGCTGACCGCGAGGGACTCCGTCCATGCAGCCCCGGGAGGCATTCGCATTGCAAGACCTCTGCCGGCCCCCTGGCCCCAGGGCGGGCACCTGGGGTGCTTTCCCGTCCTCCGGAGTGTTGGTGCTCCTCCTGCCCCTGGCAGGGGCCTCTGGGGAGGTCCTCTGCCCAATTTGCTGTGTGACCTTGACACACCGCAGGCTGCCCTGGGCCTCAGGGTCCATCTGCACATGGAGACTTGCAGGAGCCTCACTGCAGGGCCCCAGGAGGCTGTGTGGCCCCCTGTCCTGCCCCCACACTGCCCAGGGAGAGCAAGGCTCCCACGCTGAGGATCCCCGAGGACACTGCCAGTTTCTTTCCGGTACTTTCAGGGGTCCCACATCCCCAAGTTGCTGGCCCTGGGCTGTGGGCGGGGCTGCCAGCGAGGGGCAGTCAATACACCCAGGAAGGGGCCCTGCACGTTCCAGACCTGGCCAGGGCTGAGAGCAAAGGAGGGAGGGCTGGTCACAGCCACGCCTGGCCAGGGGTGGGGGGACACTGGCCACGGGGCTGGGGCGAGCAGAGCTGGGACCTGTGGAGTCCCAGCTAGAGGAGGACGCTCAGGCCATCCTGCCACCCTCCGGGCCACGTCCACGCAGGAAGCCGCCTGGGGCAAGACTGGGCAGTCACAGGGTCCCTCCCACTCCCAGGGGATGGCACAGGTGACCAGGCCGAGGAGTACCCGTGGCACAGGGAGGAGAAGGAGGGGAAGGAAGGGGGAGAGGAGGCCGAAGCCTCCCTGCCAGACCCAAGCAGTGACAGCACCAGCACCTACAGCTGGTGACACCCAGTGTCCCCCCAGGAGGTGTCCAGGACCACCTTACAGAAGGATGCTCAGGAAAGGACCCCCACTGTTCTTAGGAGTTGACTATTGACTGTTTGAGTTACTTCTACAAAGAATAGCTGGGGAAAGTCACCGGAGGGGAACAGAAGGCTCTCAGAGTTCGTTCTAAGATCAGTGAAAATCTGTTGTGTGAATCAACTGGGCAGAAGTGAAAGCCACAGAGGCTGAATTAATAGAGACAGTGCATCCCCAAGCAGGGAGGTGAAATCTTCCTTCCAAGTGAAGATGAGCCACACTCTGGGTCAGTTCCGAGGAAGAAGTGTCTAGGAATGACTAGCGGCAGTGTCCACCTCCACCTCGCCCTGGGTGCAGGCCAGGGCTCCCCGCCGCACCGTGGAGTGGGGCAGAGCCTGGTCCTGTCGGTTCCCTGCTAACCCCTCTGAGCCTGGCTTCTCATCTGAGCAACAGAATCAAAAATGGCCAGCTCGCAGGCTACTGGGGCGGTGAAGTGCGGGTTCTGCGCTTGCTCCACCGAGCACCTGGCTCCTGGTGGCCTCCGCTGCCCGGGGCAATCCGACTGGGGTGGGGCACAGCCGGGACCCTGTAAGCTGAGTCCTCTGTGGCAGACACAGACAGCTGAAGCGGCCTGGTGTCCACGGTCCGTCCCCCTGGGCAGCCCTCTCCCCTCCCTATGTGGCTGTGGGGGCAGGGCTGCTGAGGGTCTGGTAACTGTCCTGGGAGCTGGAGGCCAGACTCCCTCGCCACTGCCAGCACAGGCTCCCAGCGTCCCCTCCCTGCTCCACCTGCTCTCCGCCCAGGCCGGGAGTCCCCACTCAGGGCTGCTCCAGCTGGGCCAGTTCCCCCCCGCTCAGGCCCGTAGGGCCAAGAGGGCCACCCGTGCCCCAGGCTCCAGGCCGCACACCCTTTCCATCCCTCCGGGGATGCTGCCCATCCTGGGGGTCCGACGCCGGCCCTCCCATCCTCCGTGGGAAAGTGTTCCCACATGCACCCCACGCCACATGGCCAGCCCCAGGCGTCCCACCTACCCACTGACTCCTTGGTCCCCTCCTCAGCTGCTTCCTCCAGAACCTCCAGGGACAGGCCCAGCGCCCGTGGCGGCAGGCAGGGCCCCGGCCGAAGGAGGACATGGAGGAATGCGGGGGATGGCCGGGCTCTGGCAGCTCTCCCTCCCAGCAGGCCCCACCCACAAAGGTCGGGGCAGCCCTGGCCCTGCTCCAGCTCCAGGCTGGGTGGTCCCAAGCCAAGCCGCTTCCCTCAGCGCAGGCCTCAGATGCCTGGGACAGAGCCCGACCCAGGGTGACCAGGGTGGCGGTGACATCAAAGACCCTAGCAGAAGCCCCTGCTGGACGCTCTCAGCTTGAGCTCCAGGGCGCCAGAGCTGGAGAACTTCCTGGTCCCCTCTAGCTGGACACCTCCTGCTGCCAGGGGAGGACAGCTGCGCAGCTGGAAGAGGAGCCTGAGCAGGCACAGGGAGGGGCAGGACCCCGTCGGGAGCCTGTCCCCACGGGGTTGTCCTGGGTTGGCAGCAAGGACGAGTTATCGGATCCAGGTTCTGAATCATATTTCCAACCAAGCCCACGACCCACCTGGGGATGGACCTTCCCAAAGGGTCCACTGGACCTGCCGATTCCTGGGCACGTTTGGACAATGGGAATCAGGTGACGAAGGAGGAACCAGCCATCAGTCCAGGTCTGATCGGAGCTGAACTTGCCCAACCACAGCCCAAGCAAGCCACAAGCCATCAGTGACTAGAGGCATCCGAGACCACGCCTGGGTCCAGGCCTTCATTTTACATTGTAAGAAACCAAGGTCCAGAGAAGGCTGGGTAGCTCTCTGGGGTCACACAGCCGTGACTGCTAGTGGAAACTTCCAAGGTTTTCCGGGTGTGACCTCACAGCAACCTTTGGTGGCCGGAACGGCTCCACATCTCTCTTACAGAGGAGGAAACTGAGGCTCAGAGGAGTCAAGAGCCTTGCTCAAGGTCACAAAGCCAAGGCAGCCAGGGTCGGGGCCAGGAGCCCCTGCAATTCCTGGCCCCAGACACTTTCCACTCTTCCCGCAGTTATCTGGGCAGGAGCAGTCACTCAGCCCAGGGGATCACAAGGCCCAGAGAGGTAGGGGAGACACACATGCACACATGGATCTCCCCACGGATTATATAACCCTTTCCACCCTCTGCCCCCTGGCCAGTGGGCAGCCTGAGCCCTCGGACCTCAGGGAAGGGAGGGCCTGGCCCCCAGCCCACTGGCCGTGCTCTCTCCCAAGGCAAACCAGTTGGAGGCAGCGGGACGCCCTGGTTTTTTCTCCTCCTCTCTTTTCTTCTCTGGCTGAGTAACAAATACTAATACTAATAATGATAATAATAATTAGAATAAATATAACCTGAAGACGCTTGGGGTCTCGTTTCTATAGCAACTGCTGGAGCTAATGAGCTTCCGAGGCCGCCGCAGGGCCACCCAGCCCCGAGCGCGGGATCAATATTGATTCGGCCCCGGGAGGCGGCGGTGGCTCCGCGGGGACCACGCGGCGGACTGGGACTGAGGAGTACGCACTTGGGGGGCTTTTCCCGCCCCCCACGCCGCCGAGCCGGGGCTCCTGGAACCTGCCAGGTCCGCAAGGTGAACCTGCCTGGTCCCTGCCCGGCGCGCACTGGGCTCCGGCTCGCTGCGCTCCCGGACTCGGTCCTTGGACGCTGGTCCCCACCTCGGACGCGGATTCCGGTCCCGGCTGCCGCGTCCCAGCACGATGCGTCCCGGACTGTGCCTCCAACCCAGGCCCCTTCCTCTCTGTCCAGGGTTCAACGATCCCGACCTCGGCGAGCCCCGGGGCGGACCCCACGCCAGGGCACCGGCTGCCCCGCACGGCTCCGGCTCTGCACGCCGGCGGATCGTCGCCGGACCCTCTCCAGAGCCCCGGACCCCAGTGCACCTT
>JAJEJO010004403.1:50586-64545 GCA_020662805.1 Glaucomys volans
GGTGGATGGATAGGCAGGTGGGTGGGTGGGTGGATGGGTGGATGGGTAGATGGATAGCTAGGTGGGTGGTGGATGGATGGATGATGGATGGGTAGATGATGGATGGGTGGATGGATGGACAGGTGGGTGGATGAGCTGGTGGGTGGGTAGACAGCTGCATGGAGGGATGAGTGAAGGGCTGAGCTGTGGACGGATGGACCGGTGAGTGCGTAGGGCTGTGGTGTGTGGCTGGATGGGTAAAGGGGGCATGACGGGTGCCTGGCCTTGAGACAACAGCAGCCGGAACAGTCTGCCCGTGGCTGCTGTTCCAAGCACTTCCCTGCAGCCGCGTCACTCCAGGAGGGACCCACAGGTGCCGTCCTGAGTGCTTGGGCGCTGGCCTGAGGTGGCTGTGCAGGACCTCCCAGCCACGTGCCCCTCGGCCCTCCGATCGCCTCAGCCCCTGCCCTGGTGAGTGCTCCCTCAGAAGCTGCTGTGTGGAGACGGTGGCGACCACACAGAGCCTCCGTGTGCTCAGGACAGACTCAGCCTTCTCTCCAAACATCTCCTGCCGTCGGAGCCACGGGTGTGGAGCCCACAGACACAGGCCTGGGGGCACCCATCCAGGTGCTGGACGCGGTTCCCAGTGCCTCGCACCCTGATCGGCCCCTTCCTGCTCAGAACTGTTCCAGGGAGAGCCTGGTGGGCTGGGGTAGGGGTGCTGGGGCCGGTCGGGGGCAGTTGGGCAGGTGGGGAGTGGCCCAACCATGGGGTGAGGGAGGTCAGGCGGCAGATGTGGGGCTGGCGGGGGGAGCCTGGGTGTCTGCTGTCCACCCCACGCAGGGCCGGGCCTTCCTGTCCACCAGACACCCAGCTCAGGAAGCAGGGCTGGCCCTTGGTGGCCTCGCCCTGCGGTGAGCTCCAGGTGACCCCCAGGTCCCCACCACCTCTTGCTGGGTTTCGTGCCCGACCCTCCCTAACCCTCCTGCCTTCACATGCAGGCCACCTGGTAGCCCTGGGCGTCTTCCCAACAGTCCTCACCTGTCCCCTCCCCGCCGTGCCTTTCTCTGGCCGCACACACCCAGGGACACCCAGGCTTGGGTCTGCTTGACAACCTGCCTCCAGCAGCTGGCCAGGCGGTGACCATGTGGTGCCTCCTCAGGGAGCCAGCCCTGCCGTCCCTGCCCAGCACCTGGGGGACAGAGGCTTCCTGTCCATCAAGGTCAGCGCCACCTCCCCCACTACCCTGCCAGCCTCGCTCCTGTGAAAGGAGGGTCAGGAGGGCCAGTCCTCCCGGGCCACCCAGGGCTCCCTGAGGCCTGGAGAGTGCTTTGCGTGTCCGGCTATGACAACTGCTAAAGACGGGGCCGCCCCAGATAGCTGACCGCTTGGTCGCCAGAGGTATGCATGCAGTCCTGCCCATGCCAGGCGAGGACACGTAGGGAGCAGAGCCACCATCCCACCTGGCTCAGGACCGTGACCCCTGCCAGGGAACGGTGACCACATGCCACGTGTCTGTCTAAGTGACAGCTGATGGGACAGGCAGTAGGGCCTCTGGGGCTGCTAGCCCACTGTCCTCTCACCCCAGCCCCTGGCTGGCCCTCAGACCTGCAGCCAGGTTTGGGGACAGGCAGGTGACCTTGCTCCTCCATGCCTGACCCCCAAGGAGCTAAGAACAGCTGAGAAGCTGAGCTTCCTGCTGCCCTTGCCCCACTCGGGTGGCGGGGCCAGCTGCCCGGGCCTCCTGGGCCACCAGCTGCCCTCTGCCAGCTGTCTGAGGCAGGAGAGGGCAGGAGGCAGAGCTCCATCCTCCGATGTGCTGAGCCAGCTCTGCTGCCCTGAGGCCCCTGGAGGATGGGATGGTGACCTGGCCCAGCCACTGCCGGTGGGGTGACTTCTTCCCAATGCAGCTGTGCCCCACACTCAGCCCTGTCCTCCTGACCATGGCCTGAGGGGCCCTGCCTGGCCTTCCTGCTTTGGCCCCTGTTCCGTGTGCCCAGGCTGGAGTCCCTGGCAGCCCAGAGCATGCTCCGGAGCCTGCCAGCCGTGGGCAAGTCCCAGAGCAGCGTTCCTGGGCGTCCTGACCATCTGGGGGCCCCCGGACCTCTGCCAGCAGGTCCCTGTTGTATAACGTGGGCCCATCTGGGGACACGGTGCTGGGGGGAGTTGCGCGTGTCCAGTGGTTCATAGCAGGGACTCCTGAAGCATGCATTTGGTGCTGGGTGTTGCTGTCATGCCTCCTCATGGGATGGGCTGGGAGGAGACCAAGTGTCCTGTTCCCTGTGTCTCTGGGAGCAGGCTGGCCCCGCAGGGGGCCCAATGGGGGGACTCAGAGGACAAGCCCAACTGAGGGAGGTCCAGATGGCCCACTGCAGGTGGAGAGCTCCCCGTCCCTCAGGCGTTCCAGTGCCACCTGGTCCTCTGTTCCAGTGGTGTGACAGCTCTGCTGGGGATCACACTCAGGGCCCAGGATGCTGGGTCAGCGCTCTGCCACTGAGCCACACCCCAGGCCTGACCTGATGACCACGTTTTAATTTATTTTGGGGTATCTGGGATGGAACCCACTGAGCCGCACGCCCAGCCCTTTTTATTTTTTATTTTGAGACAGAGTGCCGTAAGTCACTGAGGCTGGCCTCGAACTTTCCATCCTCCTGCCTCAGCCTCTGAGCCCTGGGGATTTCAGGAGTGTGCCACTGCACCGTCTGGTCGCTGCATTGTAGAGGAGGCGTCTAAGGCTCAGGGAGTTAGGTGGCCAGCCACATCCCCCTGGCTGCCCAGTAGGACCCCAGCCTCACTCACCACTGGGGCCTGTCACTTGTAGGTGGCACCAACCTTCCCGGAGCCAAGCTGAGGCTCCCCTGGCCCCTGGTCTCAGGCCCCCTCCCTCCTGCCCATAGCCCACAGCTTCAGGGGCATTTCGCTGATCCCCTGTCTCCACCCCAGCAGTCTGTCCAGGTGCCCGCCCTGCATCCCACCAGGCTCTGTCAGTTGTCCTGGCAACATCAGTCCTGGCTTTGAACGCCAGCTCTGCTTCCAGCTTACTGTGTGACCTGAGGCAAGTTAGTGCACCTCTCTGAGCAAGTTTCCTAGCAGAGCTGTCGGAGGTAGGAAGCACCACCTCCCTCCGTTTACCACCCTCGTGACGGGTTCCCCTCCTGAACTGACACTTAGAACACTCTGCAAACAGGCTCCGGCGCCTCCCCCAAAACTGCAACTTGGTGACGCAGGTGCCGTAATTATGTCATGGATTCAGTCCCCACGACCCTCTGGCCAGGGAGGCCCACTCCGCCGGCCTGCGCAGCGGGGTCTGTGTGGTTCTGGGCGGGGAGGATCCCAAGCTTCCTTTGGATTCTCCGAGGGGCCTGGGCTCCCCAGAGCTCCAGGCTGGTGACCAGCTTACAGACCGGGAGAGCCAGAGAGCCGGCCTCGAGCAGCGGATTGGCTTCCTGGGGAGGGGGTCCGTCTGGCTGGGGCGGGCGGGGAGGGGACGTGGGCTGCTGGCGCCCCTTCAGGAATGCACGCAGGGGTGGCTGTCCTCACAGGTCCCCACACCAGCCATGGCCCCTGGCCCTGACAGAGACCAGAGTGGAGGGACAGGGGCCACGCCCTGCGCCTGCCAGCTGGTGGCCTCCCTCTTTTTGGAAACTTCCAGCCTGAGAGACCCTCACGTGGAGCCTGCCGGCTGCCACTCAGGCTCCTCTAAAATGCCACCTTTCTCCCCAGGGCTGGTGCTCGGCGCCTGCTCCCTTCCTGGCCTTACCGTGGCCCCTTGGCCCGACTCCCCTGACCACTGCCCTCGGGCCTTACACTCGCCCCTCCATCTGGAGTTCCTGGGACGCAAGAGTGGCCGCTCTCCTGCTGGGCTCTGTTGCGTCCCCGGGCCTGGCACGTAGTAGGCCCTCAGTGAGGCTCTGGATGGGCTGGGGCGCGGACCGGAGCAGCAGCGGCCCGGGGCTCTGGCCTGGGGCGGGGCGTGGGCGGGGCGTGGGGTGGGCATGGTCTGGGGTGGGCGGGGCCTGGGTGTGCCTGCTGCATCGGGTTCCCTTCTGCTGGGCATCCAGCCTGCCCCCTTCTAGGTGGGCCCATCACAGCCGGCGGGGAGGGGCGGGGGCTTATTAAGCCACAGCGGGAGCAGTGCTGGGCCTGGGGCTGCCACCCACGGTATGTTTCCGGCAGGCTGTGGTCTCGGTTCATCATTTCTGGGCTCTCCATGGTTCTTCCGGGTGGCCCGAGGCTCTTACATAAAGGGATTCCAGAGACAGAAATCTCGGGACTTTGTTCTTACCAGCTGGGGAGCCAGGCTGGGTGTGCCGGGGAGGGGGCCAGCCTTGATGTGACGCTTCTCCTGGCCCCAGGTTGGGAGGAGGGGAACCAGCCTGAGAGAGACTGGGCCGGGGCGGGGGGCACAGGTGACCCACTGGCCTCTGAGGTCTCCTTCCTCAGGCTTTCCCGACCCCCGCCAGTGTCCATGCCTCTCCTAGGTCATACCAAACACTGCTGCCCCAGGACCTTTGCACGGCTGTTCTCCCTTCCCAACAGTCCTGCTGTCCCTAGGTATCCCTGAGCTGCCCTCTTTGCCCTCCGAGTCCCTGCTGATGGGAGGCTCCTCTGCCCCTCACCTCTTGATTCTTCCTGCCCCCTTCTCTGTCCCCCTCCCTGCCAGCCTTTCCAGCCGCAGGATTGTACAGACTGGATTCCAGAGTTCTCTGGAAGCTGCTGTGTGGGGTGGGGGTGTCGAACCCGGGATGGGGGAGACTGGGGCAGGGAGGCCCAGGTTCTGGTTTGAGGAGTGGGATGGGGATAGAGCCCCTTACCCCATGAGCGGGGACTGAGGGACTGCTCCCTGGGGAAACCTGTTTTCCCCATGTGCCCAGGGTACTGGTGTCCCACGGGTCCCCCAGGTGCCCACCCTGGCTCCCACCAGGCCCCAGTCCACCCTGGCCCATCCCCTGCGAAGGCTGCGGTCCTGGGTTGCACTGGGACCTCCAGATGCTTCCGTTGAGGCCCTGACCCTGGGGACCGGGCTTGTGGCTGCATGTGGGATAGGGTGGCTGTGGGCAGCACTGGCACGACGGGCACTGGGATGTGACCCCTGCAGGGCTGGGGCAGAAGGGGCAGCGGGCACAGAGAGGAGGTCACTATGTGGAGGGGGCGGTAGGGCGAGGCGTCCACAAGCCCAGGACAGTGAGGACCACGGGCAGACCCCAGAGGCTGGGCAGGCCTGCAGGTCCTCCCTCCAAGCCTCTAAGGAGACTGACCCACCTCACCTTGACCCAGGACCCCGCCTCCCACCTGGGGACACTGCCTTTCTGTGGCTACAGACGCTGGGCTGGTGGACCTTGTGAGGCAGCCCCGTCCCCAGCCTCCCACCACCCGCCCTGCCCAGGCCTCTTCTTCAGTGGAGAAGCCCTGGCTCCTCATCAGGGGTCCTCTCAGAGCCTCTGGCTCCTCGCTGGAGAGACTGGGAAGTGCTGCCCACCGCCCACCGCCCACCGCCCACCACCCCACAGCTGTCACAATAGAAAGCACACCTGCTTCGGCAGGCTCAGTCAGCTGGTGGCAGTGACAGCGGGCCTTTGTTCACTGTCATGGTTAATGGCAGTATTGTGATCACCCGTCAGTCAGTCACCAGGTCTGAGCCGCAGGGCGGCCCCACCCTCACCGCTGCGAGCAGGAGAGGCGGCTGTTTGCAGGGCACGGGGAGATTTGCTCCAGCCCCGCGAGAGCCCATCCTTCGCGTCTGGCGATGCCACCTCTGTGCCCTCTCACACACGCCTGGGCCCCAGCACAGCCTATCAAAACCCGCCACGGGCAGCACCGCCAGCGCCCTGAGTCTGGCCTGTCAGCCGGCAATGCAGAGGCAGGTGGGGAGAACCAGGGCCCCACCCCTGGGCTCTGCGAGGCTGGGCGGGGGGACACCTGCTTCTGTGGGTCGGCCAGGGAGGGGTGCAAAGGGCTGGGGTGGGCGGTCAACGGCATCCTTAAACGACTTTCTGTTTAGAGGCTTTCGCATCTTAACCCCTCACCATTCTTTCACGTCTCAGAAGGACCCAGACCCACAAGGTGGTCCCACTCGATGGACCAAGAAGCTGAGAAACTGAGGCTCAGAGAGGCGAGGTTGCCACCCAGATCCCCAGAAGGCGAGTTTAGCTGAGACTCCCCTGGGCGGCGACCTGACCTGCAGCCCCTTGTCCCTAATGCCCGCAGGGCTGCAGGGCGTGGCCGGAAAGGCCTTGCGGGAGGGAGAACTGGACTGCGGCTGGGAGGGCGGGGGCCTGTGACCTGGGGCGGTGCAGAGGCAGCACCCAGCACCCGGAGGGTCCTGTCCCAGCCACACCAGCACCCAGAGAAGCAGACGGTTCTGGAGCCATCTCCAGAACATTCTAGGAAGCCGGGTCTCCTGGGGGACACCTGACAGCTCTGGGACGAGCCGGGCAGGTCCGAGCTGCCCAGCCTGACTGCAGGAGACCCGGGAAGCCACCGTCCCGAGGCCGGCTTGCCGGAGGAGGGCGCATGTGGGCTGACTGGGAGGGTGGCTGGCCGGCCAGGAGGTGGTCAGTTATGGCACATCACCACCGTCCCCTCGAAATCCCTGCTCAACTGCCACCCCGACACCAGGGGCCGGCTGCCTGGGCAGATGGTCTCTGAAGACGAGACGAGTTGGACCGTCAGGGTCGGGAGCCCGCGGGACTGGCGGCTGCCAGAAGAGACAGGGACACAGACACCAGGGGGACAGTGAGGGGGGACAGGGCGGAGGCGGCACCTGCATGCCCAGGGGAGGGACTCGGGGTCCAGCGCTGACCACGGACGTGGGCCCCAGATCCTGAGAAGGCGCCATCTACAGCTGTCACCGCGCGTCCCTGGCTGGCCGGCATGGCCAGAAGTGAGGCGGAGGACCAAGGTGGACATCAGAGCCTCTGGGTCACCCGCCCAGCTGAGAGTGAAGTGGGGGCTCAGCTAATCGGCCCCCGCTGGCCACAGTCCTCCCCCGAGGTGTCCTCACGTCCTCCTCAGGGAAGGGCTTCCCGCGCCCCCGGGCTCGAAGCTGGGGGTCCGTTACCACGTCTGCCTCCAGGGCCGTCCCCAGAAAGGCCGGGGAGGAGAGGTTCCCACGGCACCAGCCCCGTCGCAAAGCCCTGGAGGACACGGCCACGTGCCCGCGGCGGGTCCATCCAGCAGCGCAAGGCGGCTCTCTCCTGGGGGCCTGAGGTCACCCCCAGGCTGCGGGAGGGACGCTGCTCACCCAGGGCCCCGGCTGCTGGCCCTGGACGGTGGCTTTGATCCGTTACCTCGTTTGTTTTCTCGTCATCCTGAGAACGGGGACATTTCTACCCTGCTTCACACAGGAGGTGGGGGACGTGCCCGGGACGAGCAGCCATTTGCTGGGGAGCCGGGTTCGTCCCTGGACGGTGAGGATGGAGGGATCAAGGTGCAGGGCAAGCGGAGCGAGCCTGGTAGTGACCCAGGAGGGCACCAAGGCTCTGGCCGGCAAGTGCAGGGGCTGGAAGTCCTTCAGACCCTGCTGCCCGTCCCCCCACATTCAGCACAGGGAGGGGACGGAATGTCCGTTTTCCTGACATGTCCCGTCACAAGCGGTGACCTTGTGACGTCCCTCGGGTTAGGTCCTGGGCCTGCTCCTCCAGGGTCCCACACACCTTGAAGGCAGGGGCTGTGTTCCCATGTCCCCCGCCCCTGCCCAGGCTCCCTGTGGAACATCAATGCAGACGCCGCCCCCTGTGCAGCCCCTCCTGAGCCCTGGACGCATCCCAAGCTGCAGGCCACACGCCTGCCACCTGCAGCAAACACCACGAGGCCCATTTTACAGATGCAGAGACCGAGGCCCAGAGGGGCTCAGAGCCTGGACGACAGCAAGCCCAGCCGTCTGCCTCCCGGCACCTGGGTGTCAGGTGGCTGGACGAGCAGGTGGCCCTGCCACTCTCAACCCACAGGGGATCCGAGCCAGCCCCTCTCACCACCCACAGATCCTTGTGGCTTCCCCCGCCAGAGGCCTCCTGGGGTTCTGTGGGAGGGAGCTGCTGACTGTTGGAGCCTGGCTGCGTGGAGGGGGACACCGTGTGGGGACATCTGTGCCCGGGGCCTGGCCCAGTGCCAGGTCAGATGGGAGAACCCCTCCAGGGACAGCGGCTCCACCTCGCCCTCCTGGCCCTCTGGCCCCAGCAGCTGGCTCAGGAGGAAGGGCTCCAGGATTGAGGCCATGCTGACCACCCAGCGTGTCCCCTGCCGGGGACAGCCCCAGCCTGCGGGCTCCCTGCCTTCAGAGGGCTGGGCCCAGCTGGATGAGGACGCTGGCGGATGTGCGAGGGTTCCCTGCAGAAGGCGGCGATTCCTCACGGCTGCCGGCGCCTGGACGGCACCCAGCCTGTCCCAGGGCGTTCCGGGAATCCCGCGCTGGCTCCCATCTGACGTGGGACGGTTTGAGTCAGCACTGGAGCCAGCTGCGGCTCTGGGCTGGCCGAGAGGCAGCTGTCCTGTGTCACTGCCAGGGCAGAGTGTGGGAGGAGCCTGGAGCCCGGGCGACTCCCACCCTGAGCTGTCACAGCTCCCGTTTCACAGAAGAGGAGACTGAGGCCCAGAGGGACAGTGACCTGCCTTGACCTTCCTGGATGCTGCCTGTCAATCCATAGCCCCTGCTCCTGGGTCACGCCCACATGGTGACTAGTGTAGCTGATGGCCCTCCCACCTCCTGCTGAGGGAGACACGCCCCAGCCTTGGGGAGGAGGAATGGCCATGGGCCTGGGGAGGATGGCCACGTGACTGATGCCCTAGAGGTCCCTGGCCCCAGTCCTGGAGGAAGCCTTCCTGGGGCGCTCTGGCTAATGCCAGGCCCTGTCTGGGGACAGTTTCTCACTGTCAGGCTTTGTGTGGGAGGGGAGGTGTCCAGGCCGCACGGTGGCTGCGGGGCGGGGACGGTGGGGTTGGGGCAACTAGTCCAGCCTGAGAGGCCAGCCTGGCCAGCGGAACTGGCTTTCACTCGCATCTTCCTCTGGGCAGATGTGCAGGCAGCGGCCACCCTGGTGGTCAGTGGAGACCTGGCTGCTGTGATGGCCTTGGCCATCCCTTCCAGCCAAGCCAGGTGGTCTGGAGGGAGGGCGCCACCACGTTTGTGCAAAGCTACGAGTATGTGCGGTGGCCTCCGGGTGGGGCAGCCAGCCACCCAGACCTAGACACCGGCCCTGGGGACCTCCTGGGGCTCCCACCTGCCCTCTGGCTACTGAGGGAGAAAGGGGCGCATTCTTGCAGTCAAATTAGACCCAGAAAATATGCAGATTCTGGAACCTGAGACAGAGGGAGGCATTGCCCACCAGGGACCCATAAGGAGGGTCTCCAAAGGTGTCAGGAAGCAGACCCCAGCTCAGCCGTGTCTGGTGCCCATGCCTGCCATACCGCTGGCCGCCTCTTGCCTCCCTGGCCCAAGACCAGCCCTGGGGGTCAGGACAACACCACTTGGGGGAGGACCGAGGGAGGAGCCAGGAGAACTGACCGGCCCCTGGCCCCCAGCAGCGCCTTCCTGAGCGGGAGGCAGGCTCAGAGTGCCACGAGGGTCTGAGGTCCAGCACGAGACCCGCCTGGACTTCGGATTGCCCACGAGTGCTCGGAGGAGCTGTGAGAGGGTCGGCCCAGTGGGGACAGGGAGAAGGAGGCGAGGGGGGCAGCCAGCTGGCTCTCAGGGCCTTGGAGCCCGTAGGAGATGTTCACCGAGGGGCGAGTAGCACTCTCCCGTAGGGTCTGGATGTCTGTCCCCCGAAGTCCTCTCTGGAGACCCACAGAACAGGTGGCTGGCATGAGGAGCTGGGGCTTTGAGGCGAGGAGCTCGCCGGGCTGAGCCCTGTGATGGGATTAGTGTCCGAGAAGGACAGGGCAGGAGTGGGAGCCAGGTGTGAGCCCACTGACCTGAGCGCAGACTTCTGCCTCAACAGTGAGAAGAAATGTCTGCTGCAGAAGCGGGTCCCTGCCTCCTTGGTCCCCGCCTCCTGTGGCCCGGCTTATTGTGGTCCCTGACCCCTGTGGCCCCACCTCCTGTGCCCCGCCTCCTGTGGCCCCGCCTCCTGTGCTCCGCCTCCTGTGCTCCGCCTCCTGTGGCCCCGCCTCCTGTGGCCCCGCCTCCTGTGGCCCCGCCTACTGTGGCCCCGCCTACTGTGGCCCCGCCTCCTGTGGCCCCTGCCATTTCACTACAGCAGCGTGAGCAGATGGAAGCAGCAGCCCTGAGCGTGGGAAACGCCCATCCAGACCCTCAGGAAGGTGCTGGGCTCCCCACAGGGTGAGGCGGTGGCCTTGGGGCTCAGCGGGAGACTGGAGTGGAAGAGTCAGTCCCTCCTCCAGGGAGATGAGGAGCGCAGAGCGGATTCCTGGCAGGCCTCGCGAGCAGCAGGCCAGGCCTGGGGGCCACCCAGGCTGCAGCTCCTCCTGGCTCCGGCCCTGGCCTCCCCCTTCTCCCTGAAGCTGCTGCATGTCATCTGCCTCCAGCCCACGCCAGTGCACGCTGGGAAAAGCTCTTTTGTCCTCAAAAGCTCCAGACTGTTCCTGAAACGAGGACGCCAAAGACACACAGCGACTCAGGGAGAGCTGGCGGGAAGCCGGCCACGGCGCTTCCTAGCACTGGGTGTGCAGGCTGCTGAGCCACAGGTGCGCGCAAACGCGCACGCGCACGCACACATGCACGCGCGCCTGCGCTCATGCACACCCACGCAGATGCGCACACGTGTGCACAGGCAGAAGTACGTGCTCACGCCCACGCCCACGCCCACACCCACAGGTACGCACACGTGTGCAAGCTGTCAAAAGCACGCACCCACGCAGATGCACACTCACACGCTCAGCTGCACTGGAGGGGCCGCCTCACCTGCTCCTGGTGCCCCCCAACTCCTGTGCCCTTTGAAACATGGTGGTCTCTGCTGGAAGTCGGAGCTCTGGCCTTGGGCCTTTACCTGGCAGCCAGCCGGCTGGGGTGGCCTCCTCTGCGGGCACGTGGGTCAGCGTCCCCACGGCCCCCTGTGCACGTAGGCCTGGAGATCACAGCTTTGCAGAAAGGGCCCCGGGCCATGGCCTCACCCTCCAGCCCTGGTCTGGCCTCTGGAGCCCCTGCCAAGATTCCCGGACTTCCTTCCCTCCAGAGTCTCCCGTCAACAGCATCATCAGCCACTGGACGGTGGGCAGGCTCGTGCCTGATTCCTGCTGTGTCCCTGAGTGCCTGCGCTGGGTGCTGAGCATCAGATACAGGGTGCACTGACCCTGACCTCCCTGTCCCGCGGTCTGGAAACAGGCCCAGGAAGAGGTGCCTGGCCCAGCATTGCCCCAGGTCTCCAGCTGCGGCCCCTCTCTGCTTCCGAGGGTCCTGCTGCCTCTGGGAGGCTCTGCTGGCTCCACTGGCCCTGGGCAGAAGTCACTGGGGGTTCTTTGGGGCAGATGCCAGTCTGGATGAGCTGTGTGACCCCGTGACTCAGTGCTCACGCTGCACTGAAGCCAGGCCCAGGCGCCTGGTGGAGAGCAGCCATGGTGGAAGGACCAGCGACCAGTGACCTTCCAGCACGGTGCCTGTGGGGTTCTCCTCCATCCTCACAGGGCCTTCTCAGCTGGGCCAGCATCACGTCCGCATGCCAGAGGCAGCCACCCAGGCCCATAGGGGCTAAAGGGCTCCCTGAGGTCACCTGGCACCCACGAGCTGGTGTGGAACCCGCAGGCGGGGAGGGAGGGTGTGGCTGGGAGCGAGGGCATGGCTGGGACACTGCCCTCCCTGGCCCCGAGGATGCTGGTGTCAAGTACTTATCAGAACTGGCAGTACTTCTCACCTCCACACGCATCACCTTGGGGACACCCCACCTGCACATAGAGGGACCCTGGATCTCGTGGCGCCTGTCTCTGACAGTGGCACTCGAGTCCCAAGCAAGGCCGGCACTGGAAGCTCTCCAAGGAGCCGCCGAGCTGTGTGCCCCAGGACACTCACACCCAGAGCAGTCCTCAGGGCGGGAACTGGCAGGAGAGGTGCGGGCGCCCCTCTATGAGCCCGCAGATCAAGTGCTCCGTGCACTCTATCTCATTTAATCCTTCCCAGGAAGGAGGAGGGCAAATGGACACCCTCGAAGACAGGATGTGCCCGGAGGGCAACCATCCCACCTGGGTCAGGAAAGTGAGCGGCACTGTGCAGAGGGCAGAGCCTGCCATCCCCTCACCACCCGTGGCTCCTGTTGGGGACTCCTGTGGCCCAGTGTCCACACTGCAAGGGCCCAGAGGCCACACAGCAACTCCAGGGCCTCTGGGGTCTCCGGCATTCCAGTCCCCGTCCGGTCCTCCTCCTATCCCCCTTCACCCTCTGCACCTGCACTGCCTGCTGTGGGTGCCACCTGTCACGTGGCATGGACACCCACACACAGTGGAATTGGCTTTTAATGGCACCATGGCTGGTGCTGGCGTGTGTCCCCCATGTCACCAGGCAGCAAAGGTGTGTGCCCACACCGCTCCTGTTGGCTGCTTGCTCCTCACTCCCCTTTCCCACCACCGTGTCCTCAACAGAGAACAACATACGCATCGCTAGGCTCCGAGTACGGTTTGTCCCCACCAAATGCAGCTGAGGCTCTGTCCCCACGTGGCAGAGTCATGCTGGGACGGGGTCTGGTGGCAAGTGTCACGGGGCAGTGCCCTTGTGAAGGGTGAATCTCTCCTTGCAGACTGGACGAGTCCCAGGTTTGGGTGGCTCTGTGGCGAGGCCACCTCTCCTGCTATGCTTCTCACACTGCTCTGTCCTCCGCTTTCTGCCATGAATCGAAGCAGCACAAGGTCCTCACCAGATGCAGCCACCCAGCGTGGACTGGCTTCCAGCCTCCAGAACCATGAGTCAAAGTAAACCTTTTTCCTGCACAAATCACCCATTCTGTTACAGCAACGAAAACAGACTAAGATAACCATAGACTAAAAATGGCCCATTGTCTTCCCCACCGTCTCTCCCTGATCTGGGTACTTCCCTCCCACACTGACTGAGCTCAGCCAAGTGACCTGCTTTGGTGTGAGGCAAGCAGAGGCTCAGAAAGCCTTGTGCACTGGGGTTTGCACTCTGACTACCTGGACATGGGGGTCACCAAGTAAATGAGTCCCAGTCAGCCAGTTGGGGATGGAGATCAAGTCCTGCTCTCAGCAGACAAGTGAACAAGGCCATCCCAGATCACTCCGTCACCAACCAACCTGCCAGCTGACCACAGTGCAGGAGAAAGCCTGCACAGAAGAGCCAAGCCCAGCCAGACCCAGATCTTCCCAGGCAATCCCAGAATCATGAGCTAAATGCACTATTGTGATTCAAAGTCTCAAACACTTGGGCTGCTTTGTTACCCAGCAGAAGCTAACTGTTACAGTCTAACATTGAATGTGGGGACCATGAGGGACATCAAGTCTCTATAAATGAGTTTAATGAGAGCCTATCCACAGGGAAACCTGGCTGAGAGCCCAGACCTGCTCCAGAGGAACAAGTCAGACCCTGACAGGAAGCCAGGGTGTCAGAAGGGACCAGCTTGGGACGGGGACAGTATGGCCCCAGCTTTGACCCAGAGGTGGCTGAGTCAGCCGGGGTCTGCCAGTCCAGGTTTGGTCTTCCTGCTGCGGGCATCACTGCACACAGGGCGGATGCAGTGCGGGTCGACCTGGGCAATTCAGTCAACGTCTAAGGAGCCGCACGAGAGATTCTGCCGCGGCAGCAGGGCCCTGCAGCACACCCCTGTCTTTTTCAGGAAGTCCAGAGCGGGGAACGGCCCAGACACAGACGCCCCCTCGGCAGCAAGCCCAGCCCACCTCCCCAGGCCAAGGGTTTCTGCAAGGGGGACCAGAGTGGCGCCCACACTGAAGGTAGAGTCTCGTCCTCTTTTGACTCTTGGGCACTACAGCGAGGCACGCGGGAGCCCTGGCACAGATGAGGAGACCGAGGCTCCGTGAGCAAAGACAGGTGGCTCCAGACCCACGGCTGGCAGGTGGCAGGGT
>JAJEJO010004403.1:64945-80842 GCA_020662805.1 Glaucomys volans
AGCCACTGGCCGGGTGCCCTGCTGGGAGGGGAGCGTCCCCATTTCCCAGGCTGCATCTGCCTGGGCCGGCGACTGGCTGGTGCTGCCCTGGCTCTTCTCGGCCCAGGGACACAGCTGGCAGCGACTTCCAGCCTGATCCGTCCTCGGTGCCTTGGAGGGGCCTGGAGGTCAGGCTGCAGCCGGGCTGCTCCCTGTTTCTGGGTCTTTCCGAGCAGAGTGCCCGGCTGAGTGAGCAGGGAGACCCTGGGAGGGGCGGGCGGCGGCCGTGTGCAGAGGGAGCCGCCTGGGGGCCTGTCTGCCCAGGAGACCCGAGGGCCAGGCCCAGGCACGTGCGCATGCTCCCCTGTGGCTGGCTGACGGGCAGCCCAGGCAGGGCCCTCGAGTCCCTCCACAGCTTGGTCCCGCTCCGGGGCTCCCAGCAGGCCCTCCCGGCCTTGGCCCCTGCGGCTCCCTCGCCTGCCTGCCTCAGGCGGAGCCTCACGATGCTGTGTCCCGAGGCAGCTGGGCGTCCAGCTACAGGGCAGGTTGGCGTCGCACACCTCCCGAGGCCCCACTGCCGCCTGGGGCAGCAGCCTCCGCCAGCCGCCCACCTCCTGCTCTCTCCCGGCACGTGCCATCCCTGCTGTTGGGTTGCTCACCGCCCCACAGATGCGGCGTCCAGGAGGACAAGGACTGCTGTCCACTGCCCAGAGGAGCGCCTGAGCCCCCCAGTAAGATGATTTTGAGCCCCAGGACCGACCTCTCAGGCAGGGCAGACGGGCCAGATTCATACCCCGAGGTGCCAATAGGAGCAACTGAGGCTCAAAAATGTGATCAGTCTGAAGTCACATAAAAAATGAGACAGGTCTGCTGAAGCCCAGGTCAGGCCGGCCAGCGCCAGGACCCCTCACGTGGTGCTCCCCAGATGCTCGGGAGCCTGGGCCCTGCTGCAGGCGCCGTGCTGGGAGAGGGGCACGGAGAAGCCAGCTCTCCCAGGGGTCTGGGGCCCTCGGGAAGGGCAGGTGTCATCACTCACAGCGTGTGACTGGCAACCCGAGCGCAGGACCCTGGAGAAGAGCTCACCGTGGCTGAGCCCAGGCTGCGCAAAGAACATTCAAGCCGAACCCCGAGGCTGGGCAGAAATCCCTGGCTGTTGGCAGGCTGCAGGCAGCGTGTGCAAAGGCCCAGGCTGGCCTGCGGGTGCGCCGGAGGCCGGGAAGGATTCTGAGAGAGGCCGGGCCAGGGGAGGGAGGGCAGGGCAGCCCAGGCCGGGGCGAACTCTGCAGGGCTCCATGGCCACCCTGGGATGCTTGGCCTTTGCCTGAGGGTGAGGGGACCCTTGGAGGTTTGTGGGGTGATGTCCCCAGGCCCCCACACCTCCTGCGGGTCCTCCCCTGTCCTCCTGGCAGCCTGGCGGCCACAGAAACTCTTAGGGCTTTTCTCCTCCAACATCCAAACTAGATGCTGAGGGCTGCGGTCACGGCCTCTTGGTGCCCAGAACACTGGGCATCAACTTCCTGCAGCTCTGGCTGGGCGCTGGCTGCAGAAGCCCCAGGCAGCAGCACACACAGGGCCTCACAGCGTGGCCTGCGGGAGGCAGCGGGCTGGGGACACAGTTTGGGTTCTCAGGGCAGCTGTGGGCAGGTGTCCATACAGGACCCCGCACAGCCTGCCCTGGAGGCTCTGACGCCCGGCACTTCCTCTGGCTCAACCCCAACATGCTCCCCAGCCCAGCTGATGTCCACCCCCTGCCAAGTTCACATCCACCCTGAAGTTCAGAATGAGGCCTGATGTTGAGACAGTCTTAGCAGATGGAATTCCTTAAGATGAGGATTAGGAGAGGCCTTGAATCCTGTGACTGGGGCCACGGGAAGGGACAGGGACGCACCCAGGGAGGATCAGTGCTGAGGACAGCAGCACAGGATGCCACAGCTGCCAATCAAATGGCAGGATGCCACAGCTGCCAATCAAATGGAGCCACTGCCTCCAGGGGCTGCAGGAGGCAGCAGGACCCTCCCCAGAGCCTCGGGGGCCCAGCCAGCCCACACCTGGGCTCTGAACTTCCGCCTCCTGTGCTGGGGGAGACCCATTATCTGTGTCTCAGGTCCCTGGCTGGTGGCCACTGTCACTCACTCTAGAAAGGACTTCAGGTCCAGCTCTGGCTCCTGACCCATGGGAGACCTCGAGCTCCTGTGACCCGAGCCCTCTGCTAGAAACGTGCTGGGCCACAGGGTCACTTGAGGTGACTTACGGGTCTCACAGCCCTCAGGGGGCATGTCATTGACCACCTTAGGGGGAGGGATGGACCTCAGAGGAGTGAGGGGACCCGGCAGAGTAGCGGGGAGGGCTGGACGGGTCAGTCCCTGGGGGCAGATCCTCCCCTTCTCCTGTGGCCTCCTGCCTCTCCCCACTCACCTCCAGGGAACGGCAGCTCTGAGCTGGCCCCGAAACCAGGGTCTGGGGGCCTGGGGACAATCCAGTCAGACTGTCCCCAAGATGCTCCCGTCTGGTCAGGAAGGGGAGACACACAGGGCCACCAGTGTGTGACAGAAGTTTTGAGGGATGGATAGAAGCCGTGGGCAGGGCCTGGGGTCGGGCAGGAGCCGTCAGGAGCTTGACGTGAGCCCAGAGTCTTCTGGAGCTCCCGAGTGTTGGGGACGGACAGATGAGGGTGGTGGGGGGCCCACTGTGCTGACCCCAAAAGCAATTCACCTGCAGCCCTGCCTGGCCTGCATGGACAGGACATGTCACACTCCTCAGCAAACTACCTGTCACCCACTAGGAAACGCAGGCGGGACATGACGCTGATGAGAGGAGCCAGAGTTACTTGGAAGGGAGGGACTTCTGTGGCCCTGTTCACAGGACAGATTCCGGAAGACAAGGATGACTCCTCCTAACCACAAAACCCGGAAAAATGGTGAGGGATCCAATTAGAACCGGTCAGTGTGGGCCAAGGTGACTTGGAGTTGCCATGACAGTGGGGACTTGAAAGTGTGATGTCACCTGCTGTCAGTCAAAAATCAAGAGTTGGACCTGGGTGGGACTCCCTGGAAACTCCTCTGGGATCCCCAATAAACCTGGAGTGCAGGAGCGGACCCTGTCCCTCTGCGCTCTGAGAGGACCCTGTGTCCCTGGAGAGTGTCCCCTTCCCTTTTCCTACCCCGGCAGTGAACTCTTGCCCGTCACTCTGGGCGACGTGTCTGGAACCTCCCTGACCCGATCACGGGCACTGGGGCTGGAAGGGGGGCTCCTGCTGCCCCCCGCCCAGGACACCCCAGCCTCACAATGGGAGGAACCAGGTCGCTGGGACGCAGGCGCCCAGTCTCCTGCCTCTGCACCCACCGTCCACCTGAGCCAGGGGATGGGGCGGTGAGGACGTGGTTGGCCAGGAGGGCCAGCAGCTTGGGCACAGCCGGGGGCCCAGGAGCTGCCCAAAAGGAGCCCTGGGACTCATTCAGTGGCCCAGTTAAAGCTGGGTCTAGGCATGCCAGCTGCCCAGGGACAGATGGGCTGGGGCCTGGGGACACTCAGTCTTACCACTCCACTCAGCCCGGGTGGGGGTAGCACAGTGGGTCCAGATGCCTCTGGGGCCAAGAGACAGAGCCCAACGCAGCCTAGAGCTCCATGGATCCCCGTGACCTAGGACTGTCTTGGCACTGGGCTTCTCTCCTGGAGAGCTCCCTGCTGGAGGGGGAGATGGAAAAGACATGGACATTGACACACAGAGTGACCAGGGCCTCATGGGGATACATGGGGAGGATCAGCTGGTGAGCATATCCAGGATCTTGGAGAGACACCCGCCTGATCCTAGAGACACACCACAGCAGACCCACAAATCAGCCGGAGCATCCGTCAATTAGAAACTTAGAAAATAAAACAAGAAAGTAAAATAATTTCCAGTCTAGAATCACATACTTTATGAAAAAATTCTTCCAAAATAAAAGTGAAATACAAATATTTTCAGACAAACGAAGACCCAGGTAATTTACTCCTAGAGAAACTTCTGGAAAGGACAAGCTGTAGGAGAGGCGGTGCGGTGGAGGCAGCGGGGATGCAGGGCGGGAGAGAGGCGCCGGGCAGCCAGGGAGCAGAGGCGCGTAAGGGGGAGAGGGCCCAAGGTCGCGGTGGTCCCTGACTGCACCGCGGGGAGTGCGGAAGGAGCGCAGGCCCGCATCTCCAGGGCAACCACCGCCAGAGACTGTGGAGCCAGCGAGCTGGCAGACGGCGAAATGGTGAGTAGGAAATGTCTAACTATTCTAAAAATAGGCACAGACCAGGCGGGACAAACAGAAAGCAATACTTTTATTAGAAGCCAGAAGTCACCTCGCTCAAGCTTAATGGGCTTCTAAGCCCCAGCTCCGTGGGGCCGAGGGCGACATCCCACCCGAGCCCACTTGAGAGATGGAAATCAGACTCCACCAAGAGCAGGCTTAGCTGCGTCGCACCAGGCCGAGGTGAAGAGGGCCTCTTGGTCAGGATCCATGTTCCCATGCCAAGAAGGCAACCCATTCTCAACCCATGGGAACCCAAAGCAGCATCTCGAAATGAAGCCAAAACAGACAGAACTGAAAGGAAGAAGAGACCGCAGCCATCGTGCTGGGCAGCCACTGTGGAACCAGGGGAGGAAAGTTGGTCAGCATGGAGCAGATGCAGACAAAGCGATTAGGAAACCTAACCCAGTAGGGCACACACCTGCCATCCCTGCTACTTCAGAGGCTGAGGGAGGAGGATCGCAAGTTTGAGGCCAGCCTCAGTAATTTAGTGGTGCCCTAACAACTCAGCGAGACCCTGTCTCAAAATAAAAAATAAAAAGGGCTGGGGATGTGGCTCAGTGGTTAAGCTCCCCTAGGTTCAATCCCTGGTACCAAAAACAGTTTAGAAAAAACAAAAAACACCTAACCTGGCTGATGGATACCGAATGTTGTAAAATGACAGCTGAATTTGTATTCTGATCAAGCACACCTGGAAACAGAACAGAACCCATCGCAGATCACATGCTGGACCACAAAGCAAGTTGACAAATTTTAAATAATGAGAATCATGGATTCTTTGACCTCAGTGGAATTAACCTAGAAATCAGTAACTATAAGTGAGCAACATTCTCAATGTTTCTAAATTCATGAACTAAATAACCAATGAGTCGGACCAGATGTCACAATGCAAGTTAGGGAAGATTTTAGACTCTGAGCAATAAGAAAAATGAATCATCACAATATGCACGAGGCAGCTGAAACAGCTGGTTTTTAAAAAAATACTTTTTTTAAATTGTTGATGGACCTTTATTTTTTTTAAATCCATTTCTTTATAGGAGGTGCTGAGGATGGAGCCCAGGGCCTCACACATGCCAGGCAAGCCTGCCACCACCGAGCCCCAGCCCAGCCCCTGAAGCAGCTCTTTAAAAAATAGTCTAAAAACCTGGGTTTGGGCTGGGGATGTAGCTCAGTTGGTAGAGTGCCTGCCTCGCAAGCACAAGGCCCTGGGTTCCATCCCCAGCACCACAAGAAAGAAAAAAGAAATAAAAACCTGTGTTTGAGGTGGGAAAAGGCTGAATATCCATCTCAAGAGGCCAACCCCCCGTAGCCGCCAAACAGCAACAAAGTGAATCCCAAAAGCAGAAAGAAACGACAAAATCTAGAAAGAATAAAATTGGAAAAGAAATATATAATCATCAAAAATCAGAAATGTATAATTTTGTTTTTGTTTTTTAAATGCAAACAATTGATGACTATCTGGCATGACTGGTCAAGAAAGCAGGAAGCAGTATCAAGAGTAAAAGAGAGACGACTGCAGACCTCGCCACCGCTGAGAAAGGAGCGTCACATACACATGCCAGTGAAATCAAATTGAGTAGAAATGGACAAATTCCTAGAAAAACAAAACTGACCTGGAGGATAAAAGGCTGGGCTGCCCTGTGGCTGGTACAGCCTTGCTGTGTCATTTAGCGCTTCCACAGCTCTCGGGGCCCAGGCGGCCTCGCCCATGAGCTCTTCCAAACACTCAGGGAGGACCTCACCTCACTGCAGACGATCAGTACACAGAAGTGCCAGTGGGACATCTCCCCAGGTGCTTCAGAGCAGCTGCATGGAGGGGGCCCTGTGGGTGTCACCTGAGAGCCCCTCCAGGGCCCCAGTCCACTGTCAGCACTGACCTCCAGGCACATAAGCAAATGTCTTAGGTGTCTCCAGCTCCAGACTTGCGTTCTTCAGGTCTTCTGACCCGAGTGCAGGGCTGGGCCTGCAGATGACACTGGCCCTAAGCCACATGCATTGGAGCAATTTTCTGTGTAGCAGTAAGTTAATAATTTAAGAGAGATTTGAGGCCAATTAGAGACCAAAAGTGAAATACAAAAATCCTAAAGAAAATACTAGCAACTAGAACAAGCTGTGGACGCAAAGAACCATCCATCTTAATCAAAGGGATCTACTCTCAGAATGCAAGATCGATGCGACCCTGACAATCAATGAAATTCACCGCATCCATCTGCAGTGACTAAGGGCACATGTATCTCGATAGGCTGAATATTAGCATTTAATAATAGTCAGCACGCACTCACGATTTGTAAAAATGCTCAGCAGTCTGGGAACAGAGGAGCTGTCCCAATATGATAAAAGGCATTCATGACACCTTGAGCAAATACGGTAACGACGCAAGGTTGAGATGCTCTCCCTGGGCTCAGGAGCAAGCCAGGGACACCCACTGTCCCACCCGTTCAGCATGAAAGTTTTGGCCAACGCCAGAAGCAAGAAAAAGAGGAAGCCCGAGAAAAGGATGAAGAAAGAATCCCGCCAGCTGAGCGAGTTACAGCACCGGCTGCGACACTGGGACACAGAGCCAAGGGCTCAGCAAGGGCCAGGCTGAGGTCAACACGCCCCAGTTGATGCACAAAAAGTTAGATCATCTGCAAGAACAGCACGAACACCAAGCACCCAAATGAGTCTAACGAAAGACATGCACAACCTCTATGCTCAGAAATCGGAAGAGTTTCTGAGAAAAAGACAATAAGCTCTTTTAAAAAACACAGATCCATCGTGCTGAGAAGACTCGGTATTGTAAAGATTTTAATTCTGTCCAACTTGATCCGTACGCCCAGTGCCACGCCAGTCTAATCCCAGCAGACTCCGTGTGTGCGCTTGCAAACAGGAAGCCGATCTTAAAACTCGTAAGGAATGAAAAGGACCTATAATACGCAGAGCAATCTCAAAAGCAGGACAAAACTGGATCTCATAGGCCTGCATTCCAGACTTCCCTCTCCAAGGCGGGCCCCACGGCACAGCATGTAAATCCAGCAATGCTGGAGGCTGAAGCAGGAGGATTGAAAGTTTGAGGCCAGCCTCTTCAATTATTGAGTCCTTGCCTCAAAATAAAATTTAAAAAGGACTGGGGGTGTGGCTCAGTGGTAAAGCACTTGTCCAGCACACATGCAGCCCTGGTTTCCACCCCCAATACTGCAAATTTGAAAGACTTTCCATCCAGCCAAGCACGACACTCCCTGCAGCCTGGAGCGGGAGGCAGGTGGGTGTGAGGGCATGAGAGGCAGCAGCCTCAGGGAGGAGTGGCTGTGCGATCACCTGAGCACAGTGGGCTCGGGTGCTGAGGCATCTACTGTTTCACACACCAACCTGACGCTTTGTAGGCGCCCTGGGTCCCAGTGCAACCCTGAAGGTGCGTGTTAGGATCCTATTTCACAATCAGGTAAACTGAAGCTCAGAGAGGAAGCCCTCACCCCAAGTCACACAGCGTCTATGACCTGTGCATCTAACTGACTGGCTGGGCCAGAGCAGACCCAGGAGCCGCAGCCTCGCACACAGGTCTGCCCCTCCCACAGCAGGACGGCCCAGACCTGCGCCTGGCCTCCTGGCCTCCGGCTGCGGCAGCCTCAGGGCTGCCCTGCACAAGCCCAGAGGACTTCGGTTGTGTGTTGGGAGGTCTGGGAGGGAGGGCAGAGAAGGCACAGCAGGCTCAAGTGCTGGCCAGCAACACATGGACGCCGCGCCTCGGCTCAGCCCAGCGGGCTCGGGGGTGTGAGATAGGAGTTACCCCGGGAAGCAGGGCACGTCCTTCACACCCTGCCCAGCACGTTCCCATCACGCAGGAGAAGGGCCCAGATGTTGGTCCCGGGGCCAGGCAGGAGCCTGGGGCACGCGTGCCCAGCCCAGGAATGAGAGCAGTTGCTGATGGGGAACCGGGGGACCTGACCCAGAACCCAGGCACGGCTCCCGAGGCAGGCAGCCTGGGTGGCTCTCCAGGCCGTGCTGGACCCAGGTGCCCCTGGGCGGGGTGGCCTCCGTGTCCTCTCCTGTGAGACGGGGCCTCACCCCCTCTCAGAACCTGGGGGAGAGTCTCGATCCGGCTGGTGCAGCAGGGGAACCTCACAGGGGTGCCGGCCCTGAGCCTGGAGGCCCCGCTGAGGGGGCGGCGCATGGCCCAGATCCTACTCGGTGAGGCTGGGGATGGAGCCCAGGGTGGGACCCTGAACCCGCTGCCTTCCCGGCCCCTTTACTGCTGGACTCCAGGGAGCAGAACAGGGACCCTGTGGACACTGGAAGTCCTTGAGGAACAAGGGGACCACAGGTGCAGGAGGTGCTTGGGCAGAGCACTGCCGGGGCCCCCGGGGCCTTCCAGGCAGGGAAGGAGGAGCGGGAAGCTGGCTCAGCAGAAGGGGCTTAAACCAGGGGCTCCTGTCCCCAGACGCTGGCAGCAGGAGCCGTTGCTCCCCTACCTCAGAAGTCCCCTCTCAGGGACAGAAAGACCCCATGGCTTCCCCTGGTGCCCCCACTGAGGGAGCTGTGCAGCACTGGGCAAGGGCCTCAGCCTCTCTGGGCCTCAGTGTTCTCAGCAGTCAAACAGCAGCATATGGTGTGTCGGAGCAGGACGAGCAGGACGAGCAGGACGGCAGAGAGGACTCAGAGTTAGTCTGTGTGGCTCTGTGCCTGGCACCTGCGGTGACTACCAGGGTGTCGGGGCGGTTGTCACTGGTGGCTTGTCCCCCAAGCTTCCTGGGAGGAGGGGCTGGGGAGGGGGAAAGGGGAAGAAACGGCGGGGCAGGGGGTCCAGTCGCAGGGCCCCAGGCCCTCCCTGGACAAGGCTCACACCCACCCACGGGGTGCAGCGGGGTCAGGGTGGGGGAGGCGGGAGGGGTGAGGCGCCCTCCCCCTCAGGCTGGGAGGGTGGGGTCCCGACAGAGCGGCAGCCCGGGCCGGGGTGGGCCTGGCTCTGGGCCGGGGTCCGCAGCTCCTGGCGGGGAACCCGTTCCGACCTGGTTCCTCCCCGTCTGGGGCGACGGTGCCAGGTCTGCGGGCTCCCGAGGACCGGCCTGCTCACACTGCAGAGCCTGGGACGCAGCCAGGGGGACTGTCACACCCTGGGGGATCCGGGAGGGACAGTGACTCGGCTCGGGGCCCAGCTCCCTCCCTCTGCGGCCGAGGCGGCTCCCTGCTTCAGTCCTGTTCCCAGACCACAGGCCTCTGGACGGAGCGGGAAGAGCCCATTAGGGTTTTGAAGCGAAGCTCAGGTCGCAGTTGGCTCACCCTCGGGGCTTCCGGATGGAGGGCTCGGGTGGGGCTGCACCAGGCCAGCCAGACCCCGGCGGCCTCAGGGCCACACGTGACTTCAGCAAAGCCCTTCTGGAACTTTCCACTGCAAATCGATCTGGCCTCTCCTGGCTCACCAACCCCCTGGGGTAACTCTCAAAGCGCAGCCTGGTCTTTCCCTGCCCGAGATCTCCTCTCTGAGGGCTCTGAGCCCCCGCCCCCAGTGCTGGCCGGTGCCCAGGGGCTGGAGGCCAGCTCTGCCTCCGCCCAGCGGGTCCCCTGACCTCCCCAACCTCATACTGCCTGCAACCAAAGTGCACTGCTGGGGACCAGGCCCTCGCCCCCACCAGGCCTCCTGGGGTGTCCCTGGTCACAACCCTGGCCCTTGTAGGTGCCGTCCCCTGTCCTGGTCTGGCTGAGGAACAGGCCTCTTCTGGGAGCCCCTAGTCCCCCGGAGCTTCTTGGCGGTTTGGAGCCTGCAGGCTGCAGGCGATAGTGACCTTCCTGCCTCTTCTGCTGTGAACTGGCCAGGACAGAACCGGGTCTGGGTCCCCATGGTTGGACACAGTGCCGGGCACAGAGGGCTGTCCTTGACAGCCTGGCTCTGGGGGGGGGGGCGTCCACCAGCTTCGACACAGCTGTGGGCACGTCCCTGAGCCCTTGCTGGCCCTTGGCCAGAGCCGGGGCAGTCCCAGGGGAGGCTAGGAATCTCTGCCAGGTGAGACCCTGGGCTTCTGCCCACCCACATTCTATCTGGGCTTAAAGAGCCTTTCAAATTTCGCCTCCTCCAGGAAGCCCCCGCTCCACTGGTCACCTTGGTCACCTCCCTCCCTTCCATCCCTGGCCTTGAGCACTGGCTCTGAGAGTGGCCAGCAGGCCACACAGTCCTGGAGGGCAGGAGCAGGTGGAGAGCCACAGCGGGCTGTCCCCGGCAACCCGGCAGCTGGAGGCTCCCAGGAGGACTGGCCTCCACCCTGAAGGCTCCCCACCCAGGTCCTTCCAGGCTCGGACTGCCCCGACTCCAGCCGCTCCAGGCTTGGTGGGAGAGCAGCTTCAGAGCCCTGGGGAGCCGGAAGCCAATTGCCTTGAATTAATGGGGAGGGAACCGCCTCCCTCCCTAATCGCCCTAATTTCCAGTGTTTACAAATGGCTGTTTTCCCGGGGCAGCAGCCTGGCCCGCCATTAGAGGATAAACCCTCAGTTCTGCTATGATTCTGTGGGTGGCGGCTTCTCTGAAGGGCCAGGTGTGGAGCAGGGAGAAGGGGGAGAACCATCCGCTGACCATGCGGAAAACTGCAGAGGGACCTTTGGGAGCCCGGGGGTGGCCAAGACCTGGATTTGAGGAAGAGCAGGAGGTCCTAGTGGCTGGATCCTGTTGGAGGCAGGGGTGAGACAAGGGTGTAGGGAGTGTCATAAAATGAAGCAGGGAGCCCAGAGGAGACCACTTAGGGCCTGGTGGCCTTGGTGCCTGATGAGACTGTCCCCAGAGGGTTGGAGGCTGTGGGGCCACTCGCAGGGAGGCTGTAGGGTTCCCAAGACAGGTTAGAGGGTGTGGCAGCGTGGGAGATGAGCCCTGGGAGGGGTGGCCGGATGTGGGGCGCACCCTGGAGACTAGGGAGGGATGGGGATCTGCCCTGGAGGTGGGGCCGCCGGAATGACTGAGGGGGCAGAGGTGCGGCTTTCAGGGAGAGCGGAGTTGGGAGGAAGGGGTGACGTCAGGGAGCGAGCTTAGGGGCCAGTGTGTGTGTTGAGGGTCCCCTGGGATGGACCAGGCTCTGACCCACAGGAGCCCTGCCTTAGGAGGTGGGCCGAGCAGCGGACTTGTCCCCAGGTGCCCTGGCCTGCCTGCAGCTGCCCTGCCACCCTGCGCTCTGCTCTGGACGCCGCTGAGCCTGCCCCCTGCCCCCAGCCGAGGGCTCCTGGAGGCCTGAGTCCTCTGGCCGAGCCCCACACCCACCACCCTGTCGCGTCCCCCTGGTGAGTCCCCACCCTGGCCCCCTCCTGCGTGGCATGCCACATAGGTGCCCCTGCCCTGGGGTCTCCCAGCTGCCCTTGACCCCTCCGTTGGAGGCCAACTCATGTCCCCAGCAGACCCTGGACCTTCCTGCAGCGGACTCACCAGTGTCCAGCGCCCAGGCCGGCGCCCCGGAGCCCAAGTGCTGCCCGAGTCCCTGAGGCTCCGATCCCACCCTGCTCTGGTTTGCCATCTGCCGAGGGGCACAGCGCGGGGCCAGCACCCGGAAGTTCACCAGCACTCGAGGTCCAGTGGGTGGGGACGGACAGGCTGGGCAGAGGGGCCGGGCGGAGCAGGACGCTGTCACGCACTCCAGTCGCTCAATGACAGGGACAGCGTGGAGCCTCACCCCACTGGGCGGGCTTGTCCCTGTGAGCCCCACGGCGTGTTCCACGCTGACCAATGTGGAGCCAGCACCACTGCGCACTCCTGTCCTCAGAGGCCACCGTGGTACGCGGACCTGCCGTCCACCCAGACACCTGGCGCAGCCTATGGCCAAGTCCGACTCCCCTGGGCCCAGATGCCGGCGAGCAGGGCAGGGCTGAGCCTTGTGTTGCGTGGTGCCCACATGTGGATCCCTGATCTGCCCGAGCTGGGCACCAGGCGGTAACAGCCGGAGGGTGGCTCCCGGGTCCTCCTCTGCGGGCAGCCTGGCCTGGGGGAGAGGCCTGGGCAGGGTCCCCAGGCGAGGCAGCCCCCTGCTCTGTTGAGGGCGGGTCACCTGGTGCTGAGGGCGTGAAGTCCCACCCTGTGGTGGGGGACCCCTGTGGACTGTGTGAGCCCCAGGAGGACAGACATCACCTGCAGGAGACGGTGGTCAGCCGGGGGCCCAGGGGTCACCTGCATTGGTGGCTCTGACCTGGCCTCCACCAGGGTGCCTCCTTTCTTTGGCCTTGGGAAGCGGGTGGGTGGGTTTGGGCCTCTGCGTGTGCCCACGTGGATGTCAGTCCAAGCTAAGGCTCTGGTCAAGTGAGGAGGCTGAGGAGGGGAGGCTGTGCCAGCTGCCTCTACCATCTACAGGAGGTGCCTCCCAGGACAGTGTGGAAACGAGGTGTCTCGTGAGGGGACGGGCGAGCCCATCTGAGGTCCAGTGGCAGGCATGGCGTGGTGTGCCCGGGGTGTGGGCTGTGCCAGAGTGTCAGGAACTGGGGGACAGGACATGTCAGGAGGACAAAGCAGCCCAGGGCCACACTGTGTCCCCACTGCCCAGGTGCGGACCAGGCTGTGTCCCCACTGCCCAGGTGGGCGCTTCTACCTGATCAAGCTTCTGGTGGCCTCGTCAGGAGGATGTGAGGACTCTGAACAGTGGGGCAGGAGGCCCACCAGGAGGAGGCCCATCATGGGCAGCAGCCAGAGGCAGAGGCCAGCATCCACCTGGGAGGCTGGCAGTCCTTTCTGGTGGAGTGAGCCCTGCGGCTGGGGCAGCCCTGCCTCCGTGGTCCAGAGGACAGCACGACCAGGAGAGCTGACCAGGCCGCCCCGTCCCCACTGCTCCCCGATCAGAAAGGAGCCCTGGGCTCAGGGGTCACCAGATGTCCCCACCTGTGCCCTCAGTCTGCCCTCATTTACTCGACCCAAGGCCCCTGCCCACGTGTTGGGGGGACGCAGGTGGCTGTGGGGACGCATGATGGCTCTGCAGTGAGTGGGGGTAGAGCAGCAAAGGGCTGGGTCCCTCAGGAGAGGTTGCAGAGTGGGGAGGCTGCAGAGTAAGCAGAGGCCGGCAGGGAGCAGACGGGCAGAGTCCACGAGGTTGGAGTTCTAGCCTGTGGGCAGTGGAGCCAAGGGCGGTCAGCAGTAGGAGGACAGATTCTTCGGCTTTGGGGACCTGCCCTGGACCAGCATCCAGCAGGCGTGTTTGCCTGAGGAGCCGGACCAGCCCCAGCGGATGGGAGAGAGGAGGGGGACAGCTGGAGAGGAGAGGCCAGCGTGGCCCGGAGTCCCAGCCACCCCTCCCTCCGCTGCCTGCAGCCTCCAGCCTCCAGGGGCCAAGCTGCCCTTGGACATGGCCTGCCTGGCGCCTGCTTACCCACAAGTCATTTGAAAGCATTCTGGATTGAAAGCAGAGCACTTAAGGAGGAATTAAGCAGTCAATCCCTCCCCTCGGGATTAGCTGCCCGGAGCTGATGCTCTCCGGTAATGCCCGGCTTCCTCCCACCTCCTTGCCGCCAGCCCCGTCCAGCAGAGGCCGGGCAGCAGGAACATTAATCAAGTCAGCTGCTCACATCCCAGAGCTGGGGCCTGACCTCCAGCCGCAGCTGGGGGAGAGGCCAGAGGGGGTGGCCAGGGGCCCTCTCTCCCGGGCAGGACCTCTGTGTGAATGGAGAAATAAACCAAGACCTCCCTGCAGCTGCCTCCCATGCACAGGTCTGTCCTCATCTGTCACCTCTCGGGCCCACACCACAACTCCTGGTGGCAGGAATATTATTTGCATTTTCAGATGAGTTAAGAGCTATGACTCAGGTCGTGTGGCTTTCTGAAGGTCACACAGCCCGTTGGGAGAAGCTGTAAAGCTGGATTTTGGTGACCCTTGGCCAAACTTCTCCTTCCTCTGTACACTGATTGTTCTCAGGGGAGCAGGGTAGGTAAAAGTGGGTGCTGGGAGGAAAGGCCAGCGAAAGGGGGGCAGGAGGAAGCTCAGGCTTCTTCCTGGGACACCCCAGCCCCAGCAGGGGACATGCAGGCCCCGGTCTGGCCCTGCAGGAATCTTGGGTGCTGCTGCGGCTGACCTCTCCATGCACAGCGCCACCGGCTTCCCCTCTGGACTCCGGGTGCAAACGTGCTGTGTCGCCTCGGGCGCTTAGGACCAGTCCTGGGCTCTGGCACGGCTGCCTGGTCCCCAGCCCACCTTCCACCTCCTCCTGCCCCTCTGGCAGCGTCCCAGGAACCACCACCCCCAGCACACTGCCCCGACCCTGCTGCGGCCTGGGGGACGGGGACCCTTCCGGGGCTCATCAGCACCCCCACCCGAGGTCTCCTGCCGACCCATGAGATCAGCTCTAGATGCCGGCGCTCAGTCCTTCCCACTGCTGAGCGCAGGCCGGGGGCCACCGAGCAGGCCTGGGCAGCTCTGCTGTCCACTGAGGGGCCTCGGGTGCGGCCCTGGCCTTGCCATCTGTAAGGGGCTTGTCAGCGCACCTCCCCACGGGCCAGAAACGGACTTGAGCCCAAGTCTCGCCCTGGCACTTGTCCCCCTGGACGGTGCCTCTGTGCGCCTCTCTGTTGCTGCCAGGGGGCACCCCCCGCCCACCCGGGCTCGGGGTCCAGTGGGGCCTTGGAGTGCGATGCGGTCCCCCTGAGGCGAGGCGGCAGGAGGCTGCCCAACCCCTTCCCTGGAGCTCAGGGACAGGGTGCCAGCCCAAGCAGAGCAGCCACCGCCTGGCGCCCAGGAGGAGCTGTGCCCGGCTGAGCAAAGGGCAGTAATGCGGCTGCAGGCCAGCACCGGCCACTGCCCCAGAGAAGGACGGAAGTGTCAAGCCACCCTCCTCCCAGCTGCCCTGAGGGGTGGGCGAGCCTCAGACCCAACAGATGACTGGGGCCCGCCACCAGCAAGATGGGAGGAGGGAGGGCGGGGGGGGGGGGTCAAGAAGGGACGGTGTCACCAACCCATCTGCCAGGGGAAGCAGTCAGCCACCCAAGATGGCACCCAGCTTCCAGGACCTGCCCTCCGTCCCCAGGGCCTGTGAGAAGGGGGAGGATGAGCTTCCCGTGTGCCCGTGGGGAGGACGGAGGTGCTGGCTGGTGCCCTGCAGGTCTGGGGGCCCTGGACCAGCTGGGAGGAGCCCGGGCGCAGCCAACCTCAGCCGGCTGGAGGAAACAGGCCTGCCTGCACGGCCACGAGGAGCTGGAGCCCAGGACTGGTTGGCCAGGGGACTCGGGATGGGATGCCACCTGTCCCCACTCTTATCAACCAGGGTTGCTGGTGATGGTGACCTTCGCCTTCTGGGACCCAGGGCAGCACGTCTGGGGTCCTACAGGGATCGGGGATGGGCCCAGGAACCAGAGAGCAGCGGGGACATTGAGGAAATGGAAGGTGCCAGGATTAACAAGAACAGTCTGCATGGTGGGCTGGTGACAGAGGCCCACCTGCATGGTCCTGCTGGGTTCTGGAGACGAGGGACCATGGGATGCAGGACAGAATGACCTACGGTCAGAAGCAGGCCAAGGGACCAGGGGACATGGGATGTGAGACCCAGTGGCCGTTTTTCTGCCCCCACACCATTTTACAACCTAGACCTTTAGGCCTCGAACTTCCTCTTCACTCATCAATCTGATCATTATCAGCCTGAGAACTTCCCCTACTTAAGAATAGCTTCCCTGCCGTCCTCTCCCTCTCTCCCTCTCTCCCTCTCTCCCTCTCTCTCCCTCCCTCCCTCT
>JAJEJO010004403.1:86421-103372 GCA_020662805.1 Glaucomys volans
GGTGGCTTGGCTCCTGCACCCCCACCCCTGGCAGCCATGGGCTGTGGGGCCTTGTGAGCCCCCTACCCGCACAGCTCCGGTTTCCCGGGTGCAGATGGGTGGGTCCCATGACATCCCGGCTCAGGCCACCTGAGGAGGCGGCACAGGTGACTAGGCCCTGGTGGGGGGTCTGGGGGGGACAGCAGAGGCAGGAAGGAGCCAGAGGTGGTTTGGGCTGTGTGGGGGTGTATGGACGCTGGGCGGCTGGGGAGGGACCCCAGATGCCACTGGAGTCCTGCACTTAGCAATGGGGACACAGGAGCAGAGAGGAAGGGCACAGGGCAGCCACCCTATCAACGGCTGTCACTCGCAATTATTGGGCACCTGAGGAAGGCGAGGTGGTGCTCGGTTCCGCTGCCAGTCCAAGGGCAGTCACCTCATGGTGTTGCAGACGCGCCTCTTCTGGGGCAGAGAGGGGCCAAGCAACTCTCACAGGGTCACACAGCCCAGCTGGGCACATTCGCGGCTCACCCTCCAACCACGGCCACATCTCCCGGGAGAGCCCTGGGAGCCACTGGAACGCCGGTGCCAGCCTGGGCCGCGCACACTTGGGATTATGCTGGCTTCCAGCAATGACCCATGGCACACCCGGGACTTTGCAGTCTGCGCCTCGCCATCTCCAGGGCTGGGCAGTGTTAGGGTGTCAGTCCTGTCTTCCAGGCGGGGCCAGGGGCCTGCCAGCGCTCACAGTGAGCAGGGCTACAGGCCTCTGGGACCCTGGCCAGGTCGGCTGCCCACCCGACTGTTCCACAGATGCTATCTCGGCTGTCCCCGAGCCTGTCCCCGAGCCTGTCCCCGAGCCTGTTCCCGCCCCGCCTGCCTCCCCTCTAGCCTGTTGCCCACCCTGTCAACTCCTTGCTGTGGGCACCCTGCAGCTGTTTATAGAAGGGGGCTTGAAGCCCATGGAGCCCAGGTCCCTTGCCCAAGGTCACATGGTCACCCCACACTGCACTGGAGACGGGTTCCACTCCAGCGGGCCCCGCCGGCCCCTCTGCCTCCTGCTGAGCCGGCCCATAATTGGCGGGTGCCTCGGCTCTGCCCACCCACAGAACTGGCGCAGCCCCTAATCCTGTCTTCCGGGTGGCTGCCCTACATCATCAAGAGTCCTGAGAGTGCAGGGAGACCCCCTGGAGTGGCTCGGGGACCCCGCACTCCTCTCCAGAGCATAACAGCGGTGCCGGGGGCACAGTGGACCCTAATTGCCTGCCAGTCCTAGTGGCTGGCCACACCTCCTCCCGCACCCAGGAAGCTCATTGGTGGTGGCGTCGAGCTGGCCAGGAGCCTTGGAGAGATCGGACAGCGGGAGTTGCATCTGGCAAAGGGCTGGGAGCAGGCACGCTGGGGGGAGGAGCGAAGGGACCCTGACACCTATGCTCCTGGCCTGGAAGGGACGGGAGGCCGGCTCTGTGGTCAGTGGGCCTGGGCAGTGCTATGGTCACTGGTCCCATTGGCACCCAAGGGCAGGGTGCAGGCCAAGGCCTGGGTTTAACCACCGTGTCATGTGACCCAGAAGAACCTCGGGCCCCGGTGGCCCAGGCTCCTCCAGAGGCACCATCCCGGAGGCAAGGCCAGCGACAACCTGGGCCACACAGTTCTGTCCTCCCCCTGGTTTTACCAAAGGACAGGGAGGAGCCCAGAGCTCCTCTTTCTCCAAGGCCCCGCCACCCTGCCCCCTGCAGCCCGTGGCCCCTCAGGTGGCCGTGCCCTCTGTCCACTAGGTCCATCACTGTGCTGGTCCAGCAGTCCGCCCCCCCCCCTTCCTCCTCTGCTGTTCCCTCAGCCTCTCCCCCAGGGGTCCGGGGCCAGAGGCCCCTCAGGCCTCTCCCTAGGGCTCAGGAGGCAGTAGGTGAGTGGACAGACGAGAGGTGGGAGGCTGGCAGCCCTGCCCTCCCGCAGGGCAGGGCCCTCGAGCCACATTGGCTTGAGGACTCAGACCTCCTCTGTGTCAGGGTCCCGCCTGATCGCTCAGTTGGACACTGTCCCTTCTGTAAGGAGTCCTGTCCATTGGTGGAGAAGGGGAGACGGAGCCCAGGGACCCCCTGGTGCTTGCTCTGGGAAGGCTCTATGGGCAGGTGTGCAGGGGACCAGGGCACTACAAGGACAGTGGCCCTGGGAGCAAGAGTCAAGGCATAGGACGAGGCTGGTGTGGGCAGAGGGTCAGAGAAGGACAGAGATGCTGAAGGGACACTTAGGAGCAGGGAAGGGTGTTCCTGGCCCAGGAAACAGCATATGGAAAGACCTCAGACTGGGACAGAACCTGGTGTGAACATAGGTGACGTGGCCACCGCCATCCATGCCTGGGCCTGCAGGACCGCCTCAGCTGGAGAAGGACTCACCCGTGGCCACGACCCGTCTGTCATCTGCCTCTCATGCCCTGAGCCCCCCACAGGCCTGGCTCAGAGCTTGGTGAACTAGAGCCCCTGCTGGTCTGTGGGGAGAAGGGACAGCACTTGGCACTGCTAGGAGGGACGGGTGGGAAGCAGGGACCCGAGGGCCAGTGGGGGTCCAGGCCAGCCGTCAGGGCCCCCAGGAGAGGCAGGCTCAGGCCTGCGACTCCTGCCTGTGGGATTATGGACATGGGCCCAGGTTGGCGGCCAGGCCAGCAGATGTCCAAGGCCCAGTGTCGCCACCATCACAGATGGCTCAGCACCTGACCCCGGCCTCCCTGAGCCTCAGTGTACCCCCAGGGAATGGCTGCCAGTGTCCCCAGGATGCATCCCACAGAGGCCCTGAGCCACGAGGACCTCCTAGAGGAGGAGCCTGAGGGACCAGGTGTGTGAGCTTGAAAAGAGCCTCCTGCCACCCAGTGGGTGGGATGGGAGGAGGTGACAGTGGGGGGACCGCGGCGGGGGCAGCGGGGGGGGGGGAATCAGCTCACCCCCGTTGCTCTCATTGCAGGTGGAGAGAGATCCTCGTGGGCTTTGAGATTAAGGGCAGAGAACACGCGGACATCTGAGCTGCCGGAGGCCACTCAGGGCTGAGGGGGGCGAGGTCTGGAGGGGGACAGGAGGGTGCAGAGGTGCCGGGACCCCCGCAGGGAGACAGCCAGGAGGGCCTGAAGACCAAGAGACCCAGTCGGACCCCCACAGGCTGCGGGCACCTGTCATCTGTCCTGTGTCCCTGGAGTGGCTCAGGGACTGAGTGATGGGAAGGCCGCCCTGGCTGGGGTTTGGTGGGGGCCTGACAGCCCTGGCCAGGTGTTCTAGAAGAAACAGGCTGGGCTGGGGTTCGCTGAGCTCCTGTAGGAGGTCCTGGGGGTCCTCCCGTGTGGGGGCCAGCCCTCACACCCCCTCCCAGAACCCTCCACAGGAGATTTCACTTGAAACCGGCCTAAAGCACACGCCACGCCCAGGAGCCGAGTCCTGCTGCTCAGGCTCCAGGTTCAGGGCGCTGTCTGAGTCACCTGGGCACATGCTCAAGGTCAGGCTCGAGGTCAGGCCCGAGGTCAGGCCCCTGGGGCTGCCCTGAAGGGCTCAGTGCTCCAGGCACAGCCGAGGGGTCCGGCGGAGCCCAGGCCAGCGCTGCTCTGAGCACTTGGAGCTGAGGACTCGCCGTCTTCATGTGACCTTGCGACAGGTGTGGACTGGGAACCAAGGCCCAGGGGGTGAAGTGACTACGGGACTCCTGCTGACCAGCTGCAGCGCAGGGTCTGCCCCTGGCCGCCTGGAGCCCTGCACACAGAGCGGAGCTCAGCCGCATCCCTGAGGCAGGAAGAGGACAGGCCTCTCCCCCGGGGTGGCTTGTGGGACAGTCGCTGGGACCGCCTCTCCCCAGCCAGCTTCCTTTCTGAGCTGGGATGATGCCGGGGGCCTGGACCTCCCTGTGACCGCGGCGGGGACAGCCAGGGCCTCGTGCCAGGGGGCGGCCTCAGCGGCAGCTCCCATGTGTCCCTGGCGGGTGTGCTGGGCCTCTGTGCCACAGCCTGCAGGGGACAAGGCCTCTCTACAGGCGACACCCAAGGTCACGGCCCCTGTCTGTCTGGACGTGTGACCCTGGGGTGGGGTCACCCTCCCTGTCCTTGCTCCCTCCCTCTCTGTGCCCTGGACCCTTGACTGTTCCTCCCGGCACGGTCCCTGCACCCGTCACTGACGCAGAGGCTGAGGCTGAAGGAGGCGCCAGGGCACAGGGGGGCCGCCCTGGCGGGGTGTGTGCGAGGGGACGCCGCTGGCCCAGGACTTCCTGCCGTCAGCGTGCGCTCTGCTCTGCCCGGGGTCAGTTCTTTGGAGACGAGGGGTATTTAACCAGGGAAATCCGCCTGTCCCCGCAGGGTTTGTGCCTCTGTCCCCGCAGGCTTCGTGCCACTGTCCCCGCAGGCTTCGTGCCACTGTCCCCGCAGGCTTTGTGCCACTGTTCCCCCAGGCTTCGTGCCACTGTCCCCGAAGGCTTCGTGCCGGCTGGGGGTTCAGCACTTGCTAGCTCGCGGGCACTGGGGCCGCAGAGCCTGCGTTTGCGAGTTGACGCGGAGCGTCTGTGCGTGACCTTCACACTGCCCACATCCCTGCTGGCCGCGGGCGGGAGGTTCTCCAGAGCTGCGGTGCGGAGGCCCCAGCCATGAATTATTGAAGGAGGCCGGTGACTCAGGAATGAGATCAGAGGCTCCGGGTCACTTCTTCTCTTGGAGCTGGTGCCGGAGGAGCGTGCTGGGGACCTGAGCGAGCCGCCTGACGGGTCCCAAGGCCACCCCTGCCTTGTCCAGGCCCAGAGAGGGGCGGCCGGTGGCTTAGCAGGTGGCAGAGGGCAGCCGGGCTACCTGCACACAGACCTCCTGCCTCAGGCCTGCGCCCGGGCAGTGCCCCTCCCGGTGCCCTCTGCCCTCTCTCTGCTTGCTGACGCCCCAGCCTCGGCGCTCTGCGGCCACCTCCCGGTGCAGATGCTCCCGCCCCTCCCTGGGGCTCCCGCTCTCCATTCCTCGTAGACTGGCCTCTACGCTGGGAGGCCAGTCGTGATCTAGGTGCTGACATCCTCTCTTGTGTCCCCTTGACTCTGTCCCCCTGAGAGCCATCTGTGTCCCCAGGGCTGGGTGTGACGCATTGCTCAAGAGAGTTCTGCTCCCCTCCCCCACCCCGAAGAAACTGGCCCAGGACCGTCCTCAGGGAGTCCCTGGCCTGCAGGGGGACAGGCAGGTGCATCAACCAGAGGGAGGGAGGCCGAAGGCATGAAGGGGAGGCCGGCCCTGCCCATCCCCCCGCCCCCCCTCCGCCCATGACGTCTGCTCCTCTGTGGACCTGGGGTTTGTCCCTGCAGTCTGCTGGGGCAGTTGGGACAATGGCCAAGGGATGTGAGCAGACAGACCCAGCCAGCTCTCGGGACTTGCTTTGGTCTTTTCTCCCTCGGTTCACAGCCTGGAGCCCCGGGCAGAGGGAGCAGCCAGGCCCAGCCGAACCCCAGACGAAGCCCAGACAAAACCATCCCTGTTTGCCGCTGTGAGCCGCTGAGGCCGGAGCTGCGAACCACGCAGTGCTGAACGGCCAGAGCTGACCCGGACGGAGGCTGCGCCCTCAGCAGGCCGCTGACCTGGTGACTTGGTAAATAGCGAAACTCATCAGGGCTCCCCGGGCAGACTTCAGGCTTAGCACCCACGCTGGACACCCCCGCAGGACACGGCACCAACCTGGAGGGGGCTCCGTGGCCCTGGGCATCCGTCGCCTCCCGGGGGCTGCACACAGCAGACAGAGGCGGGGGCTCACAGGCGTCCTCTCTTCAGGACGGGGTGTCTGGACCTACGCTTTTGCTCACTTCCGATCTTTACGGACGGCTAGATGTGCAAAGCCCGGTGCCCGGCCTGGCTTCTGATCAGCGCTTGATAAATCGACTGCTATTTCAGGAACAACCCGGTCCCCAGGCCTCTGGTCCCGTGGCCCCTCCATGCGGGGGGGGGGGATGAGCCACCACTTCCCACTCCCTCAGCCTCCTGGGGACTACAGGGACTGTGCTAGGCTGGGGACTCTGAGGGTCTGTGGGGGCCTCTCGGGAGCAGACCTCCAAGGCACCAGGGAAGAGGCGCTGTCCACATGCCCACGTTAGGTGGACACCAAGTTAACCAGAGCAGAGATGTGTCCCCAGGGGAAGCCAGCACCTGATGGCTGATGACTGTGGCCATCTGCGGCCTGTGCTTGGCCCTGGCTCCGCCCTCTGCGGCCTGTCCCCCCAGTGCTGTGGACCGAGATCTACCTGCCTTGGTTTCAGCCATGATCAGAGGCTGTTTCCGTGGACACAGCCTCACTGTCCTGCCCAGATGGGGAGGCGGTGCAGCAGGCTGTCTGACCTGGTGTGAGTGTGTGTGTGTGAGTGTGTGAGTGTGTGTGTGTGAGTGTGTGAGAGTGTGTGTGTGTGTGTGTGTGTGTGAGTGTGTGTGTGTGTGTGTGTGTGAGTGTGTGAGTGTGTGAGTGTGTGTGTGTGTGTCCCACAGCGTTGCTGGCGGCCTGCAGGGTGCCGGGCTCCATGCTGGGACGTACTGGCCTTGGAGCTCCCAGCGTAAGGGAAAACCAGACTTTGATGGACAGCGTCCTCTGCCCCAGATGCCACCCCGTGCTGTGTCCCACTCCCTCTGTGTGAGGTCTGTTACTCCTCCACGGTCCTTTGGCCAGGAAGGGAGCCTCAGCCCATTTTATAGAGAAGACCAAAGTCTAGAGGCCCAAGAGCTCTGCTCAGACGGAGCCGCCGGGGTCGCTGTCCTTGGAGGGCGCCAGCTGGACTTCACGCCAACCACAGGTTACACGGGGAGGGCTGGGAGAGGTCACTCAGGGGGCCTCAAGGACACATGGGGGAGGAAGGGGGGGGCGGGGGGTGTAACCAGCCTGGGCTGTGACTTGGAGTGGACGGCAGGGGGCGGGTGTGGCCCCGGGCCAGGGGCCTTGGCTACTCTGCAGGCACCACGTGCATGGTCCCAGCTCCGCGTGGCTGCCCGTGGTCCTCCACTGGCCACCATGAGTGCTGTCCTCCAGGGCCTGTGTTCCCTCCTGCAGCCACAGGCCTGGAGCAAACATCCCACGACAGTCCCTGGTGCCTACTGCTCTGACCCAAGCAGCCTCACTGCGGACGGACGGCGGGACCGCAAGACGGCGGGGCAACAAGCCGGCGGGGCCACAAGCCGGCTCAGCCTCAGATGAGACAGATCCCTCACACCTCATCCCACTCCCCACGCGGCTCCTCCGCCACGAGCCAGGGGATGGCTGTTCCCAGTCCCTCAGGCCCACAGCACCTGTCCCCTCTGATGAAAAGGGACATTCTTCAGTCCGTTAGCTCTGATCTCTGATCACTGGGCCCTCAGGTGAGGACGAGCCCAGGGATCTGGCACAGAAAGCCCCAGAAGCAGAAGGCCAGCCCTGCGGGCTCCCCTGAGCACCCGGGACAGGCGCCCCAGCTCCCACGGTCCTCTCACGCCAGCTCGGCCCTGTGCCGAAGCCACCCCAGTAGAAACCGGTTCCTTTTTGTAAACCTCGGGCTGATCCGGAATCTGGGCACCGGAGACCCACGTGGCCCCTGTGCCCACCCACCTAGGGAGCCTCCCTCGGCCTGTCCCCAGGAAGGCCCCTGCCTGCCGCCAACAGGGCAGCACGGCTCTAGGCATCTCTCCCTCCCCCACCGCATCCCAGGAGCCGGAAGCGGAGGCCCTTCTCCTCCCGAAGCCCCCGGGCTCCTCTGAACCCGGCACACGCCTCTCCTGAAACTTTCCCACCTGCCTCCTGCAGACCCCCAGGTGGGGACCAGCCACCAAGAAGCCAGCAGGACATTTTGTGGTGGCTGAGATTATTGAAAGACAGAAAGGGCAAACTGTCCCCACCAAACTGGGGAACAGGGATGGAGGTGATAAGTGGCATCTTGACCCATTTCCGGAGCAGCCAGAAGCACAAACCAGGATCCCGGGAGTCCAGGGAGGAGGCGAGAAACCACAGCAAGTCGCTCCTGCCCCCCCAGAGCCCCTTCCCCGCCCCCGGGCCGCAGCCGCCCCATCCCCAGGGAGAGGCCCCTTACCTGTGGGGGAGGCCGCTCACTGTCCAGCCGCAGGGAAGGCCGCCCGGGAGCTGCTCTGGCGTCGCGGCCCCTGCTCGGGAGCAGCACCGCCCAGGTTGGAGCCCGTCTGTGCCGGAGCCTGTGGGGATGGGGTGCCTCCCGGAGCCGGGGTCAAGTATTCCTGGCTGCCACCTGCCACCAGCCCATCCCAGGGCCAGCTGCCTGGAGCGGGGCGCGGCGGCCGGCCGGCCCGGGCCGCGGCATCTCGGGGAGTCAGCGCAGCCGGGCTCAGGCGCCGCGGCTCAGGCTGAGGCGAGCAGTTTATTTTTAGAGCCCGGCCCTTCCCCAGGCGCCAGGATCCCAGCTGAGATTTCCAGCGGCTCCAACTAGCCCATTGCTGGGCTGAGTTGTCGCTTACTGGGAGCATTCTGGAAGAGGGACAATGAGGCCCTACAGGGACATGGTCCTCAGAGTTACCTGGGAAATGGGCCTGGCTGGGGTCTCCAAGGCCCCTCTGGTGAGGACAGCCCTACTGCAGCAGCCAGGCCTGGGGCGAGCCACGCAGGGCGATCCCCTCCTTGCCCTCCTCGGTTTCCTCGTCTGGAAGACAAAGGACAGAAGGGCCACCTGGGACCAGAGACTGAGCTGGAGCGGGGAGCAGGGGCTGCAGTCCACTCTACGTTCCCCACAGCCTGGAGCCTGGTCCTCACTCCACGTCCACTCGCAGAAGGCTCTGGGCAAACACCCAGCCAGTCAGGGGACCACTGCTGTTTCTTCCCACCCCCACATCCTGCCTGGGCAGACGGGGTCCTCTCTTTCCGCCCTTGGCATTGCTCACAACCCCCGACCCCGCAGTGTGCTGGCCCCACTCGTCCCCTGCTGGCTCCCGTGGGCTGGGCCCTCTGCAGCCCCCTGTGCCTTTCCAAGGGTTCTCTGGTGCACCGGGGACTCCACCCTGACTCGGGCCAAGTCTACCTGGAGGCCCACACTTCTCCCTGCCTGGCTCTCCCTGCCCAGGACACCAAGTAGCGACCCCCTTCCCACTGCCAGCCAAGGGCTTGCCACAGGATCAGGGACGGTTCCAGGTACCTGTCATGGCGGGCCACCAGTGTCTGCTGGTGGCTTTGACTCAGCTGTAGGAAAGAAGTCTATTGTGCCTTAGTGAGCAGGCAGCTCGGGCCCCCAGGCTGCTTAGTGACCAGGCTGCTTAGTGAGTGGGCAGCTCGGGCCCCCAGGCTGCTTAGTGACCGGGCAGCTCCGGCCTACAGGCTCTGGCCTCGACCTGAAACCTGGGAACCAGGATGCTTCATGCCAGCATTTGAACCCAAGCCTGGAGGCTGGACTCTCCCCTCCCACTGCCCCTTGGCAGGTGCTTGCCTCAGAGCTGGGAGGCCATTCTCCCCCGTTCTCCGCCTGACGAGAACCTCCCAGGCCGACCCTCCCCCTCAGCACCATGGGACAGGCTGGCCCAGGAGGGCTGGGTACTGGGCGCTCTTGCCCCCCTTTCCCTCCTGGGGAGCAGCGGTGACTGCAGGGATCTGGGGGTGCGGCTGCAGTTCCGGAGGCAGCCGGCTTCTCCTCTCCACTGTGTCTCCTCAGACCTCTGGGTGCTGCCTGGAAGCTAGGGGGCCCATCAGCCCTCACTCCACAGGACGGCTCACCCCTAGGCCAGTCATCAGGCCAGCTGGTGGTGCCCCTTGGCCAGACAGAAATGCCAGGTAGGGGCTGTCCTTCGTCACCTCACTCTGGAGCAGCCAGGCCCCTGCCCCCCTCCGTAGTTCGGTCTTCCTGTTCTGTCTGGGCTCTGGGCCCGGCTCACGCCACTGCCACCAGGCGGGGGGACACCCTGGGCAGGACCCCAGTGCACTTGGGCTCCAAAGGCCCACGGCTCCTGCTGGTTGGTCAGAGGACCTGGCCTCCCAGACGAAGGGCCGATGGGTGGCAGCCACGGCAGGATGTGGCCCCACGCAGCCATTTTAAACTGGTCTCTGAAAAATATTTAGTAGCCTGGGAAACGATGCCAGGTGGGCTGCGTGGATTGCAGACGTGAATCAGAGGGTCTCGGCTGGCCTGAGGTGCAGGTTCACGGTTGGACGCAGGAAGGAAGAGCAGTGGCTGAGCTCAGCGGCCTGGCGGCCCGAGGTGCCGGGCTCTTCTTTCCCCGTTAGTGTGAGTTCCTGGTTTGCCCCATGCGCGGTGCTGACCAGGTGCTGGGTGTCCACCGAGGCTCAGTGTCTGCTGCCCATCTGGCGGTTTGGAAGAAGAGGGGACAGAGCTGCCCCCAGCCCCAGTGGGCTCTCCCACACAGGCGTCATCCAGCTCAGGGACAGGGATGTGAGGCTGTCCCACCAGGCCCCACCTGGGCTGGTCTCCCTGTTCTGTGCGTGGCCTGGGGTCCTGCTCCCACCCCTCCCAGAGTCACCAAGCCCAGGAGCCTCTGGACTCTTAGGCCATCCCTGCCCCTGAACCTAAGGAGAATGGACCTTCCGTCCACCCCCTCGCTCAGCACTCAGGCCACTTCCCACCAGAGGTGTGGCCACCGGGCTGCCTGGGCCTCAGGTTCCTCAGAGAACATTGAGCGGGCGGTGGGTGGTGGGCTAAGGCCCCTCCTTCTAGGCCCAGGGCTGTAGCCCTGATGCTCCTGCCCAGCTGCCCCTCCTGCAGGTGCCTGGCCAGCGAGTCCCTCCCTATCTCGGCTCCCCAGGCCTCTCCCTGCTCCTGCCCAGGTCCCGCACACTGGGCCTTCTCCCTGTTCCACCGAAGCAGGTTGCTGTGGAGCCAGGCCCTGACCTGGGCCTCGCTGACCACTGGCTCCTGCGGGCCCCGGTACCCACTGTGCCAATTGCAGCTCTGAGTATCTCCCTAAGGTGGACCCTGCCATCCCAAGGCACTGGAGTCGTCCCCTCCTCCAGCTGGCTTGGTGGACCAGCTCACAGCCTCCGTGAGTGTGTCCCTGTGGAGGGAACGTGGAAGATGTCCTGTCGGTGGGTTCCAAGGGTGAAGCGTGGGGTTAACTGCAGACCCGCAGGAGACCCCAGGAGCATGCGTCTCATACCAGGGACTGTGCTGACCCTCGGAGGTTCCCACCACCCAGCCCAGCCCCCCGGCAAGCCCTCTACTCTGCTGGGCTTGCCTCCTTGAGGTCCCACACCGAGCGCCATCTCGAGGTCGGTCTTCTGCCAGACGTCACCTGCATGTCCCCCAGGGTGATCCAGTAGTGCAGACGGCAGGCCTGGCGAGAGCAGCTGTCCGATGTGGTGTGGACACATGTCTCCTCACCCGCTCACCCGCCAGTGGAGGGATGCGAGGGGCATTTCCGTTCTTGGAATGCGGAGCAGGCTCTCTGTTCAAGCTCCAGGCTCCTTCGACAGCTGGGTCCCGCTCCTCCAGCTCCAGTCAGGCCAGGAAGACATCCCGTAGCACTTCCCAAGTGCAGTTCCCCTGGGACCAAGTCTCTCCTCCGGGAATTCAGCTCTCTAACTCGTGCCTTCCAAGACTGCTCTCACTGGCTCCCGAGTTCCAGGTCCACAGACCTCTTCCTTTAAGAGATCGGAAAATCTCTGTTCCGTCGTTTTCCCTTCTCTGCTTCTGCCGCGAAGCCCAGGGCGGCCATCTCTCGTTTCCCGCGTGTGGTGTGACTGGTTTTCTAGGGCAGCTTCTAAGGTTCCCTCTTGGGTTTGGTCTCCAGCAGCGCGGCGACCGTGTGCCCACCCAGCGCCATCTCACGGCTCCCCGTGGGCAGTAATTCCACCAGATGAATGTCCAGCCCCGGCGTCCCTAGAGGTGCCTCTCCCCAGACTGTCTCCAGGACTCCAGTTCTAGACCTAGCAGATGATCGGGGTCATTGTCCTGCAGATTTCTGTTTGTTTTTTAAAATAATGCTCCGAGTTTTTGATGGTTTTAGATTGGCAGAATTATCCCACGACAGTGGAGTGTTCTCACGCGCCTGACGCCTGCTGTCCCCGTCCTTGTGGTCCCCCTTCAGTGGTGGACACAGGCAGGTGTGGTGACCAGACCTTCATGCAGATCTCCTCGGGTCCCTCCCTGTCCAGGCCCCCCAGGATCCCACACTCTAAAGTGTCCTCGTGCTTTCGTGGTTTTCCTGGTTGGACGTTTCTGGGCTGTCCTTGACTTGGATGCCTTGAGAGAGTTCAGGACCACTGCCCGGCTGCCTCTTCAAGGGCTCTCTTCTTGGCGTTGATTAAAGGGTTTCCCACGGTCAGGCTGGGGTAAACCGGAGGAGGAGGACCGCAGAGGGGAAGGGCTGTCCTGGTCACACCCGAGCAGGGGGTGTGCTGTCAATGTGACTCCTCGAGGTCGAGCTTGACAGTGTGACCGACGTGGTCTTTGTCAGTGCTCTCCACACAGCACGATACCCACCAGAAATCCTGAATCTTGGGCTTTCTGCCCGTGTCCCTGTTTATCCAATCATTTATTCACGTCGCGTGGACCTGGGGGTATTTATTCTTGGATTATGATCAAATCTCAATGCACTTTATTTTGCTGTTCGTCTCAGCCCACCCTGGCAGCTGGCCTCCGGGTCCCCAGGACCCTCTCTTACTTCCCAACTCTGGGAGAGGCTGGGGCTCAGCCTGTGTGCTTCCCGCCCTGGTCCTGAGTCGGCACCCCGAGGAGCCCCGGGACAGCATCAGGACTGGGGTTCAGGTGCTGCAGGGTGTCACAGGCCTGGCTGTTTCAGGGGGCCACGGCAAGGAGACCCTGTGTGTGCCAGGCCCACGGAGCCCTGCACTTTCCCTGCTCACCCCCACGCCAAGACGAGCCCCTGTCGGCCACGACCTGTGAGGCTTCCCTCCTAGGACGTCGGGACCGGAGCCGGGGAGTGGGAGACGTTTCCAGGTTGGCTTCCGCTCAGCCGTGTGAGATCCGCAGCGCCTTCCAGGACGCCACAGCTGGTTTCCTTGTCCCACCAGTGATGGGGGGCGGGGAGGGCACCTGCAGTCTCCTGCTTCGGACAGCGTGGCTCACGACGCTATGGACGCTCCCACGCAGGCTTCCGTGGAGGCGAAGTTCTCAGGTTGGCTGGACGTGTCCCTGGGGGAGCAGTTGCTGACCGTGTCTGCAGAGACCATGTTTGGCTTTCAGGTCACCACCAAACTGCCCGCCACTGGGCTGCGTCCCTCCCTGCCAGCAGGAGCGCAGGTCCCCTGGCTCACTCGGCAACGTCGCTCTGCAAGGTGCTGTTTTAAAAACTCACCACCAGCCGGAGGTCAGGTGGGTTTTCCTCTCTTCCTTCAAGAAGGGAGGAAGTTGGTCTATTGGTCTCTTTCTGTTTGGGCCCATGATTCACATTGCGCTAGTCTTGGGAGGACGAGGTCGTGCCTCAGCGCTGTTCCCACGGGGTCAGGATGCAGTCGTGAGAACCTTGTTGGAAAGACTGCTTTCTCCGCCCCTTTCATTTTCTCTCTCCTTTTTCAAATGTGAGTAATTGCTATTGATTTGGTTTTAAGATCCTGGCCTTTTTGTTCCCTGTCATTTCTAATGTGTCACGATGTCAACCAGTGACTTTTTGTTATGGTCCTCAGACTTCTTAGTTCTCGAGCGTGTGTTTTCTCTGCAGGCTTCATCTTCCTCTGGGATTTCCTCTTCTTCACTCCTCAGGATGACACCCTTTAACTTTCTGTCTCTCTCTTCTTTTTTTGGTACCAGGGATTGAATCCAGGGGACCTTAACCACTGAGCCTCATCCCCAGCCCTTTTTATTTTTAATTTTGAAACAGTCTCACTGAGTTGCTTAGGGCCTCACTGAGTTGCTGAGGCTGGCTCTGCACTGTGATCCTCCTGCCTCAGCCTCCCAAATCCCTGGGATCACAGGAGTGGCCACCATGCTGGTTTCCGTTGGTTCTGTGTTCCCTCCACTGTCGCTGCTCTGAAGGACACAGGCCTGCCCTGCCCAGGGCCCTCCAGGAGCTGGCTCGAGTGCTGACTTCCATTTTATCGTTGTGGACTATGGGGGGAGGACCCAGTGTGTTCCTTGGCCTGGCCAAATTCTGAAGCACCTCCTCCCCCTCCCTTAGCCACTCCCTGGCCTCCGGCTATGCTCAGAACACACTAGAACTTTCATTTCCCTCCCTCCGCAAGGCTCCCTCCGGTCCTTCTGATGCATGGGGCTCCTTCCTGCCAGAACTTTCCCACCTCCCATCTCTGCCTGGCTGGGTCCTACCGGTTACTCAGGCCCCCACCTCCTCTGAGAGCACCCCCTCCCACGTGCTCCGTGAAGTTATTTGCTGGCTGATGGCGAGATGGCTCTCCTGTCTCCCCACAGGAAGCTCCCCAGCCACAGGAGCAGGCCTGTCCTCCTGCCTCTGTCCTGGCCTAGCCCAGGGCCTGGCACACACCTGGCTCTTGGTAAGTGCAGCCACATGCCCCAGAATGACATCCAGCCAATGACATGTCAGCAGCGTTGCTATGGATGGCAGTGGAGCTGAGTGATTCCTGCTGCCTGGCCACGCACAGCCACCAGCATGTAGAGCAAGACGTGGCCACGTGCCCGTAGGGAGGCTGGGTCAACAGACCTGCCTGCTGCAGGTCCTGGGCAAGCGCAGCCTCTGTCCCATGTGCTGTGACCGTTGCGACCAGCATGACCAAACTCTCAGGTCTGGTGAGGGGCGAAGGGGGATTGGAAATAAAGATTCACAGACACCGATTTTGAAGCTGGGCTCAGGCGGAGCTCTGCTCTCTGATGGAGATGCAGGTCTAAGAGTCACGCCAGCAGTCTTTACTTATGTGTGTCTCACTATCAGGTTGAAGACTGTGCAGCCATTATTCTTCGTATGCAGGAGAGTTACAGAAACGAGGACGTCTGTGTGGCTTTTCCGCAGTCGCAACCCACAGTTGCAAAGTGCAGTGTGAGGAGCTTCGGGTAGCTCTCAAGAAAGTCCAGGGGCTGGGGTGTGGCTCCGTGGTAAAGCACTTGCCTAGCATATGTGAGGCCCTGAGTTTAATCCCCAGGCAAAAAAAGAGAAAGTCCATTGTTAAAAGTTACCGTAAAGTGGGCAGGAACCTGGGAGGGGGAGCTGGTGACACACTGTGGGTGTCCAGCATGAGTCCCTTCCTTCCCAGGAGCCGTGTGCCTGAGATCAGGTCAGAGCTGACAGGGTTCTTGCACAGCCTCCTCATGCAGGGCCTCCCACAGCAGCTGAGCACCCTGTGCCCTGCACAGGGACATTCCCAGGCACTGGGCATGCCACAGCCATGAGGGCATCAGAGACCCACAATCTCAGTCACTGCTCTCCCACCCTCTGTCACCACTCTCCACATGCGACAAGTGCCCCCAGGTGACAGTGATGTCGCGCGGCTGTCACTGGCCGGCGTGCTCACTGCCCACTCGGTCCTTCCCCTGGTTATTGCGCAGCACTCGCCAGAGAGAGAGAGAGCGTGCCAGTCGGGCCGGCCACAGCCCCACGTCTCCTGCTCACCTGTCCTTGGACGGCGTCAGGGGATTGCCTGACCCACACCCTCTGGGAGTGTGCCACGCTCCAGGAGTCCAAGCACAATGACATCTCCTCTTACCACCCAGACGTGGCCACCGTGAGGCAGCACGTGTCTGTTGGGATGGGCTCCTGCCTGTCCTTCAGGGCTCCGCTGAGCACCTGGGACCGTCCGTCTGCCTTGAGAGCTGCTGGGATCCGCTCTGCCACCTGCGACCACCTACCCGGCAGCTCCCTCACCTTCCCTTTCTCTCTCTTCCATGGGGGGGTCCCCTGATGGGGCTGTGGCTGTCAAAAACCTCAGCCACATGCCACTACCCTGAGCCCAGGTCAAGGCAAGGCAGCAGGTGGTCCCGGCAGTGGGGCCTGGAGTCCAGGAAGACTGAGAGCAGGCAGTGGGGTCCAGGGACTCAGACCTCTGAGGGGAACCAGGCCACCGGATGGAAGCCAAGATGGGTGTTGAGTCCCTGCACTTCATGACTCGCGGGCTGGAGGAGGGGACTCTCCCACTGGGGATGGGAGGACAGGAGGGCTCTAGGCAGGCAGCCCAGCACTGATGGGGGACGGCACTTGCTCAGTGCCTTCTGTGCCCCTGGTGATGGTTGACTCCAGCTGGACAGGGAAGCCACTGGCTGATGCCGTTGCCACCCCATCCTGACCCAGCACCTGACGGTCACCCAGAGCAGCCTGGCATGTGCATCTTTGAGAGCAGCCAAGGTCTGAGAAGCGGAGTGAGCCCTGGAGCCCTGAGGAAGGTCCGCAGCCTCTGCTCTGCAGGAGGTCCCTTCTCCCCAGGGCCCGCGGGCACCTGGTCCCTGGGGATGCTGGGGTTTGTGGCTGGCAGAGGTGTTCCTTCCAGGAGGCTAAATTAGCTGCTCCTGAATTCTAAGTGGGAAGTGATGGCTTTCTTCCGACTGACAGTTCTGCCCAGAATTGCTATTTGTTTTCCTCTGTTCCTAGAGACACCAGGAAATAAATCTCACTCGCTGTTAAGCGCAATCTTAGTCAAGGGCCCTCTGGATCTGGGGAAGAGCTGGAGGCTGGGTTAGTCCTCCACTCTGCTCTGCTCTCCTCTCCTCTGCTATGAGCCCTCCAAGGGACAGAGGTTCCCAGGTCCAGCCCACAGAGCCCTGGGAACAGCCCACCCTCCAAAAACATACCTGCTCTTCCCGAGAGACCAAATGTTTCTCCTGAAAGCCATTCTCTAGAATGTTCTAGGGAGCCACTTGCTGCTGTGATGACCACCCCAGAGCCTTTGTCTGCAAGGAGTGAGAGGTGTCAGTTGGCACAGAGAGTGGAGGAGTGGGCGCCAGCTGGTGCTGGCTTCAAATCCCACTTCTCCTTCAGAAAGCCACATTCTCTCTGAGCTTGATTCCTCCTGATGGTGAGGATGTGGTTGGTGATGATGGTGATGGTGGTGTTGATGATGGTGGTTATAATGGAGATGGTGATGACTCTGATGGTGGTGATGAAGGTGGTGGCAGTGGTGGTGACGATGATAATTATGATGGT
>JAJEJO010004403.1:112846-137224 GCA_020662805.1 Glaucomys volans
GGGGGGCAGGGGGTGCTGGGGACATGGGGTGCTGGGGACAGGGGCTGCCTGGGGACAGGGGCTGCCTGGGGACAGGGGGCTGCCTGGGGGGCAGGGGGTGCTGGGGACAGGGAGCACTGGGGACAGGGCGCTGCCTGGGAGGCAGGGGGTGCTGGGGGCAGCGGGTGCTGGGGATAGGGGGTGCTGGGGGCAGGGGTGCTGGGGACAGGGGGTGCTGGGGACAGGGGTGCTGGGGCAGGAGGGAGTTCTCTGGGAGGAGCTTGGGCAGCAGGAGGCTGGCCTTGACCCTGGCACAGACGCCCGGCCCCTTGGTCAGCATTTCATCCCGCTGCCCGCCGCATCCCGCCACCCACGGCACTGAGCAGCCTGGGCTGGTCGCTGGCGGCGGGCTGACCCGAGTGCACACAGGAGGCATAGGGCTGGGGCCCGCTGACCTCTCTGGTGGGGAGTGAGGGCCATCCACGCTGCGACCGGCTCTGGAGGCAGTGATGGAATCCGTGGGGGATGCGCCTTGGGGGTGCACAGGGCCAGCCAGGGGTGAGGAAGGAATTAGACCCAGCAGGGCTGAAGCTGAGCCCCAGGGCTCTAGAATGAAGTCTGACCCTCTACCAGGACTGGCCTCCCTGCCTCCCCTGGATCTGCCCAAGCCTGCTGCTGCCCTGGCCTCTGGCCTCTGCCCCTGCCTTCTAGCTCTGCCTCCGCTCTGCCTGCCTCTCAGCCACAGGGCACCCCCAGAGAGGCCTTGGTGCCCCCCATTTCCCTCTCCGTGCTCACCATGGGACCCTCCTTGTGGCTCCAGGTACCTGTCCATCTGCCGACTTGCTTCCTATTGTGTCCCCTGCTGACCCTGTGCGGGCACGGGAGGCCGCGAGAGGCAGGAGTTCTGTGGGTGTGGCCACTCTGGCCGGGCTCAGGGCCTGGCAGGCGGCAGGCCCGGGAGAGCCTGATGAGGCGTGCAGGCTGCTCCCGTGGTTGGGGCCCTTGCCGGCCTGGGGGATTGCCTTCAGATGCTGAAGTGCTCGACACCCCGAGTCAGAGGCCAGGTTGTGCCAGGACTTGGAACGTGGGGGCTGCTGTTCACTGCCTGCGTGACTCAAGGTCAGCCGTGGGTGGCCCTCTGCCTCAGTTTCTCCAAGGGCTTGGGGCACCCCAAGGCTCCCAGGAAAAAATGCAGGAACACTCACTCCAGACGTCGGACCCGCATCCTGCTGGCTGATCAGTGACGTGCTGTGTGGTCTTGGGCAGGATGGATTCCCTCTCTGGGCTGCATCTTCCCAATGTGCAGATGCACTGGGACAGCCCTGGTGGAATGTGGGGACCAAATTCATGCTCCTAAGTGTCAACCTGCCAGCGTCACCACCATGGTGATGGAAGGACCCCCGTCAGGGGGAGAAGCAGCAGGGCCCAGGCACGTCCCCTCTCCCTCAGCTGTTCACCGAGGCCACCAGGGCTGCTGCTCGCCTTCCTGGTGGACACGAGACCCTCCAGCTTGTACCCCCTAAGTCCACACTCCAGCTCAGGAGGACACCCCGAGGGCTCAGGCCGGTGTCCCCAGGGATCACAGGAGACGGGCCTCAAAAGAGCTGCCCGGGGAGTTGAGCCCGTGCCTCTCCCTGGGCCCCTGGGCCCCTGAGCTTGCCAGGCCTGGGAGCCTCTCCCGCTGCAGTGACCCACTCACCCAGGAAAGCGTCCTCTGGGACACACTCGGGGTGACTGAGCCCTGTGCCCTGCAGCCTGCACTCAGGGGGTGTCCGAGATCCACCAAAGTCCCAAAGACACCATCACCCTTCCAAACTCACGTGGCCCACAGTGCGCCTCGCGAGGAGCGTCTGCCAGGATGCCTGAGACTGCCTGTGTTGAAGGGGACCTTCCAGCTGTACCTGTCAACACGGGGTTCAGTGACCCCGAACCCAGGCCCAGCCAGGAGGCGGAGGCCCCGGGGGGCAGGCCGAGCTGCTGCGGCAAGCACAGCCCTCTTTCAAACATCGAACCGGAGCGCGTGGGTCCCCCGGAGAAGTCCACTGCTCTGCCACCTCAGCCAAGTCAAGACCCCCGTGACCAGTGGGGTGTGATCCCTGCCTGCCCGGCCGGGCCAGGCCAAACCCCTGGTCTGCAACCCTGTGGCACCTGGTCAGAATCACTGGTCTGGGTGCTGAGGGACGCACGGGAGTCTGCCAGGAGGAAGAGGGTCCCCGGCCAGGCAGAGGGAGAGCAAGACCCCACCCCAGGCAGCGGCTCTTCTCCCCTGGCTGCCCCAAGGGGAGGCGGGAGCGGGCCCTGCCCACGGCGGGCCCCAGCCCCACAAGCCTGGCACAGGGAGGCCCTCCTGGTGTGGCTGCCAGTGGGACAACATGGGCTGCCCAGGGAGAAGGAGCCAGCCCGGCACTGGGGACATCCCGGACCTGGCACAAACCCCAACTCCAGCTCCTACCCAGGAACACCTTCCAAGGAAGTTTGGCTTCTTCACTGATAAAGCGGGAACGCCCTCCCTGTCCCGCCTGCTCCTGGGATGTGGGAGGGAGTCAGTGAAGGAGAGAACTCCGTGCAAACTGTAGAGCCCTGTGCCCAGTGGGGAGCGTCCCCCAGGCGGCTGGGCTTCCAGGGCTTTGAACCCCAGGCTGGCTGCAGAGGGGCCCGGAGCTCTGACACCTGCAGGCCCCTGGCAGCCCACGCTCCACCCTGGGCCTCCATTCCAGCAGGGTCTCGAGGCCGGGCATCTGCAGTGGGAACGAGGCCAGCCTGAGCGGCTGAGCCCGTGGAGCTGGGAAGTTCCTGGCGGGGGTTCCTGTCAAGAAGGTTCTGGAATCTTCCTTCGCTCTTCCCCATTCCTGCTCCAGAGCTCCTGGGACACCTGGTGCTGGGGAAGGCCAGGCTGAGGTGGCGGGCAGGGACCTCACCTCACAAGCTTGGGTCCTGAGAGGCTGCTTGGGAGGCCCACCTAACCCTGCCCACGGGCTGCTCCCAGCAGCCTGAGTCCACTCGGCCCCAGAGCCCTGGTCCCTCCTTCCTGTCCCATGGCCCCATGGGCAGGCAGCGAGATGGCCCAGGCCCCGCCCTAGGAGGCCCCCTCAGCATCCTGGCACAGTGGGTGGCCGGGGGTCCTCAAAAGCCCCCAGGGCCTGTGCCTCAGCCTCTGCTTTCCCACTGAGGCCTCAGACCAGCCCCCAGCCCCACCTCCCTTCAGCCTTGGCCCTGAAGGCAGGAGTCCTGGTTGCCACAGCAACCCCTGGACTCCAGGAGGACAGGGTGGCCTCTTGCTCAGTGCTGCCCCCCCACGACCCCCTGTGAGCACGCAGGATACAGGGAAGGGGGTTCCATCCCCAGGCGGCCTCCTACCCCTCCTCCTCCTGACCAGGCTCCCAGGGAGCCAGCCCAAGTCCCTGGGAGCCTGGGTGGCTGTGGACCCGTAGGAGAAGGCTCTGAGGGACAGTGTCCACCCGCGGGGAACTCTGTTCTGTCCTGGGGCCCCACAGGCCTCCCCCAGGTGGAACTGCTGGGCATCAGGGTCAGCAGATGCAGCCAGGAAGTTGGTGGATCCACAGGACGACCCCAACGCCATGGGTTCAGGGGCCACCAGCCATGTGCCATCTGGGCAGAGACCTCGCCCCCTGACCCCGGGGAAGCCCCTGCATCCTGACTTCAGCACCACCAGCCCAGGGGGACCCTGTGAGCCAGAGCTGCAGGGGTGGCCTGAGCCCAGGGTCCTGGTGGTGCAGGGGGGAGGTTCCTGGGCACCAAGGTGCTGGCTGCTCTTCCGCACCTGCTCACGTCCTAGAGGACCTCCTGCCGCAGCCTCCCCAGCTCAGCCTCAGGGAGTTAGGTGCCACGGTCCCTGCGTGGCGGGGCCAGGATGGGGGCTCTGAGATGCTGCCAGGACCTGACCAGGGGCATGGCCTCTCGCTCTGGGGCTCAGAACTGGCCACAGCTCTCAGGGGGCATAGCAGGAGACAGTCATGGCACTGCCTGGGGGTTCAGGGGGGGTCTGGGGCCAAGGGAGCAGGCGATGCTGAAAACTCAAGGGCATGTCCCAGGTTCCAGGAGTCACTGTCACTGGGGCCTCAGCCACAGCCACTTCTGTGAGTGGTGAGAGCAAAGCCCTCCCAGGAGGGTAAGGCGGTGTAGACGGGGAGTGTAGACCACAGTGTAGACGGGGAGTGTAGACCACACTTGCAGAGGGAGACGGTGAGGTTCTGAGTGGAGATTTCCTTACTTTGGAGGCCCTGAGCAAGAGGTGGGGTAGAGGGCAGAGCTGGCAGGCCTGGGCAGGATCTCCATGGGGGGGACCCGTAATTCAGAGACTTCCTTGCTGGGAGCGGTGGGATGCAGCTGAGCTCTTGGCGAGGAGCGTTTGGGGAAAAGCAATTTGGAAGCAGACTCCAAGCCAGCGAGGCGCTGGCACCCGGAGGTGAGAACCAGATGTGGGCCCAAGTCCCTGAGAGAGGCGCGAGGGGGCCCTTTGCCGTCTCTTCTGCACATGGCTCAGGTGGAGCAATGGCCGGGTGATGAAGGAGGGCGGAGGGCCTGGCCACCTCTCCTCCGAAGGTCACCTTCCAGGGGAGGCGCCCCCGAGTCTCCCTGCCGCTGTCCCTCCTCCTCCTCTGTGCTCTTACTAGCCCTCTCTGAACCGACACCCAATAGCACAGAGCACCCTGGGCATGGTGCCTGCGCCCTCCAGGCCAGCCCCCCACGTCCCCCACCACACCCACACTGGGAGGTGAGCAAGGGAAGGCTGTGTGTTGTGTCCTTGTGCCCTGTGAGGGCTGGGCTGCACTTAATCAGCCACCCGGAGGGCCTCCCGGGGACCAGAGCAGATCAGCCAGGGTGCCTGGGGCCGCCTCACCTAGTCAGATGACAGGTGACACCACCCCCCACGGGGCCCTCTGGTGGCTGGCGGGGCAGACAGCCTCCTCTACCTGTCCACACGCCTGAGCCCTGCAGCAGAAGGTCCCTGGCCAGCCCAGGAGAAGCACTCAAGTGCTGTCATCCTTGGCTTGCAGGAGAAGGTATGGAGAGGGGAGCGGGGAAAGAGGCAGGCAGGGAGGGAGGGAGGAAGGAGGAGGCAGGGGAGGCAGAGAGGAGGGAGGTGGGCTGGGAGGGAGGGAGAGGCGGGGGGGGGAGGGAGGGAGGAGGCTGGGGAGGCAGGGAGGGAGGAGGAGGCTGGAAAGGGCTGTTAGCACCTTGGCTGTCCTGGGAGGAGGCCCTTCGCTGCTGGATGGAGGCCAGGACAATTCTGTGCAAATCTGAAGGGCAGCTGGTCTCTGGTCTTAGCGCCCTTTCTGCTGTTCTTGGATTGTGAAGCAGGGCACCGTCCAGCCGGTCTCTAGAAAGGTCTGGAATCTTCCTGAAATTGGTGTCCCGGGGGTTGGGATGGTGGGGCCACTGAGCCTTGGAGCCTGTCAAGTCGCCCCAAGGCCCCCCAGGTCCCCAAGCCAGGGGAGCCAGCAGGTGGACCTGAGGCCTGGACTCCGGTCCCAGCTCCAGACCGTTAGCCTCAGCTGGGTGGGCCACGGAGGATGGCTCCAGCTCTCCTCCACGCAGGGAGGCCGGTGGTGCCTGTCCCTCGCACCCCAGAACACTTCCTCGTCCTCCTGGAGACCCAGGGCTGCTGTCTGGGCCTGGTTCTGAGAGAGCACCTGTGGACAGGCCTCAGGGAAGCGTGGGACCTGGGCCCAGCCCCGCTCAGCCATGGGCTGTGTGGCTTGACTAGTGACCTCTGAATTCTGACTCCAGGGCTGTGGAATGGAGGTCACGTGGGTGAACCACTTGGTGGCATTGGAGGAGACCCTGGGGTGGCCCACCTGCCCAGAGCCAGGCAAACGGCCTCTGCCGTGCAGAAGCTTCTGGCCCTCCTGTGCACCCCAGCTGCTGGGATGCCTCATTAAAAGCAGGCCAAGGACATGCACTGGAGGAACCTGGGCAATGCCATCTTCCCTCCGACACTCGAATCCCCACACCCAGGACACCAAGCAGGAGTGACCCAGGTCGGGGGAGCCTGCCCCTTCCGCTCGTCTGCCCAGGCATATTTAACTCCCCCTCCAGGAAGCCCTCCTGCCTTCCCCAGGCTCCAGCTCCCGTCTCTGTAGCTGTGCTGGGTCCTCACCAGACTGGGCAGGGCTCCTCTGTGTCCCCAGTGCCACCCAGCCCTGGGTGCAGGGTTAGCAGAGGGGCTGAGGGATGGCAGGCCCAGGCTGGGCCCAGAGCCGAGGGGCTCCCCGGGGCCAGCTGTGAGGGCCAGAGGCTTGGCAGCCCTCAGCCTGGGTTGCTCTGCTGCTCCACAGGGTTTTAGGCAGATGACCTGCGGCCCCTGCCTGGCCTCTGATGTTGCTGCGTCCAGGGGCAGGTGACCCCCGGTTGCCAAGGACGAGGCCACTCAGACAGGGCTTGGGGCTGGCAGCGCTGGAGGAGGCAGGGAGCGGGAGTCACGGGGCACAGCTGTCTGTTCTGGAAGAGGGATTTGTCTCCCGTCCTCTGCCGACTTCGTCCTCAGCTGGTCCCCAGGGCTCTGCTTGGTTGGACGGGCAGCAGCGGCCTGGCTGCCAGCTGAGGTGCCCCCTGCTCCTCCTGTCCCTGCCTCTGCTGGGAGCAGGACGAGGCGAGCACTCCACCACGGAGCCGCTGCCTGGAGCCCAGGATCCCCTGCGGCCGGTGCCTCTGGGTCAGAAGGATACAGAAGCCAGGCCAGCTCTTGAAGCTCCGTGCCCGAGACTGAGAGGGCGGGAGTGCCTGTCACAGGCCACCTGCCAGGGACCTGGGGCCAGGCGTGGCATTCCCTCATCTGTAAAGGGGCCGGTCACCCATGTGCTGACCTTATAACCAGGGTCATACGTATGGCCTTGTGGAGGTGTTTGGCACACAGTGGTGCTTAATAAATGCTGAATACTATTGTCTTCATGATCGTAGAAAGTATCATTGTATCAGTCCCCAACCTTGTCCACGCAGGACAGCCCCCCTCAAACTCACAGGCCCATGTACACTTCCCGCCTTGTCTGTAAGTCTCACCAAGCTAAGAACTTGGATTATAATGGTTTCCTCCAACCTTCTCCCAAACAAATCCCAGTCTCCTCTGGGGCAACTGAGACAAGTTCTGAGCAGGACGAGCGCCATATGTAAGAGTCGCTACGCACACAAAGGTGCAGGGCACTGGGAGCCAGAACCAGCAGGACCAAACCAAACCCAGGCCCAGACCAGGGAATTATTGGACAAGGGACATAAAATACATGCATAATGAGATTCAAGAGGCACAGAACACAGAGGCCGAGGAGGAGGTAGGTGCAAGAGATACCGAAAACAATCAGGGCAGATTTGAAACAACAAAATGGTTCCAGAAATCAGTAAGACAGTATTTGTGGAGACTGGTGCAATCACTTTGGAAAGCATCTTGTCATTAGCCAGTAAAGGTGGAGAGGGGCGTACCCAAACCTCTGCGTATCCCCGGAGACCAGTGCCAGGTGCTTCTGGAAGTGCTGTTTGTCATAGCGGAAGGAGACAGCAAAACTGAAGAAGAAAGGAAGAAGGATGAGGGGTGGGGGAGGAAGGAAGAGGAGCTCTCCACTGGGGAGCTGCCTGGTCCCGGGGGCTGGCTGGCATGGTGGTGAGCTCCTCATTGCTGGTGGGGGAGCTGAGCTCGGTGACTCCCGAGGGCTCTGTGCCCGAGACCCCCTTGGCACTAGGGTTCTGGGAGCTGCCTGAGCACAGGGCCTCTGATCTCTCCTGAGACCTCAGCTCTGGGCAGGGCACAGGGTGGGATCAGTGGACATGCTGGGGAATGAGGTGACTATAGGTGGCCCTGCCACCCAGCCCTGGAGCCTGGCCTGCTTCTGGTCACCAGGCATCTGACTCCTACGTCCGGGGATCGTGGAAGGCATCCAAGCCCCCACGTGGCCGTCTGGCACTGCAGACAGAGCCAGTCCTCCTGAGTCAGGGGAGCCCTGCTCCTTCCCGTGCTCACACATGTCCCCCCCCCGTCCTCACTCTCCAAGCTGCTGTGTCCCCTCTGCAGGGTCAGACAGCCAGGCGGCCAGTCCTGCTTCCTCTGAGCAAGACAACCGTGGTGAACGATTCGAACTCTCAGAGCCCAAATCTGCTCATTTGCACAGGGAGAAGGGAATTCCTCCCCTCAGGCTGCTGGGGATCATGCAGGCTGGCCCGCCAGGAGCCGCTGGGCCCTGTAGGGTGGTGGCCTGGCCCGGCACCTCTAGGTGTTGCCCCTCTTCTCTCAGAGGACAGGCTGAGGTCTGAGAGGCGAGGAACCAGCCACGTGGGGGCAGGCGGCTCTGGGCAGGGGACAGCTCAGACCTAAGTCAGACTCAGGCATGCCAGGGCAGCTCCGGCCACTTCAGACGTCCCCCTCTGGGACTTGAGGGTGGCCCTGCCTGAGCTGGGTGGTGACACTGCTAAGAGATGTGGGAAGAAGAGCTGTCACAGATAGACCCCAGGCCACAGCCCCACCCACGCCCTCAGAGGGGGACCCCAGGCCACGGCCCCACCCATGCCCTCAGAGGGGCCTTCTGAGACAGACAGCCTGGGTTCCACCTCCGGCTCCCCTGGCCTGGGTGAGCCTGAGGGATCAGGACGTCCTGCCGGGGCGGGGCATGTCCCCACCCAGCCACCCTGCTCAGGCACTCGCCTTGGCTGCGGAACCAAGTTAAGGCCTCACGCACCGCCGCCCCCCAGGCCCCAAGAGGCTGCTGTGGTCTGCACTCGGTGACCCCGCAGGAGAACAGGGGCCTGGGCCACAGCAGACCCACCCTGTCCCCAGCACCACGGCCTGAGGTGCCGGGCAGACTGGAACGTGAGAGGCGCGTGCTCCCGAGGGGTCCCCACCTGGGATCTTTAACTTCCTGGGCAACAGCGGGGCTTCGTTCTCGGGGTTTCGGAGTCTTTTCTGTAAAACGGAGTTTAGGCCCCCGCATTGCAGGGCTCTAGAGGAGGACAGGTCACTCCTGAGTCTGCCATGCCTCCCCCAGTCCCCAGGGCCCCTGCTGGGACGCCACCCGAGGTGTCCCAGCGCATCTTGGGCTCTTCCTGCAGCCCCAGGGCCAGGGAACAGCGTCTCCACCCAGGGCCTCCCTGCCAGGCCTGGGGGGGCGTCAGGACATGTCCCTCTCCCCTGGCCTGGAGAAGCTATGCTGTTGGCACAACCACCTGGCCTTTGGAGAGCTCCTGGGGGTCAGCTGTCTGCCAGGTCTGGACACAACCACCAGGGGCCACCGGGCCACAGAGTCCCCTCCTCCCGGAGGGAGGGGTGCAAACACTGGAGCTCCGGTGTCCCCAGGCTGCAGAGGCCCTGGAAGCTGCAACTCAGGCTTGGGAGGCCGGCACCGTGTGGCTCTGGTGGAGGAGGGAGGACTGCACATCCCAAAACAGGGACGCCAGAACAGCTGGGTGATGCTGGGCACACGGGATCTGTGTCACACTTGGGCAGGCCATCAGTGTCACCCGGAGGCACTGGCCAGGGAGGTGGACGGAGTAAAAGATGAGGAGTCAGGAGACGGTAGGTGGCCACTGTGCCCCTGACCGGGCTGGGAGTGTCAGCACGACACGCCAGGCTCTGGAGACAGAGGAGGGGACAGACAGCAAGGGCAGGAGGCTCCCAGGCCACCTGGTTGGTGGCAACCCCTGCACGGTGCCACCCAGGGCAGAAGTCCAGGAAGGAGACCGCGTGGTACTTGGGAAACAGCCCAACCAGCCACGCACCAGGCGGGACCCAGGGCCACCTGGGCAGACTCCCGGCCATCAGTAGGTGGGCAGGTGTGACGTCCCCAAGGCCAGTCTGGGCAGCCTCAGACGTGACTGTCAGACGCTGTCCTGTCCATCCCTCCTGCCCAGTCCTGGAACCAGACCACCCGCTCTGGACCGGCTGGGACTGATGACGGCCACGGTGAGTCACTGGTGCCGGCTCACAGAGCAGATGGCCTCTGCGTGACCTCTCCAGGCTGCAGGGATGACGGAGCGCCGCCCCAGACTGCAGGCACTCCGCGTCCGTCCCGGAGCTTCGAGAACACCGCGTGACGCCAATCCTGGGACGCGCCTCAGAATTCCACTCATGAGAGTTGCCGCCAGGCCAATCACCGAGTCCAAGGGGATGTGGAGCCTTGGGGGCGAGTTAGCCTAGAGCCACGTCTGTCCTCACGTGGGCTGGGCACTCGGGCGGTGGTTCCCGTGGCGCTCAGGTCCTGAACACCCTGCCCAGGCACTCAGCCTGCTACCCCCGGGCCAGGCAGACTGGGCCTCCTCCGCACCCACAGAAGTCCCTTAGGAAGAATCATGGGGCACAGCCTGGCTCTGCCCCATGGCCCCAGCACTTGGCCACAGCAGGGCAGACCTCCAGCTCCCTGTCCCCAGCCTGTGTCAGACTCAGGGCATCCATGAACTTTGCTGCACCACCAGGGGCCAGGCCCTTGTGCTGTCCCTCCCCATGAGCGTGGCTGGTCCTGGTGACTTGATTTAGTGAAGAAGCCAGCACCTCGGAGCTGATTCCCACCCCGTGGCTCCCCTGAGGGAAGCCGGCTTCCCTCAAGAGCTGCCCCAGGGCGACGCCCGTGGGTGAAGGCGTGGTTTCCCCAGCTAACAGCCATCTGTCCCCGAGTGAGCTGGGAATGGAGCCTCCTCCACTCCAGCCTTGAGTGACCACAGCCCCACGCAGCACCTCTACGGCAGCCTGGGAGACCCAAGCAGGAGCCCCCCGAGAGTCCCAGATTCCTGACCCCCAGATACGGTCACCCTGTGAGTGCTGCTGCCCTGGGCTTGAGAGCCACGTGTTCCGCAGCAGCCGCTAAGACACAGAGGACGCGGGCTGGGGAGGTCTCCTCCATCCTCCTGAGCAGGAAGCCGGGCAGGGCCAGTGGGGGTCTCCAGACCTGCCGGAGGCGCTGGCAGGCAGGGCTGGCAGCCGGGTCTGCCCTCGGCCAGCTGTGTGACTTGGGGCAGCCGAGACTCTCTGGGTTTGCTTCCTTATCAAGTAGAGGGGGGCAGCCCCGCCCCACTCTGTGGGAGGATAGGGATGTTCATGGCGGCCTCCATCTGCCCAGTGAGTGAGCGGAGGCAGCGCTCAGGCCAGGCCCCTGCTCGCTGCCCGCACCTGCGCCTGTGCCCCTCACTCAGCCTAGACGGCCCGTCCCTGCTGGTTTGATTGGAAAAGTCCCTGGGTGCTGGGGCAGTGTCCCCCTGAGCATGCTGCCTGTCCACCCTCTGAGACAAGCAGGGACCCATGGGGTCTGAGGCCCTGTGACTGTTGTGCCCCCACGTGACCGTGCTCACGAGTGAGCCTTAGAGGTCATGAGCATCACTGCTCAGACCAGCAGAAGCCTCGGGGACAGGGATTGTCAGTCCCTCTTCTCTGGCCAATAATGACACCACAGCTGGGTGACCAGGAGAGAAAGGAGGCTTGGTCAGCTCACAGTCATAGACATTCGGGGCTCACCTGCTGGCAGGGTCCAGAGGATGCGGGGCATCCCATGGCCAGAGACGGGCAGCAGGTGAGGCTGTGTTCTGCTCCCCCCACTTCCCACGGGTCACCAGGGTGCAGCCCCGGGCACCCCGCCTGTGACCTATCCACCCTTAGCAGCTCCCAAGGGCCCACCTGGAAACAGCAGGCTCCCCGCCCCCCCGCCATGGCTCCAGAGTGCTCACTGCACCCAGCACCGCGCAGCAGAGACCAAATCCACAGCCGCACAGGAGCCGAGCCATGCTGGACCCCGCCCGCTGGCACGGGGCAGGAAAGAGGAGTGCTCCCCAGGACCTCTGTCTCCACTCCTTCACACCCTCAAAGTGAGGTGTGACCGAGTGACTTGCTCCAACCCAGGAAATGTGAGCAGACGCCTGCAGGAGGCAGCCTCTCTGCTCTCTCCCTCTCCTGATGGCCAGGGTGACCAACAGGCAGCTCCAGGAAGTTGGTGCCCCAGTTGACCTGGATGCTGAGCCATCTGGGAGACCGTGGCCCTGGGGATCACATGCAGCTTTAGCAGACTTTGCATGAGCAAGAGCACACTTTGGGGGTAAGCCACTGTGACTTTGGGGCTGTTCCTTACTGCAGCACCTTGAGATTAACCTGACTACAGGTGCAAGCGCGTTTTCTAGATGAAATGCAGGCTACAGAACAGCTTTGGTAGCTACCAGGACCTGCCTTCCCACCCCAGCTCTGCATCCTGAGGCCATGTTTGGGGAGGGGTGTTTGGAGACTCAAGTCCAGCCCCTTCCCCGACACTTGTGGGACAGCAGGTCTGCAGCATGGCCCCAGGAGATGATGCCTGAGCTGGCAGTCTGGCACATAGTTGGGCCTCACCAGATCTCACCTCTTTCCCATCCATTTCTGTCCACACACCTGTCCCAGAGCCTCCTCCGGGTGTCAGCAGTCATTACCAAGACCATTTCAACAGGCAGAGCTCTGCAGGGACATCCTGACGGGTCAACTCGGGCCCTGCTGGGTGAGCAGCGTACAGGGGACCATGGCACCTTCCTGCTGTGAGTCCCGTGGCGCGCCAGCTCACCTGCGAGAACCACAGCAGGGCTCAGCTAATTGTTCTGTGTGGGTGGGGAGCACGCTCTGAGGTCGCTTCCTGCCATTTATCAGCTTCCCACCCCCTGCCTGTCACCGCCTCTAACTGGGCTCCGAGGGAGCATGCGTGGTCAGGCCCTGCAAGCCAGGCCTGGGAAAGCACCGTGCTGGTCTGTGGCGGGGACGGGGAGCCTAGGCTTCTCCTTCCTGGGGGTCTGTGTGCTGCTGCACACAACACGGGATGTGGCCACCGCACAGAGTCCTCCGGCCCCCGGGACTGGAGATGTCAGCGTCCACATCTCCTGGCTGAGCGGCCTCAGTCCAGCACCCACCAAAGCAGGTGGGGGTAGACAGAGGGGGCTGTCACCTGCTGACAGCAACAGGGCTGCCCCTTGGGACCCGGCTGAAACTGGCTTGAGGCCTGTCACCTGAATCCCCTTTTCCCTTAAGCTAGTTGAGCTGGTGTCCGGCTGGCACCCGGGCAGCGCGCCCATCACAGGGACTCAGAATGTTGACGGCATTTTTTCTGCCCCTGAACATGGGCAGGAACGCGTGTAACTGGGGAGCTGCGGGCTCCCCAGGAAAACCCGTGGAGGGGAAGGCCCAGGCTTGGGGAAGGACAGAGCAGACAGCATCACAGAGGGATCCTGGTCCTGATGAGGGAGGGCTGTGACCTGGGCCACACCAGAAGCCTCTTCACTGGTGAGTTAACTCCGTTTATTCTTCGCTCCCTAAACCAGGAGACATTCCACCCAGCCGGACGGAAGGACTGCACGTGCCTGACATCCTGACCCCGGGGCCATGCAGTGCCCCGTGGATCTGGGACGTCTCCCCTTGGGGACCAAGCAAGTGCGCTGCAGGCAGGGGCGCTCGGACGTTCTTGGGAGGAAGAAGGGGCTCTGTGAACCTTGGTGGCCAACAGGGGGACAGCAGTGGATAGCTGTGGCCTCCCAGCTGTCACCTCCCTTTCCCGTTCCCGGGGTCTATTTGGAGCGCCTAGGAACCCGGCTCTACTTGCTGCGGCCCCAGCACGTGACCTGAGCTCAACCAATCAGAGCATTCCACCCAGTGATTGGTTCTGCTGTAGGGGTGTGGCCAAGGTTGGTCCAATCAGAGTGCTTCCAGGAGAGTAGGGCCAAGGGACTCTGGAGGGACGTGCACCCGGCCCCAGGGCGCCCTGGCAGCAGCTCCGAGGTGGCATCGCAGAGAGGATGGCCCCGGGGCCGCAGGGGACAGGCGCGCTGCAGCCTTTCCATTTGACCCACGGATGCGCTCTGTGTCTTAAAGCCCTGCGTAGGGCGCTGACGGGGTTGTTTCCGGCGGAAAGATGGCAAATGGTGTGCCCAGGGCACATGGAGGTGGCAACTCCAACCCAGAGAGCACAGTGGTCGCCTGAACTCAGAGCTGCTGTGCCACCTGCTAGTTTCTCCCCCCTCGAGGAGAGAAGCACTATCCTGTACTCTCCGGGCGTTTCCGGGACCATGAGCTCAGAGGCCCAGGGTGCGCAGACATTTAGACCCCTGCGTGCTTCCTTTCGGGTTTTGTGGTTTTCGAGGTCACAAAGTCTCTACCAGCTGCAGTCCATTTTCTTGACTGCCTTTGCAAACAGGGTCCTGGGATCTTCCCATTTCACAGAGGAGCAAATGGAGGCTGGGATGAGATGCCTGAGTTACAGGTGGTGGTGAAGTGAGAAGTCAGGTCAAGACAGGGCCCTCCCCACTGTGAACCTTTAACCCCAAGACCCCTGTGGCCCACACTCAGAATGGGAGGGAGGAAGGGAATGGAGGCTGTAAGCCGACCTGGAGTTAGGGGGAACGCCAGCTGGAGGGTGGGCCTGCATGGGCTGGAGCCCCGGGCTCTAGTTGAAGACATCGACCTCCTGGTTCCGGTTTAGAGGCACCGAGGGGACATCTGGAGCACTTATTCCTGGGAGATGAGTTAGGGAGCCTTCCTGTTCCATAGAGGGCCGGGGTCAAGCACAATAGGAAAGGCACAGATAACGGTCAGGACTCCAGATGTTCATGTGGGTGGATGCAAGCAGGGAGGGAAGAGGTGGTGACCTCGGGCTGGGGAGCAGACCTCTGGACAGGAACCCCAGGAGGCTGGGAACCTATCTCAGGCCATCTGGGGACACTCCGTCATCCAGTGCTTCCTGACCCCAAGTCCCTCCCTAGGATGCGTTTTCAAAGTGTCATTGCTAGAGTCTGGATCTCCGACGTCCCCACGGCGCCTGCCTGAAGGCTTGGTCCCAGCCTGTGGCACCACTGGGAGGAGGGGCCTAGAGGGAGGAAGTCAAGCCACCGGGGTCCCTGGGGGGATGTGGGGCCCCAGCCTCCTCGCCCTGCCTTTTTGTTTTGTGACTGCCATGCGGTGACAGCAGCTCCGTCACATCCCCTGCCCCTGCCTCCTCACAGGCCCAGAAAGAACAGGGCCTGGCAACCGTGGACTGAAGCCTCTGAAACCCCAACCGGAGCAAACCTTTAGTCTCATCAAGTCGTTTATCTCAGTTATTTGTGACAGTAGCAGAAAACTGGCTGACGTCGTCACCGTGGACAAGGTTCTCGGGCTCACTTGATTTTATTGACAGCATCCCCAAAAGACTAAGCTCTTCATTTTGATTTGAAATAATGTAGAAATACTGGGAATGATCTTAAACGATCATTTTGAAGAAAATCGCTGAAGAGAGTATTTCAATGAGAACAACCAAACGCGGACAGATCAGCCGAACAGGGAAACTCCTACGTGGGAGGGTGGCTGTGGGGAGGGCGGCACCAGGGGCGCTCGGCTCTGCTCCTGCTGGCTCGCTACCCCCCGTCCTCGCAGCCCTTCACCTGACTCAACGAGCCCCCAAGGAGGTGCTGCTGGGAGTTAAGAGCCGCCTCACCTCTGGAAGCTTCCATCTGACTTTGGGGATTTTGCCTGCGGCCCGGAACCCTGGCCAGGCCAGGCCACGCTCTGAAGTGGGCATCTGGCTTCTTGGCTGCAAGGGCTCCAGGGACAGCCTTCCCATCAGCTGACCTTTAATGCTGGCCTCAGGGTCTCTAGGCAGAGGCCTGGAGAAGTGGGGGAGTGTGGCTCCTGGGGACACTTCCCACATCTGGCTTAACTCCACGGTGCGTGGCGGGCGGCGTGGCACTGTGAGGGCCGTGCTCTGCAGTGTGTGCGTGTGAGCATGTGAGTGTGCGAGGGTCGGCACCCAGGAGCAGGCACCCGCCCGGGGGGCCAGGCCCAGGCAGTCCAGGTGACACCAGTGTGCCCTTCCTGAGGTGGGGCCCTGGGTGACGTGGGAGACCTGGCCCCCTGGGGCTCTGTCCTCTCAGCGGCATCTGTCAGAGCCTGGAAGGGCAGAGGGCAGGCCAGGCAGTGGCTGGGCCCTTGCTGTCCCCAGGGCTGGAGACTCTCCAGACTCCTGTCCTCTCAATCCTCGGGCAGCTCCAGGGGATTCGGCCTCTGAAGAGTCCTGTGTCCAGCGGCAGAGCCGGTTCTTACCAAGTGGTGACCTTCGCTTTGGACATCGGCCTGGAGGCTTCCTTCCATCTCTTAGCAACCGCCTCCTGAATGGGGCCTCCACCCAGGAGGGGGCGGGGCAGGGGCCACCCATCTCTCCAGGCAGGCTGGGGGGCCATTGTGGTGGGTTTCGGGGTCACCTGTGCTCAGGGGGGTGCAGGGTGGGGTGGGAGGCAGCAGGACTCCCCGCTGCCACACCCCCTCTGGGCCTCCCGAGGCTCCGCTGTGCTCCCAGAGCAGGCGGCCCTGCAGGGGCTTGGGGACATCAGCAGCCGCGCCTGGCCCAGGCCTCCCACCTTCCGCCAAACCCCGAAGGCCCAGCTTCCCTGAGCTCCTCGGGCCGGTCCAGCCAGCTGTCTGCCCCAGAGCCTGGGAGCTCCCGTTAGCAGCACTGTTAGTCCTGTGGAGCAGCTGCTGTGTGTCTAGACGTTTTCGGCTTTGAGAAAGAAGTCGGCACCAAATGCCCTCTGTCCTCCTGAGCTTCCGATCTGGTTTGGTGAAGTGGACGTAAGAAATCAGAAGAGATGCTGGTGCGGAGGGCGCTGGGTGCTGTGGGGAGAATAAGACGGGGAGGGGACCAGGGGACGCAGGCTTCCAAAAGCCCACCTGCCCCCCTCCATCGTCCATCTCCATCCGCCCGTCTGTCCATCCAGCCAGCATCCGACTGACCCGCCAACGCCACACCAAGCCCTGGTCTGGGGCTCCAGTGGAGACCTGGTTTCCCAGCCAAGGAGCCGGACTCTGTTTCGGGCATGGGTGTCGCTGTGATTCGCTGCGGTCCATGCACTGAGTCCTGCAAGCCCTGGACACAAGCAGGATGCCTATGAGGGAGGGGTGAGTGCAGCTGATCCTGACCCAGGAAGCCAGGCCTGGAAGAGAAAAAGCTCAACCAGACTCCAAAAACATGAGTAGGAGCTCACCAGCAGGGCCAGGGATGGCACTCCAGGAGGACACTGGCACAGACTCAGGATCCCAGGCCTGGTTCCCTCAATAACAGAATCATCTGAAATGCCTGAAGCATTGACTAGGACAGAGTAGGTAGGAAGGACAGGGCCAGATCATAAAAGGTCTTACAGACCACACTAAGGAGGTTGACCTCAGCAACAGGGCAGTAGGTAAGGTGCTGGAGGGTTTTAAGCAAAGAAAAAATGTGAAAATTTTGGAAAGCTGCTTGTCAGGCACACAGCAAGACTGGAGGGAGGGTGGGTGCCATTAGACCAGGCTGCAGTGGCAGGCAGGACAAGTCTCAGACTCCGACAGGAGGAGTGGGGTGGAGGGAGGGGAGCTCTGCCGGGGCGGGGGGCGTGTGTCAGGAGGTGACCGGAGGTGCAGCTGGGCACGAAGCCAGTCCCAAAGTGGAGACCAGGGAGGTAGAGGGGTCCCTGGGGGCGGGGGTTCCACTCGGGCTGCAGAGAGGAAGCACGTGAGGGATGGAGGAGGGGATGCCAGAGTGGAGGGGCTGCGGGGGCCGCTGCCCTGTGGCGCCTCTTCCCCACACCTCCTGACCGGTCTCTGGACTCTGGCCCCTCAACCCGCCTCCCGAGTGCGGACAGCCTGGCTCTCTGGTCTGCCTCCCGCTTGCCGTGTGGGTTTCATGCCCACAGGGGTCCGTCTCCTGTCTGGGGGCTGCTAACCCCAGTCCACCATGCTGGATATCTGGACCGAACTCCAGAGAGATGGGCCACCCACTGTCCCCGTGGGTGTAACAGAGCCCTGAGTCCAGGGCCTAGGCCAATAGTAAGGGCTTGCTTTGTCACACGGGGAAGTGCAGAGGTCGGGTCCAGCTGGAGAGGTTCAGCAACGTCAGCCATGCCCAGGCTCCTGTCCTCGTCAGCCGGTGACTTCATCCAAATGGTTACAAAACAGCTGCTGAGATCCAGGCACTACTTTGCATTCAAGGCGGGAAGAAGGACACAAAGGTCAACTAAAGGAAAATGGAAGCTGCCCCTGGTTCTTTTACAAAACATTCCTAGAAACCATCCCTGGTGGCTTTCACTCACAAGCTTTAGATGAGAAAGTGCCACTAGGCCACCTCTAACTGCAAGGGACACTGGGGGAGCAGATGGTTTCAGTGGGCAAATTGCAAGTGTGACCAGAGCCAGGGACAGCAGCTCCCAGCTCGGCTGACAGCATCACAACCACCTCTGGGTCTGTCCTGTCCTGGATGACCCACGAAGACACGCTTGTCCCCCCAGGTGGGCGGACAGCAGCGGGACTCCTGGGAAAGGCCTGGAGTCCCACCCCGGGTGCAGCCCTGGCCCTCCATGGCCCGCAGGACTGTCCCAGTCATATCTGGGACACTCGGGCCTGTCAGCGGGTGTCACTCTTCCCACATCAGAGTCCCACCGCTTCCTGACACACGGCCAGGGCACCGTCTGGAGGACGGAGCGCCCTTCCGACCACGCCCAGCGTCTCCGTTATCTCCGCGCAGCGGCCTCCGGGTGATGGACAGCCCCAGGGAAACGGCGCTGCGGCGAATTGCGCTCTGTGGGGCCGGAACTCGCCATTGCCTTAATTACATTCCACGTTTCTCCATCATCTCCGGCCCGCCACTCGCAGGCCCCGGCGCATCCACGTGCGCACAGCTGGGAACACGAGGTCCTGGCGCCCGCAGCCGCCTCCCCTGGCCGTCTCTGCAGCCAGGACCTGCGCCCTGTCGGGGCAGCTCACTTGGAGGACAGCGGTCAGGGCACACCTGGCCACACCTGAAGGCCGACTGCCCAGCTCAGCCTGGGCCCCTGGCCCTGAGCCAGTCACCCTCCGTGCTGACCTTGGTGGCAGCTCCCACCTGCGTAAAGGCCCGCCTGTGTTTAAGCCCACCCCAGGGACGAATTCCAGCCTGGAGCTCCCCTCCAGCTCTGTGCCCTTGGACTCAGGCTGCTTCTCGGGGACTCTTCACAGGGAGGGAGGCCAGGCTGCATCCAGGCCTAGGAGGGGCTGCCGCCCACAGCCCTGGGGTCCCGAGTTGTGACAGCGGAGCCAGCCTGCTCTCCAGGGCTGAGCCTGCACGTGATCCGGGGTCACCGAGTGGAGCCCACAGGGCTCAGGGCACCCGGCCAAGGTGCCAGGACCCGGCAAGGGAGGAGGCGCCCCAGGACAGCGATGCCTGTCCCCGGGACCAGCCCTGACCGCCAGCCGTCTTCTCAGCAGGTAGTGTGGGGCTGGGAGCGGGTCCTGCTCTTACTGAGGATCAGTGACACACAGGGCACCGGACCTGTGCGGTCGGACTTCGGGTTTTGACATGCATCTAGGAGAGAGCTGCTTCCAGCTCCGAACGTGGATCCACTGGTACGCGGCCGAGCCTCTCTTGCCACCAGGCCCCAAGGTTCAGCCCCCCAGGGGAACCAGGTGTCACGGTGCTCGGCCCTGCCCAGCCGGGATGCTCGCTGCTCAGCAGGGTGAAGGTATTACATGCTGTTCCCCGTACTGGGGATCAACCCAGGGCCTCGCAAATGCTAGGCATGTGCTCTGCCCCAGCGGCACCCCAACCCTGTAAATGCGTCTTCGACCTGTGACCTTGTCAACCTGGGATAGGGTTGCTGGAGGTCACGGAGCACCTGTGTGCACACACACACACAAACATGCGCGCACACACACCCAGACACACACAGACACACACGCACACTTGCAATGGAAAAACTTGGCAAGGGAGCCCTACCCTACCCCGAGGCCTGGCCCCTGCTTGCTTGCCGGTCCCAACCCCCCCCCACCTCGAGGTCCTCTCACTCTGGCCCCTCCCTCCTGTCCTCCGTGCACCAGAGTCCTGATGTGGCTCCCCGCAGCTGTTCCTCAGCTGAGCGCTCCCCTCTGTCCCTCAGGCCTCCTTCCCTCTGGGCCCCTCCACAGTACCGCCTGCCGTCACTCCCTGCTCCCTCCCCCTTGCTGGGGGGGGCTCTTCATGACACTCATCCTGCCAGACATTTGACACCTGCTTGCTCACTGTCAAACACCTGCCTCCCTGCCGCTCCTCATCCCCAAAGGTGAGCTGGCCAAGACCAGAGCTTTGTGCTGTGGGCAGCTACGTTCCCAGAACCCAGGGCAAACCATGGCAGGTGCTCAGAACTGTCATTGTCCAAGGGCAGCAAGGCAACGTGGTGGGGGCAGAAGGATGTTTCCTATAAATGGTGCTGAGACAACTGGACAGGCTGGAGTTGAACCCCTACCTCACACCGTATGCAGAAGTCAACTCGAGATGGGGTGAAGCCCTAAATGTAAGAGCTACGACTGCAAAACTCTTAGGGAAAAAAACCTAGGGCGACCTTTGTGGCCTTGGATTGACCCCTGGTTTCTTAGCACAAGCCACCAAAGAGAAGATAAAATGGACTTAAGATTAAGAACTTTGTATTTCAAAGAGCACTATTAAGAAAGTAAAAGATAACTTCCAATAGGGGAGGAAACTTTTTTGCAAATCATGTATCTGACAAGAGAATCATGTCTAGATTACGTAACAGGTCTTACAACACAATAAAAAGACGCACTCAATACAAATGGGTAAAAGATTTGAATAGATGTTTCTACAAAGAAAATACACAAATAGCCAATAAGCACATAAAAAGATGCTGGAATTACAGCCACCACCCAAGTGCAAATCAAAACACGAGGTCCTAGGATCACTAGGATCAGAAAGGCAGGGCACACGTGTTGGGAGGTAGAGAAACGGGGAACCTCGTTCGCTGCTGGGACGTAACGGGGCAGCCTTGGAGGGAGTGATTTGGAGGTTCCTGGACAGGCTGAGCAGAGCGCTGACCAGGAGTTCCGCCCTGGGTGTGGAACAGAGAAAGGAGAGGTCTGTCCATACCGGAGCCTGCACACAAACCTTCACAGCAGCATGACTCCTGGTAGCCAGAAGGGACGTGGCCCAGATGTTCATCCACCGATGAGGAGAAAAGCAAAGCTCGGTGTCTCCACACAGGGAACTTAATTTGGGGATAAAAAGGAGTGAAATACTGACTCATGCCACAACACGGCAGCCCTTGTAAACATCGAGTCAATGAGCCAGTCACAGGGGCATACCTGTCATCCCAGCAGCTGGGGAGGCCGAGGCAGGAGGGTTACAAGTTCAAGGCCAGCCTCAGCAGCTTAGTGAGGCCCTTAACAACTTAGCAAGACCCTGTCTCTAAATAAAATATAAAAAGGGCTGGGATGTGGCTCAGTGGTTGAGTACCCCTGAGTCCAATCCCTGGTACCAAAAAATAAATAAATAAACAAACAAATAAATAAAAAGAATTGACTGTAATTATGAAGATTAATTTCTGGACTTTCAATCCTGCTGCACAATCCTGTCTGTCTACACCCACGTCAGTGCTGCACCATCTGGCTACTATAGCATCGTAGTGAGTTTTGAGACCAGGAAAGGTGGAGGTTCTAATTCTGCTCTGCATTTCCAGGAGTGTTTTGAATATTTTGGCTCCCTTGCGTGTCCAGATGAATTTTAGGGTCAGACTGTCAATATGTTCAACGAAGCCAGCCTGGATCTTCAGAGGGATTGCACGGAACCCGTAGACCAGTTTTTGGAGAGTGGCCTTCTTCACAGCATGAATCATTCTGACCCATGAACATGGGATGTGTTTCCTTTAATCTAGCTCTTCTTCAGTTTCTTTCAGCAATGTTTTGTGGTTTTCAAGGTATAAGTTTTTACACTTCTTTTGTTAAATGTATCCATAAATATTTTATTTTTTATGAAATTTTAAAACAATTGCTTTCTGAATTTTATTTTTGTATTATTCATTGTTAATATATAGAGGGCTGAAGTTGTGGCTCAGTGGTAGAGCACGTGCCTAGCATGCGTGAGGCACTGGGTTCAATTCTCAGCACCACATATAAATAAATAAAATAAAGGTCCATTAACAACTAAAAAAATATTTTTTAAAAAATGTAGAGAAATACAATAGATGGCGTGTGTTGATCTTGTATCCTCACAGCCTGCTGAGCTCATTTACTATTTCTCACACTTTTTTAGTGGATCATTTGGGATTTTCTACATACGACATTCTGTCTTCTGCAAATAGAGATAGTTTGACTTCTTGCTTTCCAACCCAAATGCCCCTTTTCTGGCCCAACCACCCTGGCTGGAATCTCTAGCACCATGATGAGTAGAAGTGTTGGGGTGGATTCCTTGGCTTGCTCCTGCTCGCAGGTGGGAGGCGTCCAGGTTTTCGCCATCATGTAGGATGGCGGCCATGGGTTCTTCACAGGTGCCTTCACTGGGTTGAGGAAATTCCCTTCTATTTCTACTTTGTTGAGTGGATTTTTTTTTTAATTATGAAAGGGTGTTTAATTTTGTTAAGTGCCTTTTCTGCACCTGTTGAGATGATCCTGTGGATTCTGTTTATTATTTTATTTATAAGGTGTATTATATTGTTTCTGGATGTTTAAACCAACCTTGCATTACAGGGGTTAAACCCAGTTGTTCACGGTGGAGACCCCTTTTACATGTTGCTGGGATCGGTTTGCTGGTATTTTAATGAGGATTTCTGCATCTGGATTCATAAGCGAAATTGGTCTGAAGTTTTCCTGTGAAGTCCCCGTCTGGTTTTGGTGTCAGGGTGACACCTGGCATCACAGAATGAGGGGTGAGAATTTTTTCTCTTCTTTGATTTTTTGGAATAATTTAAAGAATTGGTATTGATTCTTTAAATTTTTGGCAGAGTTCACCAAGAAAACCATCTGGACGAAGATTTTCTTTGTGAGAAGTTATGGGGGTTCTTGTTTATGTTTGTGTGTATATTACTAATTCCATCCCTTGACTTATCTATTCAGATGTCTATTTCTTCTTCGGTCAGTTTGGGAAGTGTGCATCCTTCTAAGAACGTGTTGATTTCATCTAACTTATCTAACTGGCTAGCATAACATTGTTCGGTGTTCAAATAGCACTTTCTGATCTTCATTTCTTGTTTCTGATAAATAGAAACGCAGTTGACTTCCGTATATTGACTGCCAACTCTTACTAATTCTCCTAACTCACCCACAGAAGCTCTAGAATCCACTACGTGATAATCAACCCCTGGGAATGATGGTGGTCTGCTCCCTCTCCGGCCCTGCAGCTCCATTTCCTCCTGTTGCCTTGCTGAGTGGCCTGAGAGGACGTGGAGAGCCGGCCTCTCTGCCTTACATCCATCTTTAAAAAGAGAAGATGCCTGCATCTCACCATGACTCCAGATCCTGCATGGGTCATCTTGCTGACTCAGATCTGTTGCCTCTGTTGGTGTGGTTTGTCTAACGTCTGCCCCGCTCCTGCCCCGTCCTAGTTTGCCTCTGTTCCGTCCGTTGCCTAGAGCCTGCAGTGTCCTTCCTTCCCTTACTTGAGGGACCTGGGTGGCTGCTTTCCCACTCCTGGGCAAGAAGGTGAGGAAGGGCTTTCTATCTGCACCTACCACCTTCAGGTGGTGCTGAGATTCTTCTAAAAATGCACACACGTGTGTGTGTGCGCGCGCGCGCATGTGCTGGAGGTTGAACCCAGGGCCTCATGAATGCTAGGCACGTGCTCCATCACTGAGCTCCACCCCAGCCCATTTGGTTTCTGACAATTTTATTGAGACAGAATTCACATGCCGTGAAGTTCTCCCACTTAAAGTACAATTCACGTCTTACAGCGTGTCTGCAGGCTGCGCAGCCGCCACCAAGACAGACGTTAGGGCCCCACGGGCAGTCGCTCCCGGTACCCCCCGCCCCTGCTTCCTGCTTGCTTTGTCCTCCCATGTGAACAGACAGGGTCCGCGTGGCCTCTGTGCACTCACTCCCGTGTTCTCGAGGCGTCTGTTACACTCCCCAAAAAGATCCCCGAGTGCCATCAGGAGAGAGTGAGTCAGCCCCACCCTAATCCGTCCCCTCCCTATAAATGCTGGCAACAAAAGAGCTAACGCAGGATCCCCCGGCACACCCTTTAGGCATAAGGGCGGTCATCGCTGGCCAGCTAAAACAAAGGCTTCTTTTGGCTTTACGTGTTGGGCTTGGATGATCTTATTTTCGTCGGGTACAACATTTGGAGGCCCCAGCGAGACCTGATTTCTCCAAGCCCTCACGCCTAAATTGGTCTCCTGTGATGGTTGCCTGGGAGCCCTACCCTGAGTAGAGGGGAGCTCCTGAGAGATGAGCATCAGCCTCACTCCTGGGGGGACCCCAGCCCATCTTCGGGACGCTCTTCTGGATGAAGCCACCTGGTATCCTGTCTGTTTCGGTGAGTCGACTTTCTGTATCTGGGGGACATGGTCAGACTGTACGCAGTTGCCACCAGTCCCAGGTCAGAGCAAGACTTCGCTCCTGTCCCTTGGTAGGCCTCCTTGTGAGGCCTAGTCTGGTGGACCTCTTCCATGGGGTCCAGTCTGGTGGGCCTGGTCCACTCGGCCTCTGGGTAGGGGCCTGGGGCCTGGTCCGCT
>JAJEJO010004404.1:0-144878 GCA_020662805.1 Glaucomys volans
GGGGGTAAAAATAATAACAGAATGTGTAACAGATACCATTGCCCTGTGTACATGGATGAACACACAGATGGTGTGACTCTACTTTGTGTACAACCAGTGAAACAATAGCTGTACTCCATTTGTGTTCAATGAATCAATAAGTAAATAAAAAAAAGAAAATAATGAATAAACAATATTGAATGGCAAAGAAAAAAAATATAGTAAATAGCTATTTAATGTGCTAAGGATGGCCCAAGATAACTTTGGCTCTTCATATATAACTTTCCCTTTCTCCACAACCATGGAGTTTTAGTTAGTCAAGGCCCAACCATATACCAACTTTTTAATATGGATGTGGCTGATTTAGAGAACTTCATTTCACAGAACAAATAATACCTGATTAGAAACTGGAGGAGGAAAGGCAATCCTTGTGCTAGGATTATTTTATCACAATATTTTAAAAATAAAAAATAAAAGAAAACTTGTCAATTTTCTTTTCTGTACCTATGTAGGAAGATTTTGTAAGAGAGGAATTTAGATACTTAGCTAAGGAGATTTCCAGAAATTTGTTGAAGATTCCACTTGGTTTCTTCTTGTAGCTTATGGCAAAAAGTAAGAGGAATGACAAATTGATAAAGAAACTGATAAGCACAAAGGAACCAGAATTTGATGATTTGGGAAATTATCAGATTATTCAGATAGCAAAAGATGCTACAATTAGGATGCTCACTGTTAAGAAATTATGCTCTGGAGAAAAGAGTCAGGGTTGACTGTACTAAGTTTGTCAACATCTACATAGATCAGTAGTTTATATTATTTAGTCCTATAATAATCTTTGAAAAGATAAAGACTCAGAGATATTTATTTGTCATCTCTGCAGAGCTAAAAATACAGGTGTTTCTATCTAGGAAATTTATGTGAGGGAGCCTTTTGTCTAAGATAGTATATATCCATGATATTAACAGGTGACCCAAGAAGTTCTTTAGAATTTGCAGCAACAAAAACATTATTAACTTGACTGAAAGGGACAGACAGTGTATGGATTAAAGGAGTTCAGGGACCCTCAAAAATATGTAGGTAGAAGCTAATAATACTAATAATCTATAAACAAATGCTACATTTCACAGAAAAGGAAAACTGAACCAGTAGGGCACTCATCAAGGCTATTAAATAGAGTAGGATTTTTCCTACACTTTGGAATTCCAACTCTGCCTGACTGAATTTCAAAATTGCTTGGAACCAGTAGTTCCTTTTATTCTTTCCACTTTCTTCACTTGGATCTGAAACACATAGAATTGTTATCCTTTGCCTGCCCCACCACTTGTATATTTGAGCAAATAAATTTTTCTCTTGTTTCATAGGTTCTCAGAGGGAGGAAGATTTTGCTTCTTGATAACTTATATACAGAGCTTTCCCTATACCTAGTTTAGGTGATATAGATGGAAAAATTTAGGACTTTTGAAGTGAGGAAATTAAGATGATATTTTAGACTTTGAGTTTGTGTTATAATAGGATAAGTCCTTGGAAACTTGGGGCTGGCTTCAATAAGCTACACATGTGGGATAAGTATTTATCTTGGGCGTGAAGTGTTTATCTAGAAGGTGAAAAAAGTGATGGCCCCACAAAGATGTGGAATGTATTAAATTTATATAGTTTCTGTAATGTTAGATGCTAAACAATAATCAACCTTGCAGGTGGAATTTAATGTCCAAATCAACTGATTTTGACATGGGAGATTACCTTGGAGTATCTAGATAGGTACAACATAATCACATGGAAGATGGAGGTGGCAAGGTAAGGTCCACTTATTCACAATTGCTGGCTTTGACAATGGAGGAAAAAAGAAGGACCTGAATCAATGAATACAGGTGGTGTCTGTAAGCAGAAAAAGACAAGGGAATGGATTCTCCTGTAGGTCCTTCATAAAGCAACACAGTCCAGCTGACATTTAATTTGAGTTATATTGTGGCAGCTTCAGACATATAGAATTATATGATATTACATATGTGTTGTTTTATGCTACTAAGTTTGTGGGGTTTTTTTAGCAATAATAGAAAACAAAATACTTGGATATCAAGTTTCATTTATTTAAAATATATTTAATAGATAATTTTGAAGTTATAGAGAATCTATAAAAATTGTTCACAGAACTCTGTGGACCCAACTCAAAAAATTTAACATTTGCCACATTTTCTTCTTGTTATATCCTCCTTCTCATTCTCACACTCTCTCTTTGTCTCTCTCTGTCACTCAGATCATTTGAGTTTATGTTGTTTACAACATTCATTGTCATTGCTTTGTTTTTAGAATTTTTAGTGTATATTAGTGTTTTTAGTGTATATTTTAATATAACTGCAGTAAACTACAAAATACAAAAACATATTACCTTCAGTAATAAAAAAAAATGAATCTTTGCCTCAAAAGTGATGAAGATTGTTACAGAAATGCCAACATTTTCACTGTACCTGAAACTTTTGTCTGCATGTATAAATTCTGAGTAGCAGTCCTCAAAATAAGCTTCCTGAAATAGCATTTTCAGCCCAGCCTGGGTATGCAAATTCTCACCATCCCCACTGCCTCATTCACCCTTAGTCAGAAACTGGACTACTTGGACCCACAAATCTGATTTTAAATAAGCCTGCAAAGTCATTCTAATACATGCTAAATTTTGAGAATCTCAGATCCACAGAGTACATACCCTAAATTTTTTTATGTAAGAGAATGAAAAATATAGGCCAAAAAATTTACTAAGAGCTTACTTACATTGCCAACTTCTTTAAAAAAAAGAAAAAGAAAACCTAAAAGTCATTTATGTTTCTACCCTGCTCTTTAGTAAAATCATCAGTTACACATTAGTAAGTATACTGTGTTGACTGGGCTGTGAAGCATGATAGAGAATGGCAGCATTTTTAGGACTTAGTACTCAGTTTTCACCATCAGACTGGTTGGCTCTGCATCTTCCATTTTATGTGATTGTACCAGTGAAATTGTGGCATTTCAGAAGTAACCTCTATCTTTCCATTTCTTTTCTTCACCTCTATGTTTACAAAGCATCACAGTAGCATACATTCTATGTAACTGTGTTTCAAGAGCTAAGAAAAACTGAGACACTGAACAAGCTGTATGTTAAACTTGAATTATTGTATTTACCATGGCCCCCACACTCAATCATTCTAAATAAAATGCAAGAAGGCTGCATTTAGATTACGGGAACGTAACAACAAAAACAATCTAGTCCTCTAAAACTTTTCTCATTAAATAATCAAATCTTGCATGATAAATTTTTATAAATGTGTACAAACTTTTTCTCTTACATACAAAATTCATCAGCCTTGAAGTGTTCCAATAAGGTAAGAAGGAATGTTACAGTAACATTACATATGTTTCATAATACCTTCAGAAAAAAATAAGATTTCATGTCACAGGTGAAAGGTGAAAAAAGTACCTAGAAAAAAACCACTGTGGATGCTGGAACTCACACAAGAGATTTTTTTATTAGTCAGAAGCACAGTGTCTGCTCTGAAGAGAAAGAGAGAAGGAACATGGCCAGGGAGCTTCTTTTAAGCTCTGGAACTTGGCGGGCAAAATGATGATAGGGCCAACTCTTGAAATTGAATTTTGGTGGGCTAGGAACCAGCCAATGACTGGTGATGACAGGCTGACCAATGGACCAATGGCAAGCTAGCTGCAAGGAAGGAACTGGGCAGCTGTCATCCCCCCTGGCCTGGTTTCCTGTGCCCCACAGCTGGGGAGGGAGCCCCAGAGGTTGGAGAGTGGGCTGCTAGGCAGCCTGAGGCCTGAGGCAAGAGCCAGACTGCAGGGTAAACCCAGCACCACCTGCTACCTGCCTTGGCAGCTGACGGGTGGGGGTGGGGTAGGGCCATGCGATCAGAGCGCTGCTGACAGCTGTGCTTGCATCTGCCTGACAGGCGTGACTTTTGCAGCTTTCACATTGCAACAGGCACTTGCTAAAATGTTTGCCAGTGAAACCAGAGTTATGGGAGTTTTCTTTAAAATATTCCAGGAAAAAGAAAAGCAGGGGAAATAGATGAATTAAAGAATGTGAATGCAATCACTTGTGAAGATGAGAGATAATTATACTATTACCACTATTTATGCAATACTTTTCATAACAAAAAGTAAAACATAAAACAAAGAATAGAGCACTCAGGCAATGTATTTTTTTTTAACTTTGAACTTTATTTAAATAACTAATGTTCTCAGACACAAATGTCTTTCAAAAGAAGTCAAGTTATACTATTTTAAGAACAAAACCATAATACATTGAAGAAATTGATACAGTTTGTAAAAATGGAGATTATTTTATAAAGGAACAAAGAGATATTTTATAGACAGTTATATTTTATAGACAGTTATTTAAAAAAAAGAAAAAAAAAGCATAGAGTAGTTGTTTCGCAAAATATTAATCTATGTTATGTTTGTTTATGTTCATTTAGTTCCCATATGCAGACCCTGATGGCAAATCTGGTCTATACCAAAGCAAAATAAAATGAGTCTACAGAAAAACATCCATAAATGTTATAAAACAGATATGATCTGATGCTGCTTGGAAAACCATTTTTTTTGCCTTGAAGGTATACTAACATCAGTTATGGTGGAGGTAAAGAGGCTGTGGAAGAGCATCTAAGATGGGAACAGAGGTGTGGAGGGAACATAGACTAGAACACCAGGAGAGGCAGGAGCAACATTTCTAGGATACTCCTTATGATGAAATCTCCTCCGGCTTTTCACTGATAGTAGACATCAGCATTCCAGAAGAGGTATGCATGACAGCAATAGAGCACTTGATTCCTTATGTGGGTTGAGATAGAAGAAAGGAAAACTTCAGCCTCAAATAGAGGAATGTAACAAGACTAATACTAGAGCTCTCTTTTAGTGCCATATTTATAATCAAATGGCTGTTGTTATATAAATGGTTTTTCCAAATCTGCATTAAGCATTAGTCAGGTTAACGTTAGAGTCCCAAAATGGTGGTCAACATGACTCTAGAACTTCTATTCTGCCCATAGTGGCATTTTATGATTTATATATGCAGAATGTGAAAAATCAAAAAAATCTTAGTGCATTCTTCAAAGAAACATTATCAATTGTAATGCAATTGGATTTTAGAAATAGACAATTATTTTTTAAAAATTAGCTTGATGTTGAAGGCAAGAGTCAGAAATAGTAAAGTCATTTTTCACTCATAAAAGGAAGATGAAATTAAGGGTAGTGAAATATTTAATTCTACTCAGTAGTTTTATGATAGTAGCTCTACTACTTCAGGTTAAATCTGTAATCTCAGAACTCAAGAATGTTGAAACGCAAAACCTATTCTATAATATATACATTTTGATATTACTAGCAAAATTGGTTCTCTTTACTGTCATGATGCCATATCATCCTCTCATTTGCAGAGATGCTTCTAAATAATCTTCAGTAATCTGCCAGTAATGTGAGGTGATGTGAAAAGAAGGGAAAAATTCACTGGTATTTACACAAGAAAAACTGCCAGATTCCCTCTCTCCCTAATCAAAGAGAAGCACTCAGGCAAATACTCAGAAGTCTAGGATGTCCCTCTTCTTTCAGCTTCTTCCTTTTCACTCTTAAACAGAAATAATAATAGCAGAAAAGTGTAAACCTTAGAGAGAATAATGTTACATTCACAACCACTTGTAATTATATCTGGTGTGCTGTTTAAACTTAACCTATAAAGGATAGAATAAAACTTAGCATGTGGATCTATTATGAAATAAAGGAAGGGACATTTGACTTTGCATTTAAATAGGACTGAGTTTGAATTCCAATTCAAGGACTTTTAAATTATTAGATCTATGCCAGTTATATGCTCTCAATAAGTTAATATTGATTCCCTATAAAATTGACAAAAATATCCCAGATTTGTTTTCTAAGATTAAAACACAGTTTATCCAAACTATGTTAGGTACCCCTTAAAAGAAATAGGGACTTAAAATATTAAACATTATGTTCAGAAATTTACTTTATTTATTTTTAAAAATAATTGAACATTGAAAATTATCCTTCCATATGAAGATAATTTAGATCAGTAAGATCATTTCCTAGACAGTAATTCTTTCTCAAAGTGTTTTCCAAAATATATTTTTTTAAAAAGATACTGCATTTTGGGGGGTTGCTTTTCAGCATGTGAGCATTTTAAGTGGTGAATAATGGAATAAAACTGACATTACTGAAATTCAGAATGTATGAGAAACAAACAAACAAACAAAAGAAAGAAAGATCACAAAACCAAAGCATCAAATAAAATGAATTTCTCTTAGGCATCTACTTTTAAAAATAATGACATTTTGAAAATAATATGTACTGTACAGTAATCCCACAAATTCTGATTAGCATCCTATAATGTTTGGAATCAATAAATGTCTGCTCTGAAATTAAAGAGATTCACATTCTACTAATGGTGAAAAAACTCTTGAGCTCAAAATTGTATTAGAATAAGAAGGTGAACTTTTAGCAGAACTTTTATAACTTGCATGCATATATTATGTTTATCTGTATTTTGTGTGAAGATTTAATCAGAGATGCCTGAATAAAAGAACAGATGGAGGCTTTATTTAAATTTAGAGAGAATGAATACCACATGCTGAGCTCAGTAAAGCAATTTAAATAAGTTTTCCTTCTCATATAAATTTTATTTAATTATGTATTCAACTTAGGAATTCTAAAATAGCAAAAACAAACTATACAAAAACTAATTCTATCTGTTTCCACTTGTATGTAAGCATAAATATATGCTTTGAGAATAAAGAAATTTTTGTTATCATCCAAAGAATATTGAACTTTTACTATTGATTAGATTTATCATTTTTTAAAAAATTGTAACCTGTCCCAAAGAGAAAAAACAAGTCACTTATGACTCAAAGTTGGGGAAAGCAAAGATTACAGCTGAATAGCAAAACTGAAAATGTATTTTAGACCAGTTCCTACTGGAGTTTTCATGGGCTCCAGTAGACTCACGGATTTAAATGTTAGTAGTCTCTTTAATTAGTGTCTTTTTCCTGCATTCTTGTTATTGTGTGTCCTTGTTTAATTACAGTATTTAAACAAATAATGCTTTTCTCTTTGCCTTTTCTTTTTCAAACCATAAGGCTTGAAATTATAAAAATGATTATTTTCCTTTCAATTATTTTCTTTAATAGTTTAATACACTTATCTGTAAGATATAATGGAAGTGAAAAAAGACAAAGCATTTCTAAAACTAAATAGTATGAAATAATATTAGCCATTATTATTATTAATGTTAAAAGGTTGAAGGTTGACATACAATATACACCAAAAAACTTTATGCACTCTGAACAATAGCTAAGAGGTATTTGAGGACACAGAAAAGCGGCAAAACAGTTGAAACCTATAAGAAAGGGCTTCTCAAGGATTTGAGGGGAAAATTCCATAAGTCTAAATGAAATAGGATGGGCATCCTCTTAAGAAGATGTTCCTATTCAATGTATTGGAGCCTAAGTGATGCAAGAAAATTTCCTCCTTAGAATAATCTTACGGTGTCACAGCTCCAATGTGAAGAGGTAAACAATCTTCCTCTGTTGAACATATTTTCAAAGAAAAGTGAGAAACAAAAAATAAATTTTTGTTCTGATCATATTCTGTGAGTCATGCTTGTTCAATGTCCCAGTTATATATATCTTGCTCATCAAGTCTTACCAAATCTATTTAAAGAATTGAGAAAAAATGGGGTACAAACAAGAAAGTAACTTTTCTAAAATCACAAAAAGATTGCTCAGAAAAAGAGCGAGGATTAGAGTTTATTTCTCTTGAATCACAGTGCAATACCGATTTCACTATTACCACATCTCACTATTGCCGTGCTTTAAAATGTACTTTGCAAACACTAATTACAAAATAACTTTATGGTGAGAGAGGACAGAGAGATGTGAATGCATGGAACACAGGTTAAGGGAATAAGTCTTTAAAATGAGCCCATTGTGCTGATCCGCAGCACATGCTTCCTTTTTTTAAGAAAAAGTTTATCTGCAGCCCTGCCAGGATTAAGTGGATTGGATATTTCACATTTCTCAGCAAACTACATACTATCAGTAGCATAAATACACACCCAAAATAAATAAAAGGAATAAAAGTTACCCTGAAGAGGGAGATTTTACAACCTTTTTTCACAGAATAGATCCAGAAACTCAGGGAGATAAGAATAATTCCCCTTAATTATAAAATCTGTAAGAATTTATGGTTAAGGATCTAATTAGAACTGGTCAGCATGGGTCAAAGTAACCTAGAGTTGTCATGGCAATGGGAAATTGATGGTCTGATGTCATCTTGCTGTCAAATCAATAGTCAAGAAGTGAACCTGGGAAACTCTGGAAACTTCTCTAGGGTCCCCAATAAAACTGGAGTGCAGGAAAGGCATGTAATCCCTTTCCTCTTTGAGAAGATACACTCTCTTCCTTGAACGTGTTCCCTTCTTTCCTTTCCTATCCCTTCAATAAACTCCTACCTATTACTTTAAGTGACATGTTCAATATCTTTCTGACTTGATCACAAGAATGGGGAGGGGTAGGGGATCCTAGTCAAGAAGACCTTAGTCCAATAACAATGTTAGTATAAGTGTTACTGTTTTTTAAATTTGGGTTGTATATATTGACTTTATATTCTTGATTCAAAGACCATGTCAATGATCCATTAAAGATTAAAAATAAAGCCAAAAAAACTTAGCATAAAACTTTAAAAAACTCAAATTTTTAAGTGTATTATCACATAAGTGAAAATTAGAAGCTCAAATGATTTTTATTGTATTTTTATTAGAGAGATGCTGAATTTAAGTAGAAAGGGATTTATATTACATATGCTTCATGACATGTATTCAAAAATGCTCAGCTAGTTGATAGAAAATTTTTTGCAGGAGTCTAGATCAACCTGTCCAAAATATATGAGGACTACAATGGTAAAGAATATGGATTGTAAAACCACAAAAATTGTTGGTTAATTTACAGAACTTATTTCACTACCTTAACTTATACTTGGGTTATATTTTAGCCTTGTTTACCAGTTTCTTAAAATAATTAAGAAGAAGATTCTAAATATGTTAAAGTTTTTATGACTGGGATAATTTGGAGGGGTTAAATTTATAACCATCCCCCCACCCAAATAGCAATAATTTTTTACTATTGTGGCCTTAAATACACTCCAGGCATTTTAATAATATCTTCTCATCTTTCCAGTCTTTATTTAAATTTCCTCAGTTTCTCAAGACCTAGAACCTAGGTCCTAGTTTCTCAAGACCTGTTATCTCATTATACATTTTCTCCATTTCTCAACAATGATTGTATGTAGAGGGTCATGGATTCTTTGCTTTTCTGTGAAATACTTTTATCAGTCATGCAAATCAACCAAAAAACAAAACATTGAATAAGAAGCATCAGAGGAGAAAAAGCTGAGAATGCTCCAAATAGCATACTGAAATCCAGGTCTGGTATTAACCACCTTGAGGTAGCACAAAAAGCACTACTTAATGGTTCATTCCTCAACTGGACTGCCTTCTTTTTGGACACCAATTGCAGTTAGGATTATAGGCCACCAGCATTTCTAACAGGTACAAATTTGGGGTATCCACATTTCAGGTAGATTCAGTCATTCACTTCATAACTAACAAACATCAGGAAGCACCATGATTTTGAATAAAGTTTTACTATAAAGAATACAACCCAGGTATATGTCCATGAAGAGCCACAGAAGGCAAGAAGTAGGAGAATCTCAGACATAGGGCTTCTCTGCCCTCTCTTTTTGGAACCATGTTGCATTATTTTCTTGGCACATCAATGGGTTTACCAATAAGGAAGTATCACTGAGTGTCAATATCCTGAATTTTTAAGTTAATTTTCATTATATAGTCATGGTTGATTAAATTATTAGTCACAGGAATGAACTAAATTTCCTCTTTCCCTTCCTCAGAGCATAGTTTTGTTCAGAGTTTCAGCCCTAAATCACATGATTTACCCACACGGGAGCCCCATTCCCACCCATTCATTATTGAAGAACTCAGATGTCAACTGTTGAAGAGAAAGAATAAAAAAGAACAGCTTACTTGGTAATGATACCAATAATAAGAATCAAATGAAAATTCTAGAATTTTGAAGATACAGTAGCTGAAACAAAAAAATTTACTAGAGGAACTTCAGAAGATTTGAACTGGCAGAAGAACTAATCAGAGGACTCAAAGAATGATGAATAGAGATTATGGAATCTGTATAACAGAAAAAGAAGAAGTTAAAAAAAATGAAAATACCCTAAGAGAAGTATAGGACATCATTAAATATAACAGCATATTTACACTAAGTATTTGAGGAGAGGAGAAAAAGAAAGAAACAGAAAATACACATGCAAGAAACTAAATAAGTTCCAAGAGGGATAAGTATAAAATCCTGGGTGCAGTGGCTCAGTGGTAAATCACCTCTTGGTTCAGTCCCCAATACCCATCTCACCCATCCAAAAAAGATTATCCACACCTAGAGAACATAAGAAAAATGTTGAAACAAGAAATTTTGAAACCATTAAGAAACAAAAAGACTTATTGAACACAAACACAATCAAATCCCAATAAAACTAAGCAGTTGGTTTACCATCAGAAATAACAAAGTCCAGAAAGCAGTAGGAAGACATATGGCAAGTGCTAAAGGAAAACAAAAAACCTCCAACTAAAAATTGTCTTCAAAAATAAAAGAAGAGAAAATATAATTCTAGATTTATAAAAACTCACATATTTCACTGCCAGCTAAATTTTGTAAGAATTATTAAAAGACGTTCTAAAAGTATAAATCAAGTGTCCAAAGACCGTAATTCAAATTTATATAAAAATGCACAGCTTCAGGACTCTGGTCTGATGGCACCCCATGTGGCCTCAGCACCTGTGCTGAGGCTCCCCATCTACCAAAGCAGTATAGAAGCTACCACAGACATCTTTAGGTGGGGCAACACACATCCTGAGCTGCCTCCTGGAAACTGGATGCTGATTGTCAGGTACCTCTCATGTATCAGGCTACCAAAGTTTGTGAGGTTTGAATAGTGTATCACTCTTATATTGTAGATTTTTCCTTCTCTCTTTTTAAATTTTTAATTTCTTTATTTTTCTCATTCTATTTTCCTTTGTTTACTTATTTCCTCAGAGTCTCTTTATCCCTTTTCTCATGCTAAAAAGCAACTTCTTTTGATTCTACTTTCACTCTTCCTATGATCTATTACCTCTACAAACTCTCTTCTTATCCAATTAACAGTTACATCCTATACCCTGCCCCATCCTCTTTGTTCACCATTAGAAATTATAGACCTCATTGCAAATCTATTGGTTACCCTGTAGATAATAATTGAACTTACCTTCACTGTTTATTACAACAATACACTTAATGTCTTCATAGGGGCTATTTGGTTTTAGGCTGCATATTGTTTGTAATGGGAGCTGCTAATATTGATCTCCCCCATAAAGGAGAGGTATCAGAAACCTGCAGGGAAACTCTAATCCTATAGGAGGGAAATTGCAAAACCTCAGATCCTCACTGCTAGAGGGGAAGATACATGAACAACATGAAAAATCAAGGGAAGAAAGTATCCCAAACAAAACAAAATGCTATATTAATGGAATCAAATAACAGCATAGTAAAAGAAATGCCAGAAAATGAGATCACAATGCACATAACTGAAATGATACACAAAGCAAAGGATGAGATAAGAGAGCAAAGGCAGGCAATGAATGATTGATCCAATAAAGAGTTAAAAGAGGAAATGTGGGAATCAAAGGATATTTTAATAAAGAGATAGAGATTCTGAAAAAAAAACAAACAGAAATCCTTGAAATGAAGGAAACAAAAAAAATTAAAAACAATAGAAAACATCACTAACAGACTAGATCACTTGGAAGACAGAACCTAAGACAATGAGGACAAAATATTAATCTTGAAAATAAAGTTTACCAAAAACAGAACATAGTAAGAAATCATTAACGGAACCTCCAAGAATTATGGAAGACCACATTTAAGAATTATTGATTGAGGAAGGCACAGAGATACAAACGAAAGGAATGAATAATCTGTTCAATGAAATAATATAAGAAAATCTCCCAAACATGAAGAATGAAATGGAAAATCAAATACAAGAGGCTTACAGAACATCAAGTGTAAAAAATTACAACAGATCCACACCAAGGGACATCATAATGAAAATGCCTAACATTCAAAATAAAGATAGAATTAGAAAGACTGCAAGAGAAAAGCATCAGATTGCATAGAGGGGGAAACCAATACAGATATAGCATATTTCTCAGCCCAGATCCTAAAAGCTAGAAGGACCCGCAACAACGTATTTCAAGTTCTGAAAGAACATGGATTCCAACCAAGAATCTTATACCCGGCAAAATTAACCTTCAGATTTGGCAGCGAAATAAAATCCTTCCATGACAAAAGTTAAAAGAATTTACAAATAGAAAGCCTGAAGTACGGAACATTCTCAGCAAAATATTCCATGAGGAGGATATGAAAAACATTAATGTAAGACAGCAAAGGGAGGAATTATCTTAAAGGAAAAGTCAATTAAAGGAGAAACCACGTCAAGTGAAAAATCAAAAATAAGCCAAAATGACCAGCAATACAAATCATATCTCAATAATAACCCTGAATGTTAATGACCTAAACTAGTTAATCAATGACATAGATTGGCAGATTGGATTAAAAGGAAAGACCCAACAATTGCTGCCTTCAGGATGGGAAAAAAAAACACAGGCATGGTCAGTAAAAAAGCAGGGGATTCCATCATCATATCAAATAAAGAGGTCTTCAAGCCAAAGTCAGTGAGAAGGGATAAAGAAGGACATTTCATACTGCTTAAGGAACCATAAATCAGCAAGATATAATGATCATAAATATTTATACCCTAAACAATGGCACAACCATGTGCTTCAAACAAATCCTTCTCAATTCCAGGAATCAAATAGAACATAACACAGTAATTCTGGGTGACTTTAACACACCATTGTCACCACTAGATACATCTTCCAAACAAAAACTGAGCAAAGAAATCATAGGTCTCAATAACACAATCAATAACTTAAACTTAAATAGAATATGCCATTAATCAAGAGCAAATACACTTTCTTCTAAGCAGCACAGAGATCCTTTTCTAAAATAGACCATAAAATATGCCAAAAATCAACCCTTAGTAAATACAAAAAAATAGATCTGTATTCTATCAGATCATAATGGAATGAAATTAGAAATCAATGATAAAATAAAAACAGAAACTACTCAAACACCTGGAGACTAAATAATATGCTATGGAATGAAGCATGGCTAACAGAAGAAATCAGGGAGGAGATAAAAAAAATTCTTAAAGATAAAGGAAAACAACAATACAACATATCAAAATCTCTGGGACAATGTGAAAGCAGTAGTAAGAGGAAAATTCATCACATAGAGTGCATTCAAGAAAAGAATAAAAAGTCAACAACTAAGTGACCTAACATTATATCTCAAAGCCCTAGAAAAAGAAGAACAGTACCACAAGTAATAGAAGACAGGGAATAATTAAAATCAGAGGTGAAACCAATAAAATCAAAACAAAAGAAACAATTCCAAAAACTGCCAAAAGAAAAAACTGGTTCTTTGAAAAAATAAACAAAATTCATAAATCCTTAACCTAACTAATGAAGAGGAGAGAGAAAGCTCAAATTACCAAAGTTTGTGTTAAAAAAGGAAATATCATGACAGATATCATTGAAATACATAACATAATTAAAAGCTACATTGAAAATCTATATTCCAACAAAATAGAAAATCTCAAAGACATCTACAAATTTTGAGAGACATATGATGATTCTCCCAAACCAAATTGGGACATACACAATTTTTTTTTTTTTTTAACTGGAGATTGAACTCAGGGGCACTCGGCCACTAAGTCACATCCCCAGCCCTATTTTGTATTTTATTTAGAGACAAGGTCTCACTGAGCTGCTTAGCGTCTTGCCTGTGCTGAGGCTGGCTTTAACCCATGATCCTCCTGCTTCAGCCTCGTGAGCCACTGGGAGTACAGGTATGTGTCACCATGCCCGACTAGGACATACACAATTTAAGCAGATCAATTTCATGCAATAAAATAGAAGAAGCAATTGCCAGAGCAATTAGACAGACCAAAGAAATTAAAGGGATATGAATAGGAAAAGGAAAACTCAAGTTATCACCATTTGCCAATGACATGATTCTATATTTAGAGCATTCAAAAAATTCTACCAGAAAACGTCTAGAACTAATAAATAATTCAGCAAAGTAAAAGGATGTAAAGTCAACACTCATAAATCTGATGCATTTTTATTCATAAGTGATGAATCTTCTTAAAGAGAAATGAGGAAAACTATCCCATTTAAATAGCCTCAAAAACAAAAAAAAAAAAAAAAACCTTGGAAATCAATCTAACAAGGAGAGGTAAAAGACCTCTACAATGAAAACTATAGAACACTAAAGAAAGAAATTAAAGAAAACCTTAGAAGATAGAAAGATCTCCAATGATCTTGGATAGGCAGAATTAGTATTGTCAAAATGGTCATACTACCAAAGGTTCTATACAGATTCAATGCAATTCCAATTAAATTCCCAATGACGCTCCTCATAGAAATATAGAAAGCAATCATGAAATTCATCTGGAAGGATATGAGACCCAAAATAGCCAAAACAATCCTTAGCAGGAAGAGTGAAGCAGGAGGTACAACAATCCAGACCTTAAAGTCTACTATAGAGCAATAGTAACAAAAATGGCATGATATTGTCACCCAACTAAACAGGTAGACCAATGGTACAGAATAGAATACACAGAAATAAAGTCACATAAATACAATTATATCATACTAGACAAAGGTGCCAAAAACATAAAATGGAGAAAATATAGCCTGTTCAACAAACTTTTCTGTGAAAACTGAAATACATATGTGGCAAAATGAATTTAAACCCCTATCTCTCACCCAGCACAAGACTCAACTCAAAATGGATCAATGAACTTGGAATTAAACCAGAGACCCTATAACAAATAGAAGAAAATGTATGCCCGAATCTTCATCACTTTAGTTTAGGACCAGATTTCCTTAACAAGTCTCCCAGGGCTCAAGAAATGAATGCAAGAATCAATAAATAGGATGAATTCAAACTTAAAAGCTTTTTCTCAGCTAAGGAAACAATCAATAATATGAAAAGAGATCCTAGAGAGTGGGAAAAAATATTTTCCACATACACTTCAGACAGAGCACTAATCTCCAAAATTCATAAGGAACATAAAATACTTTACACTAAGAATATAAAGAATCCAATCAATATACGGAGCTAAGGAACTGGGCAGACACTTCACAGAAGAAGATATACAGGATCAACAAACATATGAGAACTGTTCACTATCTCCAGCAGTTAGAGAATTGTAAATCAAAACCTCTCTGAGATTTCATCTCAATCTAAATAGAATGACTATTATCTAGAACACAAGCAATAATACGTGTTGGCATGGATGTAGGGAAAGAGGCACACTCATACCATTGGTGGTGGAGTTGTAAATTGGTGCTGCCACTCTGGAAAGCAGTATGGAGATCCTCAGAAATCTTGTAATGGATCCACAGTTGACTAATAGAATATTAGTCGAATGTTTTCACTGATAAGTGGATGATGATACATAATGGGGGAGTGAGGGAGTAAGAGAAGAGTGGAGGAACTGGATTGTGTAGAGGGACATGAGGAGGTGGGGTAGGGAAGGGAAAGATAGTGGAAAGAGACAGACATCATTTCCCTATGAACGTGTATGATTACATGAATGGTGTGAATGTACATCATGTACAACCATAGAAATGAAAATTGTACCCAGTTTGTGTATAATGAATCAAAGTGCAGTCTGCAAAAACAAAAATAAATAAAATTTAAAAATAAAAATGAAAAACAAAAATATTGGTAAAGATTGAAGTGAGAATATGACAGTATAAATATATATTTTTCTGCCTTTGACTAATTAAAAAACATTAAAAAGACTAGTTTTGCTGTCAGTTCTGTAATATAAAATTTGTGAGTTAGGTGATAGTGAATAGGGAAATGCACCAGGTAGGTACTCAAATCCATACAGAGTGGGAGAAAATCTTTTCCACACACACTTCAGATAGAGCACTAATCTCCAAAATTCATAAAGAACTTATAAAACTTTACACTAAATATATAAAGAACCCAATCAATAAATGGGCCAAGGAATTGGACAGATGCTTTAAAGAAGAAGATATACAGGTGATTAATAAATATATGAAAAAATGTTCAACATCTCTAGTAATTAGAGAAATGCAAATTAAAACAACTCCAGGATTTCAGCTTACTCCAATTAGAATGCCTATTATCAAGAACACAAACAATAATAGACATTGGCATGACTGTGGGGAAAAAGGCACATTTTTACATTGCTCGTGGAGTTGCAAATTGGTACATCCATTCTGGAAAGCAGTGTGGAGATTCCTCAGAAAACTTGGAATGGATCTATCTTTTGACCCAGTTATCTACTCCTTGGTTTATACCCAACTGACTTAAGATCAGCATACTAGAGTAACACAGCCACATCAATGTTTATAGCAGCTCAAATCACAATAGCTAGATTGTGGAACCTAGATGTCCTTCAACAGATGAATGGATAAAGAAACTGTGATATATATATATATATATATATATATATATATATATATATACACACACACAATGGAATATTATTCAGCCATAAAGAATAATAATATTATGGCATTTGCAGCTAAATAGATGGAATTGGAGAATATCATGCTACGTGAAGTAAGCCATGCCCAAAAAGCCAAAGACCGAATATTTTCCCTGATAAGTGGATGATGATATATAATGGGGGTGGGGGATGTGAAAAGAATGGAGAAACTTTAGATTTTGTAGAGGGAAATGAGAGGAGGGGGAATGAAAAATGGTGGACGAGACAGGCATCATTATGTACACGTATGATTGCGGAAATGGTGTGAATCTACATCATGCATAACCATAGAAATGAAAAGTTGCACCTCATTTGTGTACAATGAATCAAAATGCAGTCTATAAAAATAAAAAGATAAAAAAGAATAAATGCAGAGAATTAGAAATTATACAGAAGAATGTTAATATAGCAAAAACTGTGAACATATAATTGCTTTCCTTTCTTCTCTCAGCTTCTTTTAGAAGACATAAAATTCTGTAAAGTAGAAATTTTGACAATATATCTTTGGAGTTGTATTGGAAGGATGTAATATGTATAATAGAAAATGACTACAAAAGTGGGAAGAAAGTGTGTAGGACACTAGGATATATATAGGAGTATTGGTAAAAAGCAGTCAGTTATAAAGATCCCTTCATATTTTATGAATCTTTTTATATAAAACATTTCAAATACATAAATATGCCCAGGAAAGAAGTGGATCAATGGTTACTTAAGGTGATGGATAGAAATCAGAACATTACAACTATGAGATGCATAATTACATTTTGAATTTGGTAAAATACCCTAAAATAATTGCAACTACTGAAAACTCTGTCAATGTACTAAAAACTATTAAATTGTACACTCTAAGTGGGTATATTGTAGAACATATGAATTATTTTCCCAAAAAGCATATGAAATATGTAAAGCAAGTACATACACATATGTTAACCATGCATATTCAAGAAGTTTTGAATTTTTTTTTAAAACAATCTCTTCAGTGCCTCTGACAAACATTTTGGACATGATACAGTTTCAGTGAAATTCTGATCCCTGCTCTAAATGATAATCTTTTTATTTATTTAGATTTGACCAAAATTATGATAAGGATATATAAAAATGAGTTCTAGTTCTATGCTTCATTAGTTTGAATAAAAACTGAAATGTTATGGTGTTCACCTATAATTCCATAGACTTCACAGGTTGAGGCAGGAAGATTGCAAATTCAAAGTCAGCCTGATCAACTTTAGCGAGGCCCTAAGCAATTTAGCAAGAACTTTTCTCAAAATAAAAAACAAAAGGGCTGTGGATGTCAGTGGTAAAGCACCACTGGGTTCAATGCTGATACAAAAGCAAAACAAAACTAAACTAAACCCCCTGAAAAAAAGGAAATAAAATTGAATTTATATTGTGAAGGAAAAACAGGAATATTGTGAAATGCAGAGGGAAAAAGGCATGAAAGTAACATGACATAAATATAGTTTAAACCAAAATATATTCAGGTAGAAGAACATAATCTAAGACATAATGAATTAAAGCTTTTCATTCTTAAGGAAATATAAAATTCTCAAAACTAAATGTCTCACTGATCCTACAAATGAGATTTAACAAATAAATTTAGAAATGACTTGATAATTTTAATGCATCAGTGCTGTCTTTAAATATTATGAAATCATCTGACTATTTGCTTTTGGGTTTAATGGGGAGAATGATGGAGATATATATATATATTTTCATGTTGCATTAGACATCTATTCTATATTCATTCCATGCACCAAATTTTAAGATTTTTCTTCTTCTTCTGATTTGATTTTCCCAAAATCTCTTATCTTAGTAATATTTAGAGATACAATGTTCTAATTCTGTTTAATTGAATTTAGTCAGAGATTTATGCCATTATAGACAGAGTGGACAATAACCTCCATGTTATTCTATGACTTTACATATAGCCATCACTAGACAGCCTGATCCAGATCAATAAGTTTAAAAAATTTTGCTGCTTGAGGTTTTAACATGTGCCTTATCATGTATCCAGAATTCTCATCATGTTTTTAATCTACCCATAGTTTGTCAATAAGATATTATTATGTATATATAATAAATGCAAATAAAATTTTTTAAATATTTTACCATTTCACATTTCCCTCAGTTGAATTTGTCTGTTTCTAAAAAGAATAGCAATTTGTTGATCATGAATAATGTATGAGAAATTGGCTTGTAACCTATTTCTAAGGTATCAACATTACACTTAATATCATGAGTTATTTGCTCATGAGAATCAGTTTGAAATGGCAACATATCAGATACTTGAAGGTATAGAATTCTTTTGGTTCTATTTATCAATTAATGACACAGTTTCACAATGGTTCTAGGAGTATACCTATGAATAAAGAGTCTGATTATTTTTTTTAATAGACTGGTAAGAAAGACTGTCTAATCCTTGACAATTGTCTCCATTAACTTTCTTGAACTAATTCTATTGAATGGAAAAAATAAGTCAATTTATCAATAGAAATCAAGCCAGAACACAGAACAAAGTAAGAAAGAATTGAGTGAGAGATACATTTTAAAGTTAATGCAATCTTGTACTTCTTTATTCTTTTTGAAGTGGAAAATGTTAATTCTTCATTAATTGATAGGTAAATGTTTTATAAGTAAATATTTTAATTATACAAAAATTCACTTATGAAATCACATCCATTTCCACTCACATACACAGTACATTCTAGGTTTTCATTATTAGAACACTTATGCAAAATTAGGTAATACATCTCAAGAATGAAATGGAGAATTCAACATGAATGAAAAATAAAATGAAAGACAGTCTACCCATCAAGAGAAAGTGCTCTCCCCCATGAGATATTCATCCTTCCTGTTCTACACTTCCTGTGCACTTATTATTATTATTACCACTATGATCATCATCATCATTAAAGTTATACATAGCAGTTAGGATCGTTTTGTCAAAATTGTATATGCAAGCTGGACGCGGTGGTGCACACCTGTAATCCCAGCATTTGGGAGGCTGAAGCAGGAGGATCTTGAATTCAAAGTGAGCCTCAGCAACTTAGCGAGGTCCTAAGCAACTCAGTAAGACCCTGTCTCTAAATAAAATACAAAATAGGGCTGGGGATGTGACTCAGTGATGTAGTGCCCTGGATTCAATCCCCAGTACCAAAAAAAAAAAAAAAAGTACACGCAAGGAATTTGATTTCAATCCCCATTTTTCACTCTGATTTTCTCCCATTTTCTCTACCCTATTCTTTTTCCTGTCCTCCGCTGATCTTCCTTATGTTACTTTCTTTATCTTTTGGCTGTTACTTTCAGCATATACATAAAGGTGAAATTCCCTTTGTTATATATATGCATATAACATGATTTTGTCTGTTAAATTCAATCCGTGTTTCTTCCCCTTTACCATTCCCCCCATTCTCTACCTTCTACTCCTCCAATCTTCTCTATATATTTATAATACTCAATTTCTCCACCTCCATTTCCTTCTTTCCCCTATTTTGCTGTAGCTTCCATATATGAGAGAAAATATTCAAGTCTTGATTTTCTGAATCTGGCTTATTTCACTTAGGCTTATGTTCTATTTACAGTCAATGCCACAATTATTCTGTATGAATGAATAAAGTTCCTTTGTGTATACACACTACATTCCATTAGCTCATTCATCTATTGATGGGCACCTGGGTGATTCCACAATTTGGTTACTATGAATTGTGCTGCTATAGTCATTGAAATGGTTGTAGCACTATACAGTATGCTGATTTTAATTATTATGGTTAATACCATAATACCATTTTAGTTATTATGGTTAACAGTGGAATAGCTGGGTCATATGATGGTTTCATTCCTAGCTTTTTGGGGAATTTCTAACCCAAGCTCCAGAGTGATTGTACTAATTTTCAGTCCCAGCAACAATTTATCAGTGTGCCATTCTCGTTGGTGTGAGATGAAATTCCAGTGTAGTTTTGATATGTACTTCCCCGATTGTTAGAGATGTTGAACACATTTTCATGTATTTGTTGGCCATTTATGTTTCTTCTTTTGATAAAAGCCTGTTTAATTCTTTTGTCCATTTATTTATTGGGTTATTTATTTGGAATTGAGTTTTCTGAGTATTTTATATATTTTGGACATTAATTACCTGTCACAGGAATAACTGGAAAAGATTTTTTTGCCTTCTGGAAGCTCTATCTTTGTGTTTTTAATCATTTTATTTGCTGTGCAGAAGCTTTTTAATTTAATGGTATCCCCCCATTTTTTTAGTATTTTTTTTTATTTTGATTCATTGTACATAAATGGGGTATAACTTTTGTTTCTCTGGTTGTACACAAAGTAGATTCACACCATATGTGTAATCAAGCATGTATATAGGGAAATGATGTTTGTCCCATTGTGTTCTCTTTCCTCCCCCCCATACCGTCTGCACCCCTCGTTCTCCTCTATACAATCCATTCTTCCTCCATTCTTGCCTCCAACCCACCATTATGCATCATCATCTACTTATCAGTGAAATCATTCGGCCTTTGGTATTTGGGGATTGGCTTATTTCACTTAACATGATATTCTCCAAATCCATTCATTTACCTGCAAATGCCATAATTTTATTCTTCTTTATGGCTGAGTAATATTCCATTGTGTATATATACCATAGTTTCTTTATCCATTCACCTATAGAAGGACATCTAGGTTGGTTCCACAATCTAGCTATAGTGAATTGAGCTGCTCTAAGCATTGATACAGCTGCATCACTGTATTATGCTGATTTTAAGTACTTTGAGTATAGACCAAGGAGAGGGATAGCTGGGTCCATTTCTCCACACTACTTTCTAAAGTGGTTGCACCAATTTGTAACCTCACCAGCAATGTATGAGTGTACCTTTTACTCACATTCTCACCAATACCTATTGTATTCTTGATAACAGACATTCTAACTGGGGTGAGTTGAAATCTTAGAGTAATTTTGATTTGCATTTCTCTTACTACTAGAGAGGTTGAACAGGTTTTCATATATTTGCTGATTGCTTGCAGATCTTTTGTGAAATGTCTGCTCATTTCCTTAGCCCATTTATTGACTGGGTTATATGTAAATTTGGTGTAAAGTTTTTTGAGTTCTTTATAAATTCTGGAGATTAGTGCTATATCTGAAGCACGTGCTGCAAAGATTTTCTCCCACTCTGCATACTCCCTCTTCACGTTGCTGATTGCTTCCTTTGCTGAGAAAAAGCTTTTTAGTTTGAATCTATCCCATTTATTGATTCCTGTTTTTATTACTTGTGCTTCCATGTTAAGGAAGTCTGGTCCTAAATGACACGATGAAGATTTGGATCTACATTTCCTTCTCTTAGGTGCAGGGTCTCTGGTCTAATTTCTAGGTCATTGATCCATTTTGAGTTGAGCTTTGATCAAGGTGAGTGATAGGGGTTTAATTTCATTTTGCCACATTTGGATTTCCATTTTTCCAGGCACCATTTGTTGAACAGGTGATCTTTTCTCCATTGTATGATTTTGGCACCTTTGTCTAGTATAACATAATTGTATTTATATGGGTTTGTCTCTGTATCCTCAATTCTGTACCATTGATCTACCTGTCTATTTTGGTGCCAATACCACGCTGTTTTTGTTACTATTGCTCTGTAGTATAGTTGAAGTTCTGGTACTGTGAAACCACCTGCTTTACTCTTCCTGCTAAGGATTGCTTTGGCTCTTCTGGGTCTCTTATTTTTCCAAATGAATTTAATGATTGTTTTTTTCTATTTCTATGAACATCATTGGGATTTTAATTGGATTTGCAGTGAATTTGTAGAGCGCTTTTCGTACTATGACATTTTGATAATATTAATTCTGCCTATCCAAAAACATGGGAGATCTTTCCAACTTCTAAGGTTTTTTTAAAAAATTTCTTTCTATAGTGTTCTATAGTTTTCATTGTAGGGGTCTTTCACCTCTTTTGTTAGATTCATTTCCAAGTATTTTATTTCATTTTCCTAATTTCTCTTTCAGAGGATTCATCACTTATGAATAAAAATGCTTTAGATTTATGAGTGTTGATTGTACATCTGACTGCTGAATTCATGTATGGGTTCTAGAAGCTTTCTGATGGATTTTTTTGGATCCTCTAAATATGGAATCATGTTATTGGCAAATAGTGATAGTTTGAGTTCTTCTTTTCCTATTCATATCCCTTTAATTTCTTTGGTCTGTCTAATTGCTCTGGCTAGCGTTTTGAGGACAATGTCAAATAGAAGGGGTGAAAGAGGACATCTCTGCCTTGTTATACATTTTAAGAGGAATGTTTTCAGTTTTTCTCCATTTAGAATGACATTGAACTTGCAATCCCCCTGCCTCAGCCTCCCAAGACTCTGGGAGAACAGGTGTGCACCACCTAAAATATTATTTGCACTGCATATATTAGTCATATTTTTTGTGGCAAAGTGGAGGCTGGGGAAATAAATAGAGAAAGCAAGAGTCTTTCCCTTTAGAATATTCCCAGAAGACAGAAAGATTATGATACTTACGCATTTACAGATTTGTCCAGGCTAACATAAGTAACATTTGACTCCACTGTATATGTAAAACAATTGCATGTCTTCTGATACATGGTTAGTACTTCTTAAATACTCTTTACTCTTATTGTCATCATCATATTATAATAAATTATAAATATATGGATAAAGTTGTGCTTCTTCGAATCCATTATTACCTTTCATGGCACTATGTCTTTGCTACCTCTGTAATATGAGTTTTATTTGATGTTATAATCTGTATTTTTTTTTTTTTATTGAACACAAATGGAGTACAGCTATTGTTTCACTGGTTGTACACAAAGTAGAGTCACACCATCTGTGGATATGCATTTGGCCAATTTAGCTAGAGATAAGTTATAATTTAGAATCATATTTTCATCTCTATAAGTATGAGATAAAAGCTGCTTTTTTTTTGGACCTAATTAACTTTAATGTGTTTCTTTCTTGGTTATTCCAGATGTACTTAAGCTGCCGCATCAGTTTATATTCCTCTCTCATTTACAGATTTGTGAAATCTAGATAGAAATCTTTCTAAAGTACTTCAAAGACCAAATTTATTCAAAATCTACTCTTCAGAATAATCAGAAAAATATATTAAAAGTGTATTCAAAAGGAGAGAAGCAATTGAAGATTGCAATGGAATCTAGTTTATAATTATTTATTTAAAGGTCATTTTCATCTCATTTCCCCACTGGCTAACAGAAAACAGAGCCCTTCAAATCCCAACAATAATTATAAATAAGGACGAAGTGCACTAAAGTTCTTGATATTAGATACTATTGGGGAAAAAAAAACCTTGCCCTCAGAGGCCCATTTTCTTCTATACATAAATTCATAATAAAATCTTTCAATTAATTTGAAAAAAAAAAAAGAATGACATTGGCCATGGACTTAGCATACCTAGCCTTTATAATGTTGAGGTATATTCCTACTATCCCTATTTTTTCTAGTGTATTGAGCATGAAGGAGTGCTGTATTTTATCAAATGCTTTTTCTGCATCTATTGAAATAATCAAATGATTCTTAACTTTAAGTCTGTTGATATGATGAATTCTATATATTGATTTCCAGATGTTGAAACAACCTTGCATCCCTGGGATGAAACCCATTTGATCATGGTGCACTAGTTTTTTAACATGTTTTTGTATGTGATTTGCTAAAATTTTGTTAAGAATTTTTGCATCTGTGTTCATTATGGATATTGGTATGAAATTTTCTGTCCTCAATGTGTCTTTGTCTGGTCTTGTTGTCATGGAGATACTAGCTTCATAGAATGAGTTTGGAAGGGTTCCTCCTTTTCTATTTTATGTAGTAACTTGAGGAGTATTGGTGTTAATTCTTCTTTGAAGGTCTCTTAAAACTTGGGTAAGAATCCATCTGGTCCTAGACTTTTCTTTGTTGGTAGGTTTTTGATGACTTCTTCTATTTCACTGCTTGAAATTGATCTGTTTAAATTGTGTATGTCCTCCAGATTCAATTTGGATGGATTATATGTCTCTGGAAACCTGTTAATATCTTCAAGATTTTCTATTTTATTGGAGTATAGATTTTCAAAAGAGCTTCTATTTATGTTTGTATTTCAACAGTGTCTGACATGATATTTCCTTTTTTTTTTTTTGGGTTTTTTTTTTTTTTTTTTTGGTTTTTTTGTGGTGCTGGGGATTGAACCCAGGGCCTTGTGCTTATGAGGCAGGCACTCTACCAACTGAGCTATATCCCCAGCCCCATGATATTTCCTTTTTATCACAATTTTAGTAATTTGAGTTTTCTCACTCCTCTTTGTTATTGTGGCTTAATGGTTTACCAATTTTATTTTTTCAAAGAACCAACTTTCTGTGTTGTCATTTTTTTTGAATTGTTCCTTTGTTTCAATTTCATTGATTTTAGTTCTGATTTTAATTATTTCTTGTCTTATACTGTTTTTGGTGTTGATCTCCTCTTCTTTTCTAAGGCTTTGAGCTGTAATGTTAGGCAGTTTATTTGTTGGCTTTTTCTTTTTTTATTGTATGTGCTCCATGCAATGAATTTTCTTCTTAGTACTGCTTTCATAGCAGCCCAGAGATTTTGATATGTTGTATCATTTTTCACCTTTACCTCTAAGAATTTTTTATTTCCTCCCTGATGTCTTCTGCTATCCATGTATCATTCTGTAGTATATTATTTAGTCTCCAGGTGTTGGAGTATTTTCTGTTTTTTATTGCATCATTGATTTCTAATTTTATCCCATTAAGATCTGATAGAATACAAGGCAGTAGCTCTATTTTCTTGTGTTTGCTAAAAGTAGCTTTGTGGCATAGCATGTGGTCTACTTTAGAAAAGGATCGATGTGCTGCTGAAAAGAAGGTGTATTCACTCATTGATGGATGGAATATTCTATATATGTTTATTAAGTCTAAATTATCAATTATGCTATTGAGTTCTATGGTTGCTATGTTAAATTTTTGTTTGGAAGATCTGTCCAGTGGTGAGAGAGGTGTGTTAAAGTAACCTAGTATTATTGTGCTGTGGTCTCTTTGGTTCCTGGAAGGATTTGTTTGACTAACAAGGATGCACCACTGTTTGGGGCATAAATATTTATGATTGTCATGTCTTGCTGATTTATAGTTCCCTTAAGCAGTATGAAATGTCCTTCTTTATCCCTTCTTACTGACTTTGGCTTGAAGTCCTCTTTATCTGATATGAGGATGGAAATCCCTGCTTTTTTATTGAGCCCATTTGCATGTTTTTTGTTTTTTTTTTCTCATCCTTTTGCCTTTAGTCTGTGGGTATCTTTTCCTCTGAGATGAGTCTCTTCAAGGCAGCATATTGCTGGGTCTTTCTTTTTAGTCCAATCTGCCAGTCTATGTCTTTCGATTGATGCATCTAAGCCATTAGCATTCAGTGTTATTTTTAACATATGACTTGTATTCCCAGTCATTTTGGCTTATTTTTTGTTTTTAACTTGACTTGTTTTCTCCCTTAATGGCTATTTCTTTAGGATAGTTCCTCCTTTTGCTGACTTACATTGTTGTTTTTCATTTCCTCCTCATGGAATATTTTGCTGAGAATGTTCTGTACTTCAGGCTTTCTATTTGTAAATTCTTTTAACTTTTGTTTATCATGGAAGGATTTTATTTCATCATCAAATCTGAAAGGTTAGTTTTACTGGATATAAGATTCTTGGTTGGCATCCATGTTCTTTCAGAGCTTGACATATGTTGTTGCAGGCCCATCTAGCTTTTAGGGTCTGGACTGAGAAATTTGATGATATCTGTATTGGTTTCCCCCTTTATGTAATCTGATGCTTTTCCCTTGCAGCCTTTAAAATTCTATCCTTATTTTGAATTTTAGGTATTTTCATTATAATGTGCCTTGGTTGTTGGACCTGTTGCAACTGTGTACATTTGGTATCCTGTAAGCCTCTTGTATTTGATTTTCCATTTTATTCTTCAGATTTGGGAAATTTTCTGGTATTGTTTCATTGAATAGAATATTCATTCCTTTGGTTTGTTTCTGTGTTCCTTCCTCAATCCCTACAATTCTTAAATTTGGTCTTTTCATGATATCCCATTATTCTTGGAGATTCTCTTCATGATTTCTTATGACCTCTGTTTGGACAACTTTATTTTCAAGATATTGTATTCATTGTTTGAGGTTCTGTTTTTCATGTGATCTATGCTGTTGGTGATGCTTTCTATTGAGTTTTTAACTTCATTTATTGGATTTCTGTTTTTTGTTTTTGTTTTTGTTTTTTTTCCTAGAATCTCTATCTCTTTATTGAAATAATCAGTTGTTTCCTGCATTTGCTCTTTTAACTGTTTCTTGGAGTGGTCATTCTTTGCCTTCATTTGCTCACTTATCTCATTGTTTGCTTCTTAGATCATTTTAATTATGTTCATTCTGAACTCCCTTTCTGCCATGCTGTCATTGGATTATATTGGTATGGCATTTTGGTTTGTTTGGGGCAATTTCTTCCCTTGTTTTCTCATATTGTTCATGTAGCTTCCCCTCTAGCAATGTGAATCTGAGGTATTGCAGTTTCCCCTCTATAGACATAGTGTCCCTGCAGGTTTCCAGTACCTCACCTTAGAGTGGGAGATCCATATCAACAGTAAACAATACAAATAATATGCATCCTTAACCCAAATAATTCCTATTAAGATATTAACCACATTGTCTTAAAAACCAGAGATGATTCATATATCAGTTCAGCTTTTATCTACAGCATAAACAATGGGTTTGCAGTAAGGACAATTTCTAATGGTAGACAAAGAGGATGGGGAGGGGTGTAGGATGTAATGTTACTGAGATAAGAAGTGAGTCTATAGAGGTACTAGGTTGTACGAATAGTGAAAGTGGAATTAAAAGAAATTGGTTGTTAGCATTATCTATCTATTTTTCAAAGGAAATTGATGGATAAGAAGAAAATAGAGTGAGAACAATATTAATATAACAAAAGTAGGAATAATAGTAAGTATAACAGGAATAATCATAATAATACTACTAATAAAAAATTCTACATTAAAACTGAACTGTACTGTTCAAACGTCATAGTGTTCAGTAGCCTAATGCCTGAGAGATGCTTGATAAGGTGGTGTCCCATGAAGGGAGCTGCCCCACTAGGGATGGTGGCTTCAGATTGGGAATGATCTATGTGGCAGGCAGAGGTGACCCCACTTGTTGGTAGATGGTCAGCCTCATGCTGCAAGCGCTAGACCACATGGGGCATGGGCAATAGATCATGGGTTGGGTTGGGACATTGTTGGAGTCATACTTCTTTATCTTTAAATTAATATATTCAGTCCTAATTCATCTGCATTTCTTTATATGTAATTAAGATGTTTCAGGGCTGGAGTATCTCCCCTGCTCAACTAATGTATCTGAACCTTAGTCTTCACATGTTTCCAACAATGCATCGTCATCCAGGCAGCCTATTTGTTTTTCATCCAGTTGAATGCAAGTATGTTTTCTATAACAGTTTGCTTATGATTTATATAAACTAAACTGTAAGTACAATAATTTCTATAGGGGTTTATCTAGATTTCACAAACCCACAGGTAATATGCAGACTAAGATACTATTTGAAATAAAATATTTGCTTAGAAAATAACAGTGAAAACAACAATGTAATTTCATTTGTTTAAAAAATACTCAAGAGTTTGTATTGAGATCCTAAGGCATGTGTAATCATCACATTTTCAGGCTCACATTTTGGGTATTTTGCATTTTTTGGTAATTTATCAACATTCTAAACCCTAAATATAAGATAAGGCAGCTAAACAACAAAACATCCTAAGGAACACTTTTGCTTTGCCATTGCCAGGGTGGAATCTATAGAGAACAAATAGACCTTGTAATGAGACAGAAGAAGTTGTTGGAAAATATCAAAAGCAGTTTTCTGACAGAAAGACTGATATTTAATCACCCAAGTCTGCTTTTTCAGCCACTGCCTAGACATGTTTGCTTTACAGTCAGGAACAGGACACTGTCAGGAAAGGAACAAAACAAAGGGAATCACTGGCAGCATGTTGCCTGTGGACAAGAAATGAGTCTCCCATGCTATTTATTTCACTTGTGCACATTTTGATTTTAGATTGTTATCTATACAAGATACCAAGCCTTTATAGCACTAGAAGAGAACACATAGAAAATACTGCAATTATAGTGATGGTGGGAGGGAATGACTCTGCAGTGTTTATTTAAGCTACTAGGCAGAATCGCGCTGCTGAGTAAAGCAAAGATCCACACTGACCATATATCAAAAGTCTTTGAGTTTCCAAAGCATTAAATTAAAACACTTTTATTTGAGAATGGGGAAGAGATAAGATTACTATGTAACATTATATTACTTCTACATATAAGAGAGCTTCCTAATCAGTTAAGTCCTGTGACCTTGAATGTACATTAATTTCTTAGCTGTTTTTCTTATATACGAAGTGCAAAGACCATCTGCTTCACTTACTTAATAAAGAAGAAAATTAAGACAGATGAGCTCCCTTTCCATTTACCAGTGTTAGAGAAGAATCCCAAATTACCTGTTTCTAAACAGGGTCTCAACATGTACTCTTTATCATCTTTAGAGTTGTTCAGTAAATATTTGGAGGACTAAGTCAATAGATGAAGAGGTATGTGATAGCTCACCACTGCTGGGTAAATGTGACCCTGAAAATAGATGACAAAAAGGGACAGAAAAAGGCAGATGTCCATAGCAATGGAAAGAAGGCTGATTAAGCTCAGATTTATCATCAATACAATATTGACTGCAACAGAATAGGGTCAACAGGAGTCAAATTGTGTCTTCATTCACTAAAAAATTTATTTTAAACCTTTACACATTTAAAATATAGTATTCACAACATCAGCTACTATGTATAAGCATTACAAAGTGCTTACTAGGATAGTTGCCTTAAGGTATCATACTTTTTACATTATCTCAATTCCTTTTCTTAATAAATTATGTGGTTATCTCTTTATAGATACATATTTGATATCTATCTCTAACCATAGATCTATACCTATATTTTGTATGTGCCACTTGTTTTTACTTATTAACATTTTGACCTTATGTTGTGTAGTATAAAGATATTGGAAACTTCAATGCCACTAGCAAGTTTCATCAAGGGAGAAAATCTGTCTGTTACAGCTACAGAAATTGAAAAGTCCATTTTCATGTATCTTGACTTTTTGGTTCATTAATCAAGAATTAAACTGTTTAATTGGTCTGCTTAACTTTAAAACACATACCATTTTTATACTATACTGCAAGCAACATTAGCAATTTGAACTCAAAAGTGATTGAAGATAGCATGAATTTAAGACTGTCAGTCTAGACTTTGATAAAATCATAAAAACTGAGTCCCTTTTCTAAAAAAAATCATATATATGCTATATAGTGTGAAAAATATCACTATATACTTATCTGTACTATCATATTCCATAAACTAAAGACAAAATTCATTTATATGTCTGTAATCTAACAAAAGATCACTATTTCCATTCAAACACAATAAAACAGGACAATAAAAAGCACCAGATCAAAACAGGTAATTTTATAACCAATGGAAATATTCATAACTTTACCAAGAAAGTGGAAAAAACAGTAAAAAAAGCAGGAAGAAAACTTTTTGCATGGAGGACAAACTGCTTTAGTTAGTTTTCACGCAGCCTGGGATGAAAGAAAATAGAGTAGGAAAAAGGAATTTTCTGTAGATTTTACTATTTTTTTTTAAAACAAACACACCATGAACATGAACTATAAAAGTTTATCATCTGGTAAATATTCCCTTTGCAGTAAAGTGTATACACAGATTTGCAAGTCATTGTTTTCTAGCCTGCTGACTCAAAACTATCATAAAGTTAAGAAAGTACATTCAGAAGCACAACACTTTCCATATGTTGAAACTTACGTGTTATAGTAGCTTTGTGATTGCCAAAAGCCACCCACAAACAACTGGCAATACTTAAGTACAGACTGAAAACATCTGTACCTTCTATGCTTCCTATAATAGAATCAAACAACGTCCCATATTAAGTAGAGGTGTAAGAAAATGAAGGCTGGAATTTACTTATAAGTTCATGAATGGGCAAATAATGCTTAAGTAAAATAACAAGAATTCTCCTGTTACTATCTATGAAGAATTATTAGGGGATTGCCTTTCTATTATAAAAGCAAAGAAGAAAAACAGGAAATATATAAGAAAGTGATTTCATATACTGCCAACACACAAAGAAGAACAGTTCTAAATCAGGGGAAAAAGCAAAGACTTGAGGGCCACATTTGCCCATCTTACAGTCTAGAGACAGTAAGATACAAAAGGGAATCAAACACTGCATGGTGGTTTCACTTAACAAGTAGCCAGGGGTCCATTTCAGAAGGCATTTTCCTTTCATATATTGCCTGCATAAATCATTATTGCCTTTTTGGTTCTGAACAAGAGGGAGTGTATATATTTCACCTTGCTGTTCCTCTTGCCTCCAATAAAAGCAGAATATTAGTATTACATAATTTTAACTATTGTTTTTTATCAGTTAGTTCATATTATTATCCTGTCAATTTTACATAAAATAACTCCTCATTAACAAAGAAAAAAGATGGCCATAGTCCAGGCTATCCTAACTTAGAATTCAATTTAACAAGATTCAAGTCTATTAATATATGAAAGACCTGTAGTCATAAAAGTCTATCACTTGCATTTATACCAAACATGCTCTTCAACACAACAAAATAAAATAAAACCATTATTTTCCCCCATCCCCAACTTTTATTATAACACTAACCATCCTTCAACTGTATCCAGTCAATTCTGTTGCATCCTGTACTTGATCTTATTTAACTGCATATCAAGGTGTATAACCAGGGGATATGTAAAGTGTATTAAACTATGCTACCCAAACATGTAAATAGTATATCAGGCCACACCAGATGGAAGAATCTGTCCTGAGGGAATAGCCATACTTTGGATACTGACTCAACCTCAAGTAGTAATATTCAATCTTAGGGCTAGGAGAAGAAGGTAGACTTGGTACAGCCCTAAATAAATCATGAAGACACTTTGCAATGATACCTTCTGGAGCTACTATTTTGGTTTATGAACTCATTCCAGCTATGGCCAACTCTCTGTTGGATACTTCAACTTCAGAGTTTCCTTTGAACTATTCTCTGATAAATTTTCTAACATCACAAACACTTGGGATAAACCTACAAGGATTCTGTGATTTACAGAAAAATTCCTGGATTTTCATGCCAGAATGATGATTTCATTTATAATAAAGGTGTCAGTGGGAAAACTATCAATCTGAGAAACATACTGATAAGAGAGTTTCATGTGTAATCATACTAGTCTTGGTATCAGACTTCTGTCAAATGTGAGAACTGCACATATGACGAGGTTTATTGTTTTCTTTTTCAGTATGCCATAGTAAGTAGGGTGGCCCTATGAAATTTATGCCTCACAGAGTCTCTGTCCATGTAAAAGAAGAAGCACACAATGTGGAAGCCATGGAGAGAATCGGTTCATGGAATGACCACTCTAACAGGTCACCATGGCTTTAAGAATTTGATAGTCTACAGGACCTGGTCACTTCCCTTACTTTTTCATACTTATTGGGTCTCTTTAGATTTCATTTCTTTTAGCCCTTCCTAAAGAGTAGCTGAAGTACAAGGTAAAATTAATTAACTGAAAATAAGAGATACTATTAAAAGAAAGAATCATTATGAAGGAGACACACAAGAAGCAAAGAACATTGGGTGGCTGGCCTGAGACCCAAGTTTCCAGAGGAAAGCAGTTTGGGTAGAAGGGAACGCCAGTGAATATGGGGGAATGCCACTGAATATGGTCAAAATATATGGAATTATGAGAGAATTAAAGATGCAATAGACCAAAAGAAACTCCTAAAGGAACAGGAATATTATAAAGTCAGAAAGAACTTCTGAAAGCATAGCATGCAAAGACAAAGATGTTCATAGAAGCAAAAGAAAAGCCCTATCTGCTGTGAGACAGAGTAAGTCCTGCAGAATAAACACCAGTAACTGAACTGAGCACTTGATATATTGCAGAGTCTGGGGTAATGTTCAGCCTAGGAACAGCGATCCAATGGATATCAAAAGGAGGGATTACAGGAAATAATTATGCCACAGAAATCAAAGATGCAGAAGTTGATTTGTATTTGTAACTGGGTTGTGTGTTAGGATCTTGAAAAAATATATCTTTATGAAATAGCAAATATTTACTAAGGCAAGTAAATATACAGTGTTTTTTCTTTGTAACTTGATTTAAGGCATTTTTCAGAGTAGCTCTTTTATGTTAGTGTAGCTAGAAAGAATTGAGTGAAGGGAACAAAATTTTCATTAACACCAGGAATTTTATTTTTGCTGTATCTACGAATTTTTCTGCTCAAACAGAAGGAAATACGATGCTCCTAAGAACAAACATGGAAAACTAATTGAATTTACAATGCAAAATAATGGCAAAATTATCCTTTTATTCTTTCCTAAGTGTTTCATTATTTCCAGTTCTAATGTAAGGATTGAACACCAAGGAAACTGAACCAAGTAGAGCAGAACATCCCTTTAAGATAATGGACTATGTCCCACAGGATTTATTTGTATGTGAGATTGTAGCGTTTCTCACACTTACTCAGAGCTCATTCCTAATAAAGCAAACTAAATGGTGAAAGAAAGAGATTGTCAAAGTTGGCTATCAATACTGTTCAGCAAAAGAGGAAACTATCCTAGTGTACCTGAGACACAGAGGGAATTAGCAAACAATTTTTAACAGGCCATTTATTTCAGAATGGACTGGTTGAAAATATAATTACTATTTGAAGAATTAATGTGCTCTTATAAAGCTCAAGTAATCCTTTCAAAAAATGAATTTTAAAGATATATATAAGAAATATCAAAGAAGAAATAAGGAAAAATATGTACACCAGGAACAATACTTAAAATGAATAAACTGAATTGAACAGATATTAATTTAATGCTTTCTTGATACAAGGTACAGTGATAAGAACTTTGAAGGCCCTTAGGAGTTATAAAACAGTACCCAATTTTACAGCAGTTTATACTTTAGTGGAGAAAAGACAAATACATGTGATTATAAATAACAATGCAATCTAAAAATTAAAATAATTTATGTATAAAAGATGTGAGGGTTGCTAATGACAAATTAAAAATGAATAATAAATACAAAAGAAAAAATTCAAATCATTTTACAGAAAAGTTATAATAATGTGTAATTTGAATGAATCTTGGAGAATGAATGATTTTAGGGATGTAAAATTTTATACATTACATAGGCAAAATAAATGACTGATTATTCAACTTGAATATGATCCATTAACTGCTGGAGACTACTGTTTCTGAATCAAATTTTTTCATTAAAATCTTTGCTTCTGGTAGCAGTGATTTTTCCTTTGAGAGTAGCTGAAATCCATTCATCATTTTCTGCCACATGGCCATCAATAGGGGGTACTGCTAGGGAGTCAGTACTGCTCTTTTCTGCTTTTTTTATCTGCTGATTTCCCTCTTCTTCCCTCAAGGGCTTCCTCTTTGTTTCTCTCCCACCCACCCATTTTTCCTTGTCTACCTTTAGTGAGTAAAAGTTGCTCAAGGCTTTACATCTTCCCGAAATAAAGTGGAGAAAACATGCTCTATGAGAATTTCCTATTTTCCTTCTGGAAAAATACATTTCCTCTTAGTCAAAAATTAATGAGGAGAAAATTTAAAAAAATAGAAAAATAAAATTATTATTTCAACAAATTATCCTACCATACGTGGTAGAAGATTATGCTGGGAAGTCCATGTTGCGAATCTGTTGCCAAAAGCTCTGTCCTAGTCCCCATACCAATCCAATAACAAGGACATGGTTTTGAAAAAAAGGAAAAAGAAAGTTTATTGCTTTGGTAGCAAAGAAGAAACACGGGACTCCAGTTCCAAAAGTTATGATTCTGCTCATCAGCAGGAACAGGAGGCTTTTAAAAAGGAGACTCAAAGGTTACATTCCAGGTGTCCTCTGCTGAAGTTGCAATTCACTTGTTATTTTGGGAGAGAGTCATTTCTGAGATTTTCTGGTACCATCCCCCAAATCTGGATTACTTCAATCCTATGGTGGGTGTGTACTCAAGGATAGATAAATCTGCTCAGAATGGGGAGGAAAGGTAATCCTGTTTCTCCTGAGATTAGGGAGGGGGAGAGGAAGAGAAAGAAACGTCATTTTAAAAACAAAGTTGTAGTTGGCAGAGCAGCAAGGGCTATATTCAAAACCTAAAGTGGACCACTGTTACAAACCTATGACCTGAAGGAAAAGGTTGGAAATCAAGGTTAGGAAGCAATTAATAACTCAGTCTAATATTTACAGATGATCAATTCTAATTCTCTAAAAGAGAATTAAAGTGGAAACATTTTTATAAGTATTTTAAATTAATATTACAGCTTACCTGGGAAGAATTTAAAGAATATTGAATATAAAGATAAAGAATTAGGAGTAACTAGCTAAAGACTATTGTTAAAGCATTTTAGCAGAAAAATTATCTAATCAAATCAATATTTAAAAAATTGTTGAAGATTAGAGAAGAGATTATATTGAGGGAGGGAAAGACTGAAAGAAGGTAAAGTGAGTACATGGCCAGATTGATACAAATAAAGGATTTACTTTCTTAGTGTATTTCTCTTAATGAAAATACTATTGAGTTGATTAGAAATGTTAGGGACAGTAAGCTAATGACAAAAGGGAGTTCAGGGAAACAACCAAAAAAACTAAAACATGATGACATTGAAAATGAATTCTGAATGCAAATTGGAGCCTTAGGATTAGTGTGGAGATTCTGTAGGAAAATTTGAAATTTAAATAAGATTTCAAATCCTTTATTCTTAAATTTCCTTTGCCTGGAGTCATTTGACCAATGAACTAAGTTGTACAAAATTTTGGAATAAATTGTGTCTCAAATGCCAATTTTATTAGGATGTTCAACACTGATAACTATAATTTCATGCAAACTGTAAATTCATTGGACAAAAATAACTTCCATATTAATTAACTTTAAGAAACATTTTTGCTCTAATATTGGCACAATGTCTTCCTTTTCTGTTTATGTGTTAATGAATCTTTAAGAGAAAATAGAGGCTTAGGATATTACATTAAACAAAGGAGTCTTAGAAGTCTTCCTCCAGAAGTATCAGCTACTCAGAACAAAGAATAAATCTTAATATGGTGTATGCATATATGTTCAGGAGTCTTAAAAGTTATTTCATCATGGTTTAATTTGTTGTGTAATTTGTGATGATAAACAGTCCTTTTTAGAGAAAAGCAAGCATGGGACAACATAATTGGAGTCTCCAGTGCAAGTTATATAGGTCCAGTACAACTTAGCTCTGTGATCTGCTTCACTTCACAATTTCCAAAATAAAATAATTTCAATTAAAACCAGAGATCACTGACAAGTGTGTTAAATGAAAAAAGAATAATCTATCATTAAACAATGAGAATTTTATGTAAAAAATCTACTTGCCTAATTTTATTGAGATACTTTCACACTCAGAAACAACAGTCCTCTTCCAACTGTCCACAGGTCTTAAGGAGAACATCACAAGTTTTATCAGTATTATTGGCTTGGTCTACATAGGTAATAAACTCTAATCTAAATTCCTTGCATTACCTATGGGATATGCTACATACATGTTTTTTCCACAGTTTTAGAAACTTTTTTTCATTACTTTAGTAATTTTTGAAGGATAATATGCTGTTTCTCTACAGAGGATGTTTTAAAATATTTTAAATAGCTTTGAAATTGGATAATCTCAGGTAAGGGAACATAGATATTTTGGAAATATGTATGAATTATATTTCTATCTACATGCAATATACACACACATAAACTTCCCATACACATGTGTTACATATGTATACTTCAAGTATAGTGTGTTCCTGAGAGAGGGAGAAAAAGGAAGAAGACACAGGAAGTTTATATACTTGTGTCTATGTATGCATATGTAAAAAAAATGAGAAAGTGAAAAAGAAAGAAAATATTTAATAATCTCACTGAATTTAAGTGATGTGATAGATCATACGTATCTATGATATATATTCATAAAACATATTCTGCGGCCAATGCTCCATATAGTGATCTCTTCCTATCTACTGTTTTGCTTTCCTCTCTTTCAATTACCTATAGTCAAGAGTGATCTAAAAATATTAAATGGAAAATTCCAAAAATAGACAATCCATTTGTTTTAAATATAATTAATTAGTTTAGGTATAATTAAGTTTTAAGTATAATTTTTAATTAAAATTTATCATAGGTATGTATGTATGAGGAAAATATGGTGTAAATTGAATTTGGTATAATCTGAGATTTCAGAGGTGGATTTTTTTTTGTTTTTTTCTGGTGGTTTATTAATCTCACAAAGCACATTTTATTTTTACTTGAACTTGCCAAATGTTCTATACAAGGCAAACACTTCACCATGAAATATTTAAATTAAAAATAAATAAGTTCATTCCATCCTACATAGATCTTTAGCTACCGCATACAAATAAAAGACATCAGTTATAAATTAAATAAGTTAAAAGAAATAGTTGTAGGAGACTCTGTGTGGTCTGTCAAGATCACGGAGGTGGATGTTTTAAAATATCCTGCAGATAAGGGGAATGATTGTGCAGTATTAAATGCTTATCCAGCCTATTCACATACACTGCAACATAATACTTTTTTCATAGACCTTTTTAAAAATCCATTAAACAAAACATTAGCTATTCACTAAGTGGAATATCAACATTCAAAATCTTTATTTTGCAAGAAAATTCAAATTTAATTTTTCTTCCAGGATATATCAACATTCATTTTGGCTTATAAAATTTGCAAATAACACACATTTTTCCTTTACATTTCTTATAATTTGGCTTTATATTGGATACATATATATACATATTTTAATAATTTTTTATTCATGTTTTAGTAACATAAGACAGACTTAACTTTCTTACACTGGGTCCCATTTTGTAAAGGATTTAGCACTCCCCAGTAGCACCATAATCTGATGACCAAGACATTAGAATAAGGACTATTTAGAACAATTAAGAGTCAATCCATAATATTCCACTGTTTACCTCCACAGGCTTATGTCTATCACACAATGCAAAATACATTTTGTGCTTCTCCAAGAGTCCCCCAAATCTGAATAATTGCAACATTGCTTTAAAGTTCAAGTTCAAAGTCTCCTCTAATATTCAACGCAAACTCATTTGTGAACCTCTGTAAATATCAGAAGAATAAGTTATATGATTCCAAGAATCAATAATGAGACAGGCACAGAGCAAACATTTCCTTCCCAAAAGGGAGAAATGGAGGACTAGAAAGAGGTATGGGACCAAAATGAAACTCAACATAGCAAATATTAAATCCTATAGCTCTTTAGCAGTCATCTGGGGAACATAATGGTGTCTTGGGCAGCTGTGGTCCTATAGCTTTGTTGGATACAACTTACATAGTCACTCTCTGGGGCTGTTTCTTCTCACTGCAAGCAACTTCCCTCAGCAGATGTTCCCTGTTACTGACATCTCAAATACTCTGGGGTCTCCACTGCACATCTGACTTTACTTTCACAGCTTCATCCTTTAGTCTGTCAAGGGCTTCTTGCTGGGGTTCTGACCCTTCCAGAGAGTCTCCCAGGTTTTTCCTTTGAAATGTCAGTGGAAGTCTCTCTGACTCTATAACTCTTGCATTCTGCATGCCTACATATTCTGTAACACATGCACAGTCCTAAGGACTGCTGCTGGTGCAAACTGTATGCCCTTGAAAATCATGACTGTTAAGCCCTCTTTTGCTGACTGAACACAGCAAAAGATGTCCTAGGTAGCAATTTCCTAGGTGTCCTGTGAAATCAGGGCACCCCAGCACTCTACTCAAATGAAAATCTTAAAGTTTTGCTCCTTTGAGACATTTAAAATAGGAAGGTCTTGCCAATTGTTAAGATCCCATCAAAGCAACTTTCCTATTGTCCTAGGGTTTGGCTTGTTTTTAATGGTTCTAATCTCCATATCCTCCTTGGCCACAAAACTAAAACATGTTTCTTTTCTGGTTAAATAGAAAGTTTTTCGAATCTTTCCATTCAGTTTTTTGCTCCTAATTCTTACTGTAAAACTGGCCCCACAGAGCCATCAATACCCATGCACAACCAGAACACTATGTAAAAGGGTGCTTCATGCTTTGACTATATCCTTTGTTGCTTTGAAACTTAAATATTTTTTTCTTTTTTCTTTTTTCTCTGACCCACTCCCTGATCTTTTCCTTGATATTTTTTTTCCTAAACTTCTCCTCCCTGATCATCTTTTCCCTGATCTTCTCCTTCCTGATCTCTCTTCCCTAATCTTATTTTCTTTGAATCACCTTTTTAAAAACCCCCTTTTCCTGCTGATGGACAGAATCATAGCCTCTGAGACAGGAGTCCCCTTTGTTTCTCCTTTGCTATCAAAGCAATAAACCTTCTTTTTCCTTTATCTCAAAACTGTGTTCTCTTTATTAGATTGGCATTGGGGACAAGGATTGCGCTATTGACAACACTGCCTTGAAATTTTCTCTGCCAGATTAATTAGGTTATCACCTTTAAACTTAGCTTCCCATGAAGCCTCAGGCCATTGATAAAATGCAGACAACTTTTGACCAGGCTGTAACACATGTAGCCTCTAGACCCATTCCCAATAGAGTCCTTATTTCCATCTGAAACCTTATGATCATAACATTTGCTCTCTGTATTTCTAGAAGTCTGCTGATCTTTTGAGCCCTCACTTGAATCACCTCTTAAGCTCTGCTTCTCATGTTCTTGGCTTTCTCTAGTCCACTTATCCAAACATTCCCAAATGCTTCTCACAAATCAATTCTGAAACACATCATCAGGTATAATCATGGCAAATACTCCAGTTCTCAGTAGTTTTCTAGGTATCTCTGAATCCAGTTGAGTTGACAACCAAGGCTAACCCTTGAACATGCAATCATGAAATATTAAGAACTATTTAAAACAAAAGTGAAATGCAAAAAATGCTGCTTATTTACAAAAGCAATAACTTAAGTGGGAAAAACACACATACATACATAGGGTATATGTCAATTTAAGGGACTAAAAAAAATATTCACAGAAAAATTCTGAAATACTGCAAGAAAAATAATAGGCAAGAATAAATGAAAGTTGTCTTAAAAAGTAATGATATGGATAGAGTTCTCCATATTTGATACTTGTGAGTGTTACAATGCATGGTAATTGAAACACTGCCTCAGAGGTATGAGACAGAAATGCATATCAGACAAATATCATAAACAGACCTAAATATGTGAAATATTTAACATGTAAGGGAAATATCACAAGCAAATAGGATAGAAGTGAGTTGTTGAATAGATTTTTATCTAGATAATAGTCAATTTTGTGGTTAAAAAATAAAGATCTTGTCTCATAGTTACTTATCTCAATAAATTCAAATTTAAAGAAACGACATGAAATAGCAAATAAAAGCACACTAGCATAAAATTTAAGTGAATATCTGATCTTCGACAAGGGAGGATATGAAAAATTTTAAATTGTGTTAAAAGAGCATAGAGAATAAGAAAGAAAATTATTACTCGCTTAAAATATGCATATCAAAAATGAAAGGTACCATATTGTGGTAAAATCAACAGGGTAAAATATGTAAAATACTGAGTGATACTTTCATTATTTATGTATTTATTTCTTAGTACCACCGATTGAACCCAAGGGCAGCAACCCCAGTCCATTTTAATTTTTATTTTGAGACAGGATCTCACTAGGTTGCTTACACCTGCACAAAGTTACTTAGGCTGACTATAACCTGTAATCTTCCTGCCTTAACCTCCTAAACTACTGGGATTACAGACATGTGCCACGACACCTGGCTGTTGACTGATATTTATATTATGTTGAATGTATAGGAATGACTTTAAATCTTCCAAAGAAACTAAAACAAAATGTTTACTCAAATTTCACAGAAAAAAATTATTTTTGTTGATCTTCAATAACAAAGAAAATCAAATTAAAACAGCATTTTCATCCATATATTTTTCCAATTTGTATTTTATTTTCATAGCATTTTACATATGTATCACAGTGTACTTTTCTAAAAATATTTATTATATACATCATTTATATGTGAAACAAATAAATAAATCTTTCAGCATTTATAGTGCAAAACCTTTCTTTCACGTGACCTTGCAACGTATCAACACAAAAAATAGAGAAAATAAAAGAATTGCCATAATCCTAAACTCCAAAGTGTCATAGAACAGATTTTGAGCAAAAATTTTCTGATACAAAAGGTGCTGTCACAATTTTTTTTAGTTTCCTTCTTAGAAACTTTAATTTTCCTTTTTCACTGTTGTATAAAATGATAGATTTTGATTATCTCGTAAAACAAAAGAAAGTATATTTTTTAAAGTTAAAGGACAAATTTATGTTTATGTATTGATATTTTATTACACTGATTGTGATTATTACTGATTCTTAAAATCAATTTTCTTTTAAAGGTCATAACATGAAGTTCAATAATAAGCTCATTATTTATCATATAACATGATGTGTATTGAAGAAAAAAAATTTAGTATGTTTAGCCACATGCTATACAAAATTGAAAATGGACTACTACACCATTTGAAGATTTCTTTAGAAGTAGTATGCGAACAGAAGTTTAAAAAATGTAATTACTAGATTCTATTTACAATAAAATCCATACAATACTTTAGCAGGGCAACTGAGTCAATTATATTTTAGACATTAACCAATGGAAAACCAGTGATAGCATGTTAATTGGGTTATGATAGCCTTAAACTAATCAGTGATTTAATCCCCTTGAGAGGGGTTAATTAAGTGGTGACTATAGGCAGATAGGTTGTGGCATGAGGAGGTGGGTCCTTTGGGGGCTTGCTTTCGTTCTGTATTCTGTGAGCTGAGCTTAGTCCCTCTGTTTCCTGGTGAAGTCCTGGAGCTACTTTTCTCCAAACATCCTTCTGCCAAAATGTTCCTCCATACTTTAGGCCTCTGAAACAGCCCCCAAATAAACTTTTTCTCCTGTACATTGTTCTTGTCAGGTCTTTTGATCACAGGAGCATAAAAAGTGACTGAAACAGTTTATGTCAAGCAGCAGATTATTTCAGTAGTAAAATACTGAGTGGATATCCTTTTGATTACAAACATGAATTCACTGTAATCTATGGTTAGGAACAAATTTCAAATGGCTGACAGAATTAGGATAATCAATGATGACACCAAAATTATCGTAAATGTTTATTTTCAAGAAATGTTTAATATTATATACAATACAGATGAGTATGTATAATCAAGGAAATTTGCTTCAGACTGTATTCTAAATTTACTAAGAGTAATATATCGGGTATTACAACAGTACTGACACATTCAACCATTAGTTACCACTCAGGAAAAAATTTAAATTTGAATCTCTGATTTTCCTATACAAACAACAGATTAGATTTAATATTACTGTTATTATAGTTACTTTCCTTGGCCAATTTACATCTTAGAGATAAGTCTTAAAACTTTTATGAAAAGTAGAAGGATGTGTCTGATAAAGAGATCACTTGATGAATTGTTTACTAGCTTAAAAATATTTGGAAATACCAAGATGATGTTGACTCATATAATAATTTAATTGGTTATGAATATATATATATTTTTTCCATGATTCTTTCCAAAAAGAATATTTTTCCCTCTATGTTTTTACTTTTGGTATTACTATAAACTCTAGATTCATGTTCTTAAATACTTGTTTTGTTGGCCAATAAGTAAGTAGTGAAAACATATACTGAATTATTCTAAGGGATATTCTATATTCAGATTTCAGATCTTGTTATTTTAATAAATTTTAAAGCAGAGACGGAAAATATTTTCTTCTTCTTTTGAAATTAAGTATTAAAGTGTTTTTCTTCATTATGAACCACCGGTTCCTAAAAAAACCTTACTATAATTGTTATAGTATTTTTTTCTTGAGTGCTGGTTAAATTTTAGCATTTCTTTCATCCTCCTACATCTCTCTTTCAAAGAATGAAAAGTAGATACAAGTATGCCTTTTAAGGAAAAATATTTTTGATAGCAACATTAAAAGCTTAGAGCAAGAAAAACTAGCATTTTCTTGCATTAATTAGTCTGATTATTTCTGTTAAAATGTGCAATTAAGTACATAATTAACAAATTATATAATTAATGAATATAATCACCATAAACAATCTATTATTGTGCATATTTTCTATTCATATGAATTTTCTTTCATAGAGTATTTTGAATGTTATATAAAATCAGTTGTCGCCCTAATGATTGTATGCTTTAAAACTATGAGAATCATTAGAATTAGTAGAAATATAGTATCCTTTCATTTGATATAGAGACTCCATTTAAAAGCACTGTGAAACAAAACAAAACAAAACAAAACAAAACACCCAGGGTCTACTAATTACAATTTCAATATGTTTTCCACTATGCCAAAAGTTTCATGACCATTACTGAATTTCATTCATTTTTTAATAGTCATTTATTTTCTTGCAATTCTTTTCATTATGGAATTTTAAAGTTACGTTTAATTGACATGCTTTTGAGTTTGTTATACAAGTTCCATACGTTATGACTTAGACATGTATTGAACATGTTTTACCATTCAAAGTTTGACCATAGATTGTAGAAATAAAGAATTAGAATTATCATACTTTCTAGGGGATCATTCTGCTCACTGAAATCAATCCTGGGGAGCATTCTCTTCTATGTTTTTAGTTATACAAAAATTGCTTTGTATATTCATTTAACTTTTTTTAAGGTTAAAGAGAGGATTTTTTTTGTCAAAAGGTCTGATGAAGACTTTCTTTATGTATGGGTATCACAATTTATACCTCTTAAAGCCCTAACTATTTCACCTTCAAAATTAGAGGTATAAAAATACAACCTCACATCCAAAATCTAAAAAAAAAAAAAAGGGATAGTATTTTATAAGGTGAAATCACGTTATAGTTCTCACAGGTATTATAGTTTTTAAATTAGAAAATATTTACTGGCATTGCATTGAATGTCTAATTGAAGCTACGCAGCAAAACAAAATTGTCAACTAGTTCACAGCTATTTTTTTTTAAGGTTTATTCTTTTTTTTTTTTCTTCTTCATTTCTTCCTTCCTCTTTTCCCAGTACTCAGCTTGCTTGTTTTCATTGCAAAACACTCTAGGCTGATCTTTTATTTTTTTGCTGTTGGCAGAACTGAAATTACCTACTTATTCAAAGAGCTGTGGTTTTGTCTTATTGGATAATGGTATTTTGAAAGAAAATCTGGGTATGTGTCTTTGTTACTGGGGCATTACTACTTTTCAGTAGGGACAACTAGAAAATATATTTATGTACTATTGTATATGTATATACATGTATTGAAATGTCTAAATCATTTTATCTGTCTACTTATCTATCTCTTTGTGCATTAAAATAAATATCAGTTAATACTGATGTGTTGGATTCTAAATCAAAATTACAGAATCAGTTATAGCATCAATTTCTTACTTATTTTATTGTAACATAAAAATCTCAACATTATCTGCAATGTTTACCTATTAGTCCTATTAGTTCAACAGTAGTATACATATAAAGTAGAATCAGAACTGCTAAGTAGCTGCATAAGGAACAAGTTAACTACAGCCCAGTTTTTGTTCAAACTTCTTTTTTTCTTGCCTAGAGCTTTTTCAGATTAATTGTTCCCTACCTATTTCAATGTGTTACCTTATGTATTTCCAATGGAGTTAGATTCCTTTGTCATGGTTTACATTTCATTCTGATTTCTCACATCCTGAGTAGTATCTATTTTTTTTTCAAATTAAACTCAGTGAAAGCCACTTTTTTTAGTGTACAAATCTGTAGCACTTTGACAAAACTCTAAGGTCATGCATCTAAAACATCGTACCTTAATGGAAAATTTCATCACTCTGAAAAATCCCTTGGTGAGGTCCTTTACAGGAAAACATTCTGCCTTCTCCAATTCTTGGCAACCGTTCACATAGTTCTCCTTTCTAAAATTCTGCCTTTTCCAGAATGCCACTGAAATAAATCATGCAATATGTAGCATTTGGGGTCCTTAGAATTCTTGTCTAAAATTCTAAACTTTAAGGAAGTTATACAAAATACAGACTAAAAAATTCTGGAGTACTGTACATTGAGGACATAATTTTGCCTACACCATCTGTTTTTGAACAGATTTTTCTTCCTACTTTCTCTTTACTATCCTTTATTTTTTCAACGAAGTTGAGGTAGCATGTTGCGAGAAGTTAAGTTTCAATGTAAAATTTATTCTGTTAACAGATAAGGCAGATGATGATAAATGTCATGAATTTTTTAAAAGGAATTTTGTGCATTCTTTCAGAAGTTAAATCTTAAAACAGGGATGGGTTTTTTAAAGTTTGGGAAAATTGAAATTTTTTTCCATTCTTAAAATTGGGGTAAAGAAAAACGAATAATTTTCAAGTGAATTCACTACTCCTGATGTTTTTCATTATTTAGTAACATCATTCATTAAGGGTCTGAAAATTTGCAATGCAAGAAACTCAACCATGTGCTTACTGATAATTGCCTCACTAATGAGATAATTGACCAAATATGCTGAGCTAAGGAGTTCTGTTCAGTTAATGGGACTTCTTTGTACCTAATTGATCCAGAGGACATGATGATTGCAATGATTTAGAACAATGCCATGTTCTTCTCTATTTGCCAGGTATGTTCCCTGCCCTCCAAGTTCATAATCTCAGATTTGCAGGGAATCCAGGGTCTAAGTGCAAGCAGAAAACTCTAACTTGACTTCTGAGTCATGGGTTCCCAAGAATGGATAGTACATCTGGATCAGTAAATATACATATCAGCATCCCATACTTTCTATTCTATTAAGTTTAACAGCATTATTTAGACACCCTCTCAACTCTCTGTGTATCAAGCCTTTTTGACTGCTCCTTTGACCTTGTGAGCCTTTATGATAATCTCAGCTTCCTGCCATCTGGTGGTTAACAGTCACCTTGTAACCTTCAGGCCAGGTCATCATCCTCATAAATATAAATGAACCTAGATTTGGAACACTATTCTGCTTTTAACTTAGGTGTATGGAGAAGAAAAAAATCAATCAATATCCTAGGGAAGCTAGTGCCCCCTCCTCTCAATACATTTCTGTGATGGTCTTTATCAAATAATGTGTGTTAGTAACCTTTTTGTTGCATTGACTGAAATGCCTGATCAGAACAACTTAGAGGAAAAAAGGTTTATTTTAAGCACATGGTTTCAGAGAATCAGTCCATTGCTCTTGGCCTGAGGTGAGGTGGAGCATCATGGTAAAAGGACATGGCAGAAGAAAGCTTCTCATCTCATGGTAGTCAGGAAGCAGAGTGGGAGGAAGATAAAATAGCATCACCAAGGGCACACCTCCAATGATCCACCTTTTCCACCTACTCGCAGTTACCACCCAGAGCATTAGTCCTATCAAATTACTAATTTATCCATGGGCCAATCCACTAATCAGGATTCAGCTTATAATCTAATCATGAGCTTTTGGGGGGGAAATCATATCTGAACCATAACATAATGTGTTCTTTGTGCTCTTTAGCGGACCATAAGTCAATGAGGGGTTACATATATATAATAATATATAGTCCAACAATATATATTTAGTCCAGCAATCTTACTTCCTTCATGAACTTTTAGTGTTTTTCTAGTGTCTGTTGCTAGAGCAACTCAGTCATTTCTATCTGGCATGGCCTTAACTATAATTTAATTACATTAATGTTTTTATTATTGCATTATAATCATATGTGATAGCAGTGTTCATTTTGACCTAATCATTTGTGCATGGAATATAATTTGCTCCATTTTGATTCCATGCCTAGGCTTTCCATGCCTCTCCACACTGTTCTCCAAAGTGGTTGAACTAATTTGAAGTCCCACCAACAATGTATGCGTTTACCGTTTTTTTCCACATACTCACCACGATTGCATTATTGATGATTACCGTTCTAACTGGAGTGAGATTAAACTTCAATGTAGTTTTGATTCACATTTCCCTGATTGTTAGAAATTTCTTTCATATTTTTTGCCATTTGTATTTTTTTTTGTTTAGTTCTTTTGCCCATTTATTGATTGACTTATTTGGGTTTTGTCCCCCATCATTTTGTAAGAGTTCATTTCTTCCATGGGGTTCTTTCTATGGGTGTTTTATTTCATGTCCAAAGAAAGTGTTCCCAAGTCAATAAATTCCTGCTTATTTATTCTTGCATTTTGGTCTCTTTGGTCAATCACACAAAGAATTTGATTTTAATCATATATGTGCCCTGAGTCAGATGATGCTGAAATTTATTCCTAGATATAAGTCTTACAGCCAAGAGTAGGTGGGTGAAACTCCAAAAGGGGACTCTTGTTCAACTGTGGGAAAAAAAAAAAAAACTTCTGTAGCATTTTCTAGAGCAGGAGAAGTATTACCTTTTACAAAAGCAAGGGTGTGTCATCTGTTTAAGATCTGAGAATTCAAGAGGTGTGCAAAGTCAAATCATCAAGGAAATCCATGTACCTATCCCTGTCCATCTTTCATGGCATCAGATTTTGCTTTTTTCCTCCTGGACCCCTAGCCTTAGCATACTAGTCCTGCAGTGGCTGAGCATATAAACATCTATAGGGATATGCTTACTCTCACTTGAAGGGGTAAGAAAGATTCAGAACTATGAATTTTTGTCTCTGATTGGTCTTTCTTAGAACATGTGCATGTCTGCAATAAAATCTGTCACCAAGTGAGCAAATCCAGTGTCATGTGCACTGGAGTTAAAAGGCAGGAGTTAGTATAACTTCAAGAAAATGGACTGAGCATAGGGAAAAAATTGTCATTTGTGGTATCAAACTGCAAATGTATCTAAACAAAATCTGGATACTATTTCTAAAAAAGGGAGTTGGTAGAGAACATTAGATTTGTGAATGTCCCAGTTTTCCATTATTGAATTCCTATTTATTCAATCTTTATATACTACTTATAACCAAAATGGAAATTGAGAAAAAAAATCAAAGACCTTTCTATGGTGTGAATGTTTAGGGTACCCCAAAATTCGTATGTTAAAATATTAACCTCAGTGGGATAGTATTAGGTTGGATCTTGTGAGGTGATAAGGTTCTGTGAAAAGAGCCCTATGAATGGGATTAGTATCCTTAAAAAGTACCTCATCCTTTCTACCTTGTGAGGACACAATGATACAGCAGGTAGGAGGTAGAAAGTAAGGAGTAGGCTCTCACAGATACTAATCTGCTAGTACCTTGATCTTGTACTTCCTAGCATGTATCACTATAATGAATAAATTGTGGTTGTTTATAAATCATCTGCTTTATGATATTTTATTATAGCAGCCCAGACAAACTAGGACAGTACCCTAGTAAAAAACAAATTTTGGATAATAAAAATTGTTCATTCAGACCAGTTCTTTCACTTGAATTCTGGGACCTAGAACACAGGAACTTTCCAACATCAGAGAACAGAGACAATCCCTTAGTGTAGGGCCTCCAAGTAGGTCCTTCATCCACTCATTCAAGGACACTATCTGCTTGAGCCTACTATGACCATTTATTATGTCTATTTTAGTATTTTATGGCAATTAGTAACATTGTTTTCACTGTAAATAATTCTTTAATATTTTCTCCTATATTTCATGCTCCTGCGGGAAGGCAAACTTTCATAACATCTTTTGTTACCAGCACCTATTCCCTAGCATCCCAGCAGTGCTAAACATGAAGCAGGTACTCATGGGCTCAATACTTATGATGGCTGAATAAATTAAATTCTCTGAAATAAAAAACATATTTAAACTGGGTAACACATAGACAAAAGTTCATTTAGCTTACTGTTTTGGAGGCTGAAAGTCCAAGAAGGAGGGTATTGGCTCTGTCAAGGACCTCCTTGCAGATGGCATCATGGGAAAAGTGAGAGTAAGATCACATGGCAGTATATGAAGCCGGAGATCAATAAGGGGAAAGGGGAATACAGGCTTCCTCTTTTATGACAACTCAGTTTTGCAGGAATAATCTTGCATCCTACAGACAAAGTAATCCTTTCCAAAGGCACTGATCCCAATAACCTCTAGGCTTCCCTCTTAAAGTTTCCATGACTTCTCACACCATTACAATGGGAACCAAATTTCTACAATGTGAAACTTTGGGGGACAAACCACATCTAAACCATAGGTACTTGGGTTTATTTAGATAAGCAGATTTGAGAGAGAAGTAAGAGTCAAGAATGATTCTAATTTTGAGTTACAGGATGGTCATGGGAAGGCTAAAAAAGGAGCAGATTTTAAAAGGAAGATCATGAATCTTATTTTGAACTACTTAAGATTGCTTGTACATAATCCTGTTGCAGTCAAAGCAGTGACCAGCATATAATAAGAAAGAGCTCAGGAAATGTGAGTGGTTATATCCTCGGTTCTAGACTCAGCAGATAGAAATCTAAGCTTTTTTTTTTTTAATTAAAAATTGTTGGAGTACTAGATGTAGTCAAAGCCATGGCATTGATAAATTTTGGGAGAAAGTACAAACTTGGTAACTCAAATTCCTCTCCTCTTTTACTCTGAAAGACAAAATTGGTATTAGATTTCTTCACCAAGAGTAATTTACTCCTGCTTCCTTAAACCCAGGCCTGCTGGAAAACTTTCTGAATGGTGGTGCATTTCCATCATATTTCTCTTGTCACTTATTCTGTGATTCCTTTAAGCACTAGATTCCTTTTGAAACTTTCTAAACTCCACTGATATCTTTCTCCTGAAACCCTGTACTACCTACACCTAGTCAGTATCACATGTCAGGATTCACTGTGTGATATGATGCATTCTTGGTTATTATTTTATATATCACAGTCCTATTTCTCTAAAAAGGTTACAGAAAATAGAACTTTAGTGCAACTTCTGTGGTAATATTGGGATCTACTATAGAACTAAGCTCAAAGGAAGTATTTAGTAATACCTATTGATTAATGGAAGAATAACTGATTAATGTTTGGGGTTGGTTAAAGGTTTAGATACAAATGGTAGCATTTGTACTCAATGTTGGGTTACTGTAGCTGTGTTTTGATAATATTGAATGGTTCAGAATTATAGTACAACAAACGTATACACAATAGAAATCAAACAGAAAAAAATACGTGCCATTAGAGTGACAAAAAAAGTCCAAATATTCTATTGAACATATTATGTGATTTTTATTTAATTCTTCACCAACAGTCAATGTCAATGAACACATACTCAGCATTACTGAGATACAGTGATAGACAAAGACCTTAATTCTACTTTCTGTAACAGATGTTAAATCAATTTTAGAGATAATTTTAGCCAAAATTACAAAGAAATGGCATTTTTTACAGTATTATTTCAGGATCTTACCCAATTTGGAAGGTGTGGTAAGAATAATTCTAGGATGACCACTCATGACACAAGTCCTCATGTAAATCACTGACTTTTAGTGTGAGCAGGTCAAGTGAACATATTGGGATATCTTTGCTGTGACTAGTATACCTTACATAACAAGATTCAAAGGCTTTTGAAGATGTAATAAAGGTCCCTAATCAATTGACTTTGAGTTTAAAAAGAAAAAGAGATTTAATTGGGTAAGCTTTTTATAAATTAATTTTTTGATCAACACACCATATTTGCATATATTTATGAGATATATTGAGGTTTTAATTCATGTGTACATTGGGTAATGATCAAAGTAGGGTAATTAGCACACCCATCACCTTTTATAATTTCTTTATGGTGAATACACTAAAAATCATCTCTTCTATATTGTTTGAGATCTACAACCCATTATTGTTAAATAACTTCATCTTACTCTGTCATAGAGCATCAAAACTTCTTCTTATCTAACTGGAACACAGTAGCCACCTATTTCCTTTGCCCCTTTCTAACTACGTTCCCCAGAATCTAGTGATACTTTTCTACTCTCAACATCTTTGAGATCAACTTTTTTAGATTCTGTCTATGTGTGAGATTATATTGTATCTGTCTTTCTATGCTGGGCTTATTTCACATAAAATAATGTCCTTCAAGTCCGCTAAAGAAGGACCCAGTCCATCCTTGAAATAGATACTGGAAGCAGTAGAGTTGTTCTCCTTCTGATTTTAGGAAAGAAACTGTCAAGCTGTGGAGAGGCACATTGCTGCCTCCAGCATGACCAAACTCACAGTTCCGGCAAGGGGAGAAGGGGGTTAGAAACGAGACTTTGAATAGCCAAAACAATCCTGAGTAGGAAAAGTGAAGTAGGAGGTATCACAATTCCAGACCTTAAACTATACTACAGAGCAAGAGTAACAAAAATGGCATGGTATTGGCACCAAAATAGACAAGTAGACCAGTGGTACAGAATGGAGGACAAAGAGACAAACCCACAGAAATACAGTTACCTCATACTAGACAAAGGAGTCAAAAACATACAATGGAGAAAAGATAGCCTGTTCAACAAATGGTGCTGGGAAAACTGGAAATCCATATGTAGTAAAATGAAATTAAACCTCGTTCTCTCACCCTGCACAAAACTGAACTCAAAATGGATTAAGGACTTAGGAATTAGACCAGAGACACTGCATCAAACAAAAGACAAAGGAGGCCCGAATCTTCATCATGTTGGCTTAGGATCAGACTTCCTTAACAAGACCTCCAAAGCACAAGAAATCAAAGCAAGAATCAATAAATGTGATGGATTCAAACTAAAAAGCTTTTTCTCAGCAAAGGATATGAGTGGGAGAAAATTTTTTCCACACGCATTTCAGATAGAGCACTAATCTCCAAAATTTATGAGGAACTTACAAAACTTTACACCCAAATACAAAGAACCCAATCAATAAATGGGCCAGGAATCTGGACAGACACTTTACAGAAGAGGATGAACAGGCAATCAATAAATATATGAAAAAGTGTTCAAAATCTCTAATTTGAGAAATACAAATTAAAACAACTCTAAGATTTCATCTTACTCTGATTAGAATGACTATTATCAAGAACACAATCAGTAATAGATGTTGGTGTGGCTGTGGGGAAAAGGGCACACTTTTACATTGCTGGTGGAGTTGCAGATTGGTGCAACCACTTTGGAAAGCAGTGTTGAGAATCCTCAGAAACCTTGGAATGGACCTACCTTTGACCCAGTTATTCCACTTCTCGGTTTATACCCAAAGGACTTAAAATTAGAATACTACAGTAACATAGCCACATCAATGTTTATAGCAACTCAATTCACAATAGCTAGATTGTGGAACCAACCTAGATGCCCTTCTACAGATGAATGGATAAAGAAACTGTGATATATGTACACAATGGAACATTATTCACCCATAAAGAAGAATGATATTATGACATTTGCAGATAAATGGATGGGTTGGAGAATATCATGCTAAATGAAATAAGTCAAGCACAAAAAATCAAAGGCTAAATGTTTTCTCTGTAAGTGGATGATGATATATAATGGGGGTTGGCTTGGCGGGTTGGGGGTGAGAGAAGAATGGAGGAACTTTAGATTGTGTAGAGGGAAATGAAAGGGAGGTGGGGTATGAAAAATGGTGGAATGAGAGACATCATTATCTGATGTACATGTATGATTACATAAATGGTATGAATGTACATTGTGCACAACTATAGAAATGAAAAGTTGTACCCCATTTGTGTACAATGAATCAAAATGCAGAGTGTAAAAATTTTTTAAAATAGACTCACACACAAAGATTTTGAAGATAAAGCTGGGATCAAGTGGAGTGCAAGTGGAGAGGCACATCTAAAGAGTTACACCAGCAATCTTTACTTATATATGTCTCATGATCAGATTAAAGACTATTTAAGCATTATTCTTTGTATTTAGCAAAGTTACAAAAACTAGGACATCTATGTAGCTTTTCTGCAGTTGCAATTCACAATTGTAAAGTGCAATGTTAGGAGCTTTGTGTAGCTCTCAAGAAAGTCCATTGTTTAAAGTTACTGTAAAGCAGGCAGGAACCAGAGAAGCAGAACTGGCTAAACATTGTAGTTGTCTAGCATAAGAATTTCTTCCTTCACAGGACCTGTGTGCCTGAGATCAAGGTCAGAGCTGATAGGACTCTTGAGCACAGGCATTGCCACAGCAGCTAAGCATCCTGTCCCCTTGCACAGGAACATTTCCAGGCACCAGGCATGCCACAGCCACGAGGTCATCAGAGACCCCAAATATCAGTCACAGTTCTCCCATCCTCTGTCACTGTTCTCCATAGAATATATGGCAAGGAACAGCACAGTGACTTGAAGTTGTAAGTATCAGTTCAACAGTTACAATGAACCAAATTCTGCCAAAAACCTGTGAACCTGAAAGATCCCAACCATTGATTAAAATATGGCCCTTGCCAATACCTCAGCTTCAGTCCTGTGAGACCCTGAGCAGAGAATCCAGCTTCACTATAACTGGATTCTTAAACTGTGGTCCTATAAACCTGTATTCTTTAAAGGTGATACATTTGTTATAATTTTTAAAAATATCAGTGGAAACAATACATGCTGTCAGAAGCTTCACAGAAGAGTTGTGTGTAAATGCTGTGTTGACATGATAGATACATAACTTTTAGTATTCCTCTCCTAGTTATACCCCAGAGATGAGGAGCTCAGGAGAAGGCTGCTATAGAGTCCCTCACTGAAGGAGTGGCAGCCTCATTCTGAGTTTTTCAGAGCTAACGAAAAGAACAGAAAATGAGAGGCAACTGTTGCAGAATCAGGTCTCAGTAAGAACAATAATGGGTGGGATTACACATCAAAGATTAAACTTGGTCTCAGTAAAGTGATGCATGCAATTGATAAGGGTTTACAGAAACCTTGCTCTTAGAAGAATTTTATTTCATTTTTCTAAACACATCCAACCAAATCCTGACCTCTGGGGGCATACCCTGGAATTTTTTGGCTTTAGGAGGAAATATGAAGAGATTCATATTTTTGCATCTGCTACAAGGGTAAGTAACATTGATGGCTTTCTAACAGCAATCATAATGTTGGAAGTCAATATTCCTTGTAGTTCAATTTACAGTTAAGAGTCATGTAGTATGTATTTCCTACTTGTGACATTTAGAAGCAAACTGTGAAACACTACTATCTGGAATGTAAAATGTTGCAATATATTTTGAATACATTCAGAAATACTACACAAAGATAAATGGGCTAAAATTATAACATAGGCAAAGGAACATATATTTATTCATAAGTCTGATACACAGTTTAAATATGCATTACATGTAGGTATAACTGATATAAAGTAACAAATTTTAATCAGACATCTCAATTACCCAAGTCATTTATAATTTATGAAGTTAAATGATGGTGAATAGATACAGACTTGTCATAACCAAATGCTTAAAAGTAGTAAAATGCTACTCTGAAAAGATAAACTTGTTTCAGAGACACTCATATTGCTTGGCAGAAGGGTGAGGCACAGACCTCAGATAGACATAAGAAACATAGAAATAAGTAATTTGTTTTCCTTTCACTCCTCTCTATCTTCCATGTTAATGATAAATTAATCTCCCTGAAAAAAAAAATCTCACTTTTCTGTATTGCTCCCCGTTTAAGGACTTACAGTTGTTCTCTATTAGCTATCCCAGTTATGAAGATCTTCAGTGTTCAAGTGTTTGCATAATGTGAATCCCAACATTCCATTTGGTTTCTCAATCTCCACATACTGAACTTTTATCTGTGCTCTTTGTTAAATCAGACAAATCCTGACTCATTGCTGGACTCAGTATGGCAAGTTCTCCATCTTGGTATCTATCCTTCACAACACTGCCCAAATTCTACTTTCTTCTGGAAAAGTTGACTGGTTACCATGGTTTCTTTCTTCTCTCATCCTATTAAATTGATTTGTTTGTACTCAGTAATCCACACTCATTGTTTGCCATTAAGTTCACTGTCTATGAATACAGTAGGGAACAGTTTGAATAAAATGTAAATTGTATGTTTTTACTAAAGGATAACTTCATCCTTGAGGACACTGGGTGAACAATAAAACTTGCTTCAGGTAAGTAATGCATGTAGCAATCCAAAAAAAAAAAAAATACAAACACACATTCATGTTGAACTTCTATCAACTACTTCAGTTCAGCACCCACGTTTCATGAATGTCCCTCATCTATATCTAATATAATGTGTTTCTATCTGATTCAAATAACCTTCTTTGTAAGACATCATAGTTACTGAGAGCTGCATCACATCTGAAACACACTGATAAAATAGCCAAAGTCTTTTGGAATCACGGTTCTCAAGGTGCACAGAGTGAAAACTGCCAAGTGTTCCTAAGACTTAGACCTGAAATTCACTCTTCCCCCACCTCTGATAGACTAAGCAGCCTCAGGGATAGCCTGATTTCATGAGATGGAGATAAACACTCCCTCTAACTGGGAGAATAACCAACCATCAGTGACTATCTTTAGTTCACCACAATATTTTTTACTAATAAATTCATAGGTGAGCATCATAATATTTTAGGATAAGAAGATACTCAGCAATTATTTAATGTAATAACATCAATGTACATGGAAGTGTACTGGAGAAAATTATTCCAATGAAAGACATAATTAAGGCCTCTCTTTTTTCATGTCTCATAAACCTTGGCAATCTTCCTGGGATTTAGTAGGTAATAAATATACTTGTTGACACAGGGCTTTACAGATAGCCCTGTGTCAACAATAGCACTTCAGATTCTAATAATATTCCATTTTTAGATGCACCCACAATTCTAACTCACCAGAAACATGTCTGAATTTCCAAAAGGCATAAGACTAGAAAGAGATTTTTGAAAGATAGCATAGCAAGATATTTCAGGACAGTTTAATTATTTTCACATAATTACCATGCTTTCTTAACACACATAAACACATAGAAATGGAATAACACAAGACAGTGAATCTAAAGTAAATTTTGTATTTCTGATGTTTGACATCCTAAGGACCTTATACCAATTTATTTTGCCTTAGGAAATCTTTGACTCATTGCATTCATGTTATGCCAAAGATGTCCTTATTTCCATAAAAATCCAACTGTAAAATATGCAAATTTAAAACACTAAAACAATACATTAGGATGGAGAAACTTATTTTTATTGCATAAGCATGACTTTCCTAATGAAAACAGCAATGATGATATTGTTTCATATCTGAATTTAAAATAAAACACACTAAGAAAATTCATTGTATATACAACATAAAAGGAAAATTAAAATAACGCTCTTTTGATTTTATTGAGGCTCATGATGAAATGTTACCAAGCTTTCCTGGCCTTTGGTATGTCAATCTATTTCAGCTTAGTTTTCCTCATTTCTTTAAAGTGACATTTTCATTTAATAAGTTCTACATTAATTGACCCCAATTTGAAAACACCAGTATAATAAAAATCCACCTTTGTAACACCTCTCTCTAGCTCCTTTCTTTGACTCCTAGGTATTGTAATTTCGATGATTCTTCTTTTCTTATCTCCTTGTTTTATAAGACTTATTGCCTCTATGCATTTATCTCTGATTCTTATGGTAATCGTGATATTTGCAATTGATAATTATAGTTTCCTATTGAAATATTTCTTTTTCTTTTATTAGATATTAATCCTTCATAAAAATTTTACAAATTTATTTTCTTATGAATTTAGGCTTCCATTGTCAATATTTCTGTTGTTATATACCATCTATAGAGTATGTTTCTTACTTAGTAAACACAGTGCTAGGGTCTATGCCACCAGAAAACTGTGTAAAGCTTCTTATAAACTAGATTTAAGGAAATCCCAATGATAGAAAAGAAAAATGTTATGTAGTCTCTTAGAAGAAGAAACTAAGTCTCAACATTTCATCTTCCTTCTTTGATTTTGTCCCTATACTATAGGAGTTCTGTTGATGGCAACTTAATGGTCATATGACTTTTCTGCTCTCAGATTCCTCTGTAAAAACGGAAATAAAAATATCACATATCCTAATTCTCACAGCTATTATAAGAACATAATGAGCCCGTAGATGTGAAAACATTTTCCAAATTATAGATCATTACTCATCTCAGTTTTATTTGTAAGATGTGAAAATTAGATTTAATCATTTCTAAAGTCTCTACCAGTTCTAACCATATGAGATTCTCTAAAATATTAATAAGCAAGATCCAGCAGCCATTGATTTGAATAGAATAATTATATGTTAAAGTAGTATAAGCAACACACTGTTCTGAAAATCAGAATTCCTCATCAACTGTCCACATGGTAGATTTTGTCCAACAGTCCTGATGAAGGGCATGGAGGGAGGAAGTATGGCTGGCCTACCCGATATTAGCCTTTCCAAGTCAAGCAGATATTTTCACGACACTCTGGTCTGCTTGAATAACTTATTATCCATCTGTTATTTAAAGTATTTATATATATTTAAACAATCATCTGCCATCTGTTGTTGTAAGAAATTTTAAAACCTCACCTCTTGTAGGAAATGAATTTGAGAGTACCTTATCTTTAATTAAATATGTAATCACTGCTTATTTCCTGCACAATGTAGCTATTTTCCTCTTGGCTTTCACATATGTAGTCTCAAGAGGTTGTTTTGCTTTGTTTTCCTTTTCTTCTTTTTTTTTAACATTAGTGCTTACTTATTTTCATAAGATACACAACTAAAATTAGAAAATGCTTGAGATTTAATGTGAAAAAAATTTTTAACATAAATCCCAACTTTGTCATTTTTATTTATGGTCTTGAGCAAGTTCTTTAGCCTCTGTTAATTCAAATTTCCTTCCTGAGAAGTGGGAAAGTGAACTTCATATATTATATACATTGTGAGAATTAAAATCCCTAACACAGTGAGACCTCAATAAATTTATACTACTTGTCATGAAAGTAGGCCGTGATTAAGGAGAGTATAATTTTCTTTTCTTTTTTTTTTTTTTGCTGTGCTGAGGATTGAACCCAGAGTCTTGTGCTTGCAAGGCAGACACTCTACCAACTGAGCTATATCCCCAGCCAACTTTAAAACACATTAATAAAGTACTAAAATGATTAAAATGAGTCTTCTTAAAAATTGACCACGTATAAAACCTAAGATTGGCATCATTTTGTCATTCATTTATTCAAAAATATTTAAGTGTCTACTGCTTACAAGCACACTCACAAGCTGACTAAGGCAATGAACAACAAGGGCAGGTTCCCTGTAATCATCCAGCCAACCTCCTTCTAATGAGAAAAATCAGATAATGAACTCTCATAAAGCAGAGTTGATTCCAGATGTGAGATAAAAAATAGTAGGGTATACATGAATGGAATGATTCTTCAGTGAAGGGAATGAAGGAAAAACTCTCTGTTATGACATTGGAGACAGGGAGCATGACAAGGCTTGCAATATGAATATCAGGCTGAGAAATTTGGAATGTGGACTAGCTTGGTATGATCAAGAGAGTGATCAGTTTTCAAAAAAGCGAGTTATTGGATTGGGAGAGGGAAGGGCAGTGAAATGAGGGACACATGCAAATGTCTACCTAAGAACAAAAGGATTCAAGGCTGAAGTAGTTTACCATGTAGTTTGGGAAAAAGTACTTAAGTCACCACATGATATGGTAAATTAAAGTGGGTGTTCCAATGTGTGCTTTCTATTGCCCTTCTCTGTGCTAAGGGCAGTGTTTGAAAGATACACAGAACATCCACTAGAAATCTACAATCTAATCTGAAAGCATTAATTGAAATGTTATATAGAGGACATCTAGAATTTTGGCATCTTGAACTTCAAATAAGTTTGTTTCAAAGGAATATAATTTTCCTTAAAAATCAGTTATGTGGAGAATTATTTCGGATTTCCTACTTGTGTATAATTCCTGAAGTGCCCTTGACCTTGGTCTCTTTTCTACTTCTTTTGATCATTCTCTGCTTATTAATAATCATTACATATCATGCATTAACATTTTATTCCTTAGAGTTAACCTATGAGATATTATTCAGCTTCATTCTTTAAATTCCTCACTATGCCAATGAATGTTCAATGTATATCCTGAAGTTTCATCCTGAAGATTCATCCTGAACTTCAGACCTGTTTATTCAATACACACATCTTTACTTGTGTGCTGAAAACCCATTACAGACATGTCATGTCCAATATGATTGTTGATCAATGCTTAGCAATCAAGACTCAGATTTAATTTATATATGTAGAATATCTAAGATATTTAATATATCTAAGAATATCTTGTTCCAAAAAAGTAGTTATAAAGGGAAAATATAAACTTCAGCAGATCAAAGCTGAAATTTTAGAGACATATTAGAGCCAATAAAGACCTCAGTTAGTTTCTTAACTTTTGAATGTGGGTGTTTACATGTATACCTGTCTCATAATTTCTGGAGGGGGCTGACTCAGGGGTGGGCCCTCTAACAATTGTTTTATTATCCACTCTTACCTGAAAAATGTACTACATCTTATGAAATGTTTCAGGTCTTGCATATTTCTTTTTTACTGGGGGTACCAACTACAAATAACATTCTTCATCTGTCCGTTGTATGCGTAAAATTTCAACCTGCTATGAAAGGTAAGATTGTTGCATAATTATTGAATGTTTGTGAATATATGTATATATCTGTGGATATAAAATTACAAATCACATGGTTATAGAAATATACTGTTTAATTTTCAGTTATAAACATTTTACTTATCACTTGTAAAAGATTTTTCAAGTGATTTTTTTTCCCAAGGCTTTTTTTTTTTTTTTTTTTTTTTAACAGATTTAACAGCTTTCACAGTCAGGGATTCTCACAGTCTCATTATTTCCTGGCCCCAGGAGAATGAGTTATGCTAATTAACTGCATTTAATGGGAAAAAGTAATGCTCCTTTGCCTTTCTTCTCCTTAAGCTACTACTTCTTTACTTACTACCATTTGTTAAAATTTATTAACCATGAATTATACATCCCAGTAAATTAAACCTTCTTTCTTCTCTGTTTCCCTTTCTGCACACTCAGTTTATCAGGTACACAAGTTGCACCAAATTACAAACCAAACAACTGGCTTCTTGTTATTAAACAGTTTTTTATAGTGATGGATCTCAGAAAAATTCAACAGCTTTTGCAAATCCACTGCTGATTTTCATTTTCAAGCCAGGAACTAAACATATAAATCATATTCAGCACAGAATGCTTGTCTTTAGAATGCTGTTGATGGTCATGTTTCTTGATTATTTTCCCTGGTTGAAAACTGCATGTTTCTTTCTTTCCCATTCTTTGCATCAAGTAAATACATACAGACACACAGCACAGACAGGTGCACACACACACACACACACGCACACTTACCCACACTGCCCATTACAGTAAATGAATGATACATTTTAGGCATTTTAATTTCATAGTTATTTTTTCCATCTATATTTTCAAGTCATTGCTTCATTTTACTTTAAATAAACTGGGATTTTACTATACGACCATTATGAGCTGTTAATTTAGTAGTGAAATTCATTTTCTAGGTTTGTAGCAGATTAATACTCAAATACACATATTTCAGAAATGCTTATTCAGATTCTTTTACTTTTAATGAAGAGTCAGCTTTCTTAATACTTGTCCAATTTACCTATCCTCTGTGTATCATGATTTTCTCATCTATAAAATGCACTATATAGGTATATTGAATGTAATAATCTGTGAATAGTGCTTAGTACGCAGCTTAATTTCTCTTTTATAACAGTTGTAGCAGGTGACTCATGGAGACATGGGGTCATTGTCATGTCTGAATGTGGATGGACTACTGTGTGATGGTTTTTGCTGACAGGAATTATTCTAAACCTATTCAGTTTGAATTTCCTGAATGCTATGTCTGGGAATTCTGAGTTGGCATGGAAGTTTTCTGAGTAATCTTGAGACTACCATGTTGGAGAGGTCATGTGCAGGCTGTCTGAATCATAGCTTAGGAGTCCTGTCATTTCTGCCAAGACAAAAGATATGTCCAAGAACTAGTATCAACTGTTTTAGATTAGCCATCTACCAACAGAAAAGCATGGAGACTTCTGAGTTACATGCTACACAGAACTTCTTGGCCAAGCTCTGCTGGCATTCCTGACTCAAAATATCTTGAAATATAAGAAATGGTTATTGCTATAAGCCTCCAAGTTTTGGGCAACAGCATATATTACAACACTAACATATATAAATAAAATGGTTTTTGTAGTCTCTGACATTACTAACATTACAAAGTAACACTTTTTTTCTGTACATATATTCTCATATGTTATTAGAATATTCTTAATATACATGTGATGCCCTAAACTTATAGCCATTCACCTAGGAATAATTACTTTTATTTCAAATTTTTTAATATTAATTAATTCCAAAAGAATTGATTAATCTTGAAGTGACTAAGGCATTGGGTAGAATTTGAATTAAATTGGTGAGTAGAAGGGAAGTCTTCTTTTTGAGTTTAGGGGAAAGTTATTAGGTATATTCCATTAAGAATGATGATTGCTTTAGGTTTTTTATAGATGCACTCTTTCTTAAAAAATTTTTTCTTTTAAAATTTGTTCTAATTGGTTACACTCTTGTCAGATTAAGGAAACTCTGGTCTAATCTACTTTCCCAAGATGTTTTTTTTTAATTTAAAATCAGAGAATGTCTTAAAGTATTACTTTAAAAATTATTTTTATAATTGCCTTATTCCCTTGGAATATGAAATTTCAGCAATGATATATATATATACATATATATATAATTTATGTTTATTGCTATAAATTTAGCAACTAGAATAGTGTCTATTGAATAAATCTTGTTAAATACACACATAAATAACTGAAAAAAAATTTGAGTGTATGAACATTTAAACTGCATTTTCTGTTTACTAATGTAACTCCTAATCAATTAAAGTTGAAGATGTGAAAAATTGTGGAAGGAAAGATAATGTGAATGTTAAGATACATGAAAGTCTTCTATTTCAAAGAAAGTTAACAGTATCAATCATTAATACAACAGAGATTGACAAAAAATAATTGAATTGATCAGTAGTCATAAATCTTTAAAAAGTATGTGAAATAAATGACAGTATAACCACACCAGGGAATACAGTAAAATTATTAATAATATGGAAACACTAAAGCATAATCATAAAATAAAACAAGGTAAGTGTAATGACTAAAACGTTCCATTTATTTCTAAAAAAGAATATACTACTAGTTTTAGATTCTTACTTTGTAACTTTGGAGACTAAATTATGGGAAGATTATGTAATTTGTCAAAGCTTACCTAGTTTTATAAATCTGTTTATCCATATATCCTCTCTGCCTCTCTAACTGAAAGTATTCATAATAACCTAATGAGAGTGGGCATCTCTGGAGAAGGGAATTGGACAATGGAAGGAGAGGGGAAGGAATGAAAGATAATTATTTTCTTTATGTTTTATTGCCTTTTATAATCTATCCTATACATTTATTACCTATTATAATAAATAAAGCAAAACTAATTTTTAAAATTTGTTCTATAATTAAATAGGCTTAGAGTGACATGGAAGTTTTCTAAATTTTCATAGGCTTTTAAAATTTTATCTAACATTGCCAAAAGTTATTTTTTTAGTATTTTTGAAATATTTCAAGGATTTAATTAGCAAACATAAAGACTATTAAAGTGATACTTATATACCAAGAACATTTTTAGAACTTCCTTATGCATTTGAGTAATACAAATATATATTTAGAATAAATGAAGTCATGTTTGTGGAATTTAATATAACTTGGAGCCTTGGTCCAAGTATGTTTGATACTGCATTTCATTGAATTTTTGAATTCTCAATCTCAAAATTTAAGATTTTTGATGGTTATAATTGTGATCTGAAGAGATTCTGAAGTACTTATTCTACTGTTCTTAGACCGATTGAATTCTTATTTTCTAGTAAAAAAAAAAACAATAAAAATACAATACATAGAATGATGAGTGAAATGATTTTTAAAGTATCTCATACTATATTTTAAGAGGACTGTATAAAAATTTGTTTGCTCTGCTTACATAAGCTACCCCAACAAAAATCTTCCTCTTCTTGTAAAAATGTTTTTTCTCAAAAGCAGTTAAATTTGGAAACATACGTTCATCCTTATGACTATACATATGGCTACCTTACTTAAAAGAGATAAACAGCTTGCTGTACTACCAAATTATAAACATATTTTGAAAAACACTAGAGTTCTAGAATATACTGATAAGGAGAACAAGAACTTGTATAAAACTTATATAATCAACTGAGTAATGCCTTATGCTACTTTGTATATAATCGATGATAAAGAAAAAATTTCTGACACTAATGTTAAGGAATACTTTATTCAGGAGTACAGCCATAGGGGTCAAGACAATCACAATAGTAGAGAAAGATCAGGCTCAATTCTGAATACAGTGAAGACAGGCAGGTATTTTTACTCAAGAAGAGGAGCAGAGAGGTTGGTGGGTGGAAATTTACTAAGAAGAGACATCAAAGGTAGGAAACCTCTTGCTTCATTATCCTAAGATGATTCTTGCTGAAGACAGGACTCAGTGGTCTTATATGTAGGGTGGGTGATTCTTGCCAAACTGACTTAGTAAGATTCTTGGAAAAACTGACCTACTTAATCCCAGCATGGATGGAGGCAGAGGACATTCCACCTCATTATTTTCTGTTTTCTCAGAGTTGCTACTTTGTTTTTTGAAAGACAAAAGTTAGTTTATTTGAGATTTTTCTTCCTTTAAATATAGGCATTAATCAGTATAATCTTTTCGTAGTGTTTTGCTTTATACTATGAATTTTGGTATGCTGCTTTTTCATTTTCATTTGTCTCAAGATATTTTCTGATTTTTCATTTCTTTGATTATTGATTGTTTAAGGCTGTGTTTGATTTATATGTTTTTGAATTTTACAATTTTTCTTCTTTTATTGTTTTCTACTTTTATACTAATTTGTAACAGAAGAACAAATACTACATGATTCCTTTCACATATCATATCTATAATAATCCAAAACACAGAAGCAGAGTAAACAATAGTGGGTGTTAGGGGATAGGAATGGGGAAATGGGGAGTTGTTTCAGTTATGCTACATGAATAAATTCTAGAGATATGCTGAACAGCTAAGTGCCTACACTTAATAATATGGCATGACATTCAAAATGAATTATGAGGTATGTCACATTGTTACCAGTTACAGGTTCAAGGAGATCTCTAAAGAAATAAGACAGATACTCAAACTTCCAGATTTTTTACCACATTGTGAAAAATAATCTAATGATTTGTTAGAATTTCAATAACAGGAAGAGGTTTATTGAAAAGCTAAAGTACAGTACAGACTCAAGGTCAGAGTCCAGGCATGTTCAAACCCTCAACTGCCTTCAAACTGGTGGGTTGTGGTTTACATTGTTCGAGGGAATTAATATTTATAAGCAGGATTTGAATATAAATGAAGTTTTCTGGAATTGGTAGCTTCCTTTATAGAACCCTGCTCAGCTTCATTAGCATTTAATTATGCAACTAAAATGTGTGAGTACATATGGTAATCGACCTTAATGAGCAAAAAGATGAAGTTAGGTCAGGAGGATTTTCTGTTGAGGCTGCCTGAGACCCCTTGGAGATGGCTTGGGAGTGTGGCTGCCTGGGGTAAGGTAGCTTGCCGATATGCCTAGACCAATGTCTGTGGTTAAAATGGAACAGCTTCTGCATAAGCTTGGCTTATAGCTTCATTATCTTTCTATTCCCTATTGCAATGTTAAGTGTTCTTACTACATTAGTGGGAAGGGAGGAAGCACAAGAAAATTTTGTGTGGTGCTATATTTATCTAAAACCTTGATCATGTTAATGGTATCATGGGTGTTTGCATATGGCCAAGCCCATCAAATTGTACACATTAAATATGTACAGTTCTTGTATATCGGTTATACCCCAACAAAGATATTTTAAAAGTAACATAAACAAATGAAACATCTTAGATAAAGTAGTTGTGATGTGTAATATTTTATTACCTACTATTTACCAACTTCTTTTGACCATGAGGTATAATTACCTCAAATAAAAGCCCCTGAGTGATGTGATATATAGTTACTCAAAACAGAAGAGAGAGAATTCCTTGATGACCTTTCTTAAATCCCTTATTTATGGAATTGTTTTGCCACCTTTGCAGATATTTGTGATTTTCATGTGTGTATAATAGTTCTGTAAAATTTCCTAACAAATCATAATTGTAGCACTATAAGTGAAGTCAAAGAAGAGAGAGCAAGTCATTAAGCATAGAGGATCACTCGCATCTTCGTAACCCTAGCCTCCTCACAGGATGATTTTCTTGATATTTTTGGCATGCTTTGTGTGTATAAGTAGTTGGAGGGAGCAGTTAGGTAGATTTAACATATATGCAAGGAGTAGAGTGCTGAAGGAGTAAATGATCTGGCAAGGGGTAGACACAAGGAATATATTGTACCTGTCTGGCTGGTGGGGAGAGTAGGGGAGTTAGGGGAAGAATCATGTAAACAGACTCTGAGCTACCTAACCATGACAACTGAATATTTCTGTCCAACCCAAGCCCTACAATATGAATCCATTTTAATTTTTGTTCTCTCACCACAAATACCAGTTTCTCTTCTTCCTCATAATCTCCCAAGAGATTCTTTTCCTGTCTTTCCCTGGCAATACCCAGAGCTCACAGAGAGTGTTTTTGATCTGTGCTGTAAAACATGGATCACAGATGTGTGCTTCAGCCAATACCAAGAGGGATCTTACCTTATGAGATTGTGCATGAGATACACAGTTGCCCAATAATATAGCCAAACGTTTCAAAGAACAGAAAAACCATATTGCTGTTAGAACCTACTAAATTATAATAACTACTTTGACATCCTTAAAAGTGAGACATTATGCAATTTGACAGTAAAAGAAATGCTCTTCTCTTTCAATTGAAAATTTCATCCATTTAACTTAGCTTAAAGTGGAAGGAAAAAGACAACTGTCAAAGCAGTACATTTGAATTTATGTCATAACTATTTTGGGTATGTTTCACTGTATTTGATTTTTTTTCTCTTGAATTATGAAAGGTTTATGTATTTTGTGAGAAATATAAGAATGAGAGAATAAAAAAATAATTGTCCTTTGTTGGGGCACTCACCATGCTACAGACACTGCTAAGTGATTTCCTTGTACTGTCTTATTGAATTCTAGGAAGTAGAGAAACTGTCACCTTTGTTACTACATAACCAGCTTACAGATGCCCAAGGTTGTTCTTTTGAAGAATAGTCTTCACCCCATTTCACTATGAGCCTGTGGTGAGTCACAGCTGGTGATTCAGGAAATTGAATTTTTATTGTTGTTGTTATTATTGTTTAGATGGTAATCCATGGCTAAGGAAGCTTAGTGACCAGAGTCTGCTATTTCCCTATCCACATACAAATAACACTTATAAATTACCATAAAATCAATTCATTTTTTAAAATAAAATGACAATTTTTAAAATGTATACATATTTCTAAACTGCATGCTATATAGCACACACAGGGCTTAGAGTTGTTCAAACTGCATTTAAATTTAGGTTCTTCCCTCAAAGTTCTGTAACCTGCAGCAAATTATTATTTTTTTCTGTTTTATTTGTGTCATTTATAAAATGGAGGTAACAGTGACTTACCTCCTTGAGTTACTTATAAGAATTAAATTATATAATCATAAAAAGTGCTTGGCAAAATGCTCGATACTAGCAATAGCAGAGTAAGTAAGCAAAAGCAATGTCAGAGGAAGAAATTCTCTGGATTCAATACTGAGGAACTCTAAGGCATTTAAATAGGTATATTATTAGTAAATAAAATTTTTCTATAATATTCTATAATATCAAAAACAATATTTTAATAACTCAGATGAGAGCTACTAAAATTGAGGAATTGGAGTTCTAGGTTCTTTATTCTTCCTCTAGTTGTCACAAATGTGAGCAATTTGAAAATGAAGGGATCACAAGAGACCAGTATAATCTAGACATAAACAATGAAATTCCTATTTTTTTAATCATACATGCATAAAGTAAAAATCAATAGATATTTCTGGATAATGTAATCAATGCTGATATATGTAAAATAACCCCAAAGTAAGATTTAAGGAAATTTAATATGGCAGACCCATGCAGAATAAAAGGCAGATGCCGTTTGTTTAATTTCTGCATGATTCAAATAGATGGTTGTTTTTGCCTCAAATTTCACTATGATATTTTGGAAAAGGTAATGGATGCCTGACTTATATTCTTCTTCCCTAAATCTAAAAAGAAAAACACAAAAAATTCTAAGCCTCTTGAGTCTCTTGAGAGTTTGGGCAAAGCACAACTGGAAAAAAAAAATAGAGGAAAGAAGGCGAGATGTAGGAAAAGGTAATTTAGTTGACAGGGAATAGAACTGCAGGGAGAGGAGAATGTTAATAAATCTCAGACCTCATTAATCACAGGCATACTGCAAAGAAGGGCAAAATCAGAAAGGAAATAATTATATTACCTGATTGCTACAGAAATCCCACCCCAGAGACTTCTACCAGTTCTCAGTGTGAGAAAGAAAAACTGAAGGATATAACTGATGTTCATCATAATTGTTTTCTGAGGAAATTCCTAATGTTCACTAGCAAGTGCATAGTGTGGATAAAAGTAAAGATATTTAATTATAAGGAAACTGTAAACCCTTCTCATGTCACTATATCGCTAAGCATCACCCACTGGACCTAGTAGACACCTGTTTACGAGATCCTTCTCCCTTTAATTCCAAAGTTAGCAGAATCGGAAGCCCTGCAGGAATAGTGACCACATTCTTCTCCATCTTCCTTTTCTTTGTTATCCAACACTAAAAGACTTCCTACAACTGTAAAATAAATGGTAAAAGTCTCAATGTGATTATCACTTGTTAATTAAAGCATTGGAGTCATTGCAAATATTTTTTCAACCCATGACCCCATTGTCCCCTCTAACACATAACACTCAGATGGCAATATTCTATCATCCCTGAGAGGTAGTGACCACAACCAAGGAGATTGGCAAGAACCATGAGAAGAACAGGGTGATGACTCCTACAACTGAGCTAACAATTATTTTCCAATTGCAAAAGCTATACTTTTCCAGCTACAGAATGATACTAAGAATTGATAAAAAAGAAGAAAGTGAGGGAGAAGACAGATCTTATTAACAGGGTATGCCCTTTATAATGCTTATTTAAGGCATTTTAATAAGTCCAGAAATGGACAAGTTACATGTTCAAGGTAAATTCTATTGATTTAGCCCAGGAGGTAAAATAAATTAAAAATTTTGTTTATGTGGACATGATGTGCACAAAGGTAATATTAGCCAATTTCGGATATGCACAAAATGTTTTACGTCAGATTTAAGTATTCATCGTATAGACAGTTGCCATTTCTACTAGAAATGGCTGATAGGAAGTTTGATTGATCAGCTTGATTACATGAAAGGAGCTCCATTACAGATGTCTTAATATCATACACAGTCTTCTCTACCATTGCTTATCAAATTTGCAATTTACAAATTTTACTCTAATACTGGTTTTGTCCTCTGTTAACCTATGGAAATATCAATTGTATTTTATTTCTCTTGAGTTTGGCTCTCTGGTCATATATCTGCTCATATAAAATTTTTCATGAAACTGCTAGATTAGGCCTTTGGTCCACATGATACCTCACTCAAGCTTATGATGAACATTGTTAGAATTCATGGTGTTTTTTTTTTTTTTCTTGCAAAAACTGAAAGCTGTTCCTTTGTGAGCAACATCAAGAGGGCCTACATTTTAACTTCAATTTATTTTCAAATATAGCCATGCAGCTTCAAGTGCACCTTAGCTCTGCATTGCCAAGCCCTCTGAGAACAAAAACATCTTTTCTCAAAAAATAATAGTTATGATCTGTAAACATCAGTTCTCTAGATAGTAAAATTGGGTAAACACTGCCAGCAATTTTATTATGTAGCATTAAAATATATTCCTAGATCCAGAAAGCATTTTTACCTTCCCTTCAATATCTAATATTGCTGCTATCAAAAAAGACAAATAACTTGAGAGTGTGGACAAAAAGATTCCTCTGCAGTTAATTATCAATTCTGAGGAAATATAATGCTAGTGCTTTTTAGCCTCTAACAATGTCATAAAGACACATAGGCTGAAATAAATAATAATAATTACTATGTGCCCAGAGAGCTGAAGAGGGCTTATAATACACTAAGCTTTCAATTTACATGTCTACTTGTTGAACAGATTAACAAATGAATAAACAAATAAATAACTTAAATATATATGAAATATGCTATACATAGCATATTAGGCTAATATGCTATTTTATATGTAAACTACATATATATTTGGAATAAATGCAAATGTCTGAAAGCACATAATGGAAAAAAGTATTCTCTTTTTAGCATTACTAACTAGAAGCTATCATTAATTAAAATAAATCCATGTATAGCATCTTAACCAAAAGGTCAAGAAAAATAGTTTTTCTAAGTGTGTAATTCCTAATTGTAATTTTATCACCTAGTGAGGATGCCTAAAGCAGATAGGAATAACTGTGAAGGATCCTTAATGTTCAATCATGTAGGAAGGAAGGGATGGTCAAGAAGAGATGTAATGTAGGGTCACACCTTGCTCTGCTCTAGAAATACATGACAGTACAAAATAATTGGAAATAGTGATTGACAAATATTCAATACTTTGCTGCACATACAATGATTATTATTTTTAACAAACTCTTTGCAAAGGTAGCTATATTCTACCTATTCTGAGGAATTTGGAGTAAGGTGAATGATGGTCAGGAAAATTTATATTTGAAGCATTGCTTTATATTAGGACAAGACACTATTAACATGAATTCTGCACATTTTGTAAATAAATTTTAATGATTTTATTTACTTTTCAGTCAGTTAAAAATGGTACTTTCCAATGAATCTTAAAAGGTTTTTTATACATATATTATTTCTTGCAATTCTCATAACTCCAAAAAAGTAAGCATATTATTTTCAGTTAGTAATGATGAAACTAGGAATAAAAGAAATAAGAATGAGTTGATCAACATTATAGAGCTAAGCAGCTATTATAAAGCTAAACTCTATTCTCAAAGGCCAGTCTTCAAATTTTGGGTCAATTCCTCTCCGTGCTTCCCCTCTGGCCTCCCATTCCAATTCATAGGTTAAGTCCAGATTTCTTTTCTGGAAATAGCTCTATAAAACAGATGTTTCAGTAGATGTGAAGCTATTACAGCAATTTTTCTCTAAGATTTCTTCAGATAAACAGTTTTTTAAGGGTTGAGAAAGGATACCAGCAAATAAATTTGAAGAACTTGTTTATGCCAATCCTTGGCTAAGTATCAATCATATTGAGACAGAGAAACTATAGCACTTCAAAAAACAGAAAATACACTTTAGCTCCTGCTCACTAGGGGAGCAAGCAAGTGCTTGGTCTATGCTGCTATTTCATTTTTAAAGTGGGTTATGCCCTGTTTAACCCATTGGAGATTTGGGATGAATATAGTTGTGAATGTTTCTCACTGGAAGAGAAGAACCCCCTAAGAAGCACTGGGTTCTTTAAGAAGTAGAGAGTCCAGCTCATACCTCCAGTGAGCATTTGGGTAAAGGAAATTTTAAGCTCATCTAAACAAGGCGGTATAAAACTACGACAAAGATCTCCTTTGCATATTTCTCTGTGTCCACAGCCAATGCTCCTGACAAGCACCACTCTTTGTTCGACTTTGTTTTCAAGATTAAATATTTTGTCTTCATTGTCTGAGGTTCTGTCTTCCAAGTGATCTATTCTATTAATTATGCTTTCTATTGAGTTTTTAACTTGGTTGATTGTTTCCTTTATTTCCTTGTTTTCTTCAAGGATTTCTGTTTGCTTTTTTCTCAGAACTTCTATCTCTTTATTGAAATGATTTTTTGCTTCCTGAAATTGCTCTAATAGTTGATTATTCATAGCCTGAATCTGCTCTCTCGTCACCTCATTCTCTTCTCGGATCATTTTAATTATGAACATTCTGAACTCCATTTCTGTCATTCCCTCTACCGTGCTGTCCTTAGGATCTCCTGATGCACCATCCAGGTTTGTTTGGGACACTTTCTTCCCATGCCTTCCCATGCTGCTCATATATCCTCCCCTCTAGTAGTGCAAATCAGAGGGATTGCAACTTTCCTGTAAAGACCCAGAGCGTCCCTGCAGATTTCCAGCAACTCACCAGATGTTTGAGAGGTGCTTGATCAAGTGGTGAACCAAGATAGCCGCTATCTCACCACCTCCAGGTTGGGAATGATCAATGTTTCTGGGCAGAGGCAACCAGGAGATGCCGCACTGTGTCCCTGGAGCCGCAGCGCCGTGTCCCTGGAGCCGCAGCACCGTGTCCCCACGAAAGGGGTGGGCTTAGGTCCGAGGGCTCAGAGAGGTCAAAATGAAGTCTCTCCGCCAGGGAAACTGGAGAATGGCCCCGACCGGGCCCAAATTCCCCGCTGGGGCCGGCAAACAGCTCCGCTCCCGGGTAAATCTCAGCTGAAGCCGCAGCGCTGAAGCCGCAGCGCTGTGTCCCCGGGGAAAGGGGTGGGCTTAGGTCCAGGGGCTCAGAGAGGTCAAAATGGAGTCTCTCCACCAGGGAAGCTGGAGAATGGTGCCAACCAGGCCCAAATTCCCGCTGGGGCCGGCAAGCAGCTCCGCTCCCGGGTAAATCTCACCTGAAGCCGCAGCGACAAGCACCACTCTTAAAGACTCTGTGAGAACACATGGTTTATTCTCCTGCCTCTTTGGACTTCTGGTGCTCACAGGAATGCTCTTTCTATAGCTTTCTGTACAAGGCTAAACTCATTCCTTAATTTCGTTTTCATTTGATAAGTACTACATCAGGAAATACAATGTCTTAAGTTGATTACAAAATACCTGCCCCCACATAGGCCATTTCTGATATAGAATGGAAATTGTGACAGTTTGAGAATTTATTATTAAGTAAGTCAAGAATTTTGAAATCAAGATTAGCTTCTACATTAATGGTTGAGCTATAATATAATATCTAAGAAATCTTCCTCTTCTATAGATTTCAATAAGGGAAAATTTCATTGAGAAAATAAAATAACATTAGATTTAAACATCAGTAAATACTATCTGTAAAGTATACTCTTAATTGAAAAAATATACCCAAATTTCTCAAAATGATTGGTATTTTTAAATCATAAAATAACAACTTTCTAAGTATTAAATGATAACACTACTAAAATTACTAGCAGAAATGAAACTTTCTGAAAACAAAAATTCTCATTAAAGATTTTATTCTGTGATTGCTGTATCATCATTCTTTCAAATAATTTCCTTTCTCTTCTTGGGGTCAGTAAAATATGGTGACAAACACTAGCTGAAATTTATTTCCAGTTTACAATTATGTAGATTATTTAGCACATTCACCTTTCTAATACAGAAAAAAAAGCTTACAGAAATAAAATACAATTTGAAATACATTGAAAGACTAGCTGGTATAGAAAATGTATAATACTTTAACTAGTTTTCTTGTCAACTAGAGAGTTTTGGATAATGAATTCTGGAATTTTTAATTCAGTAAAGTACTTTTTGTAAAGTACTTTATAAAAATCAAGATTTACTTGAACTAAATGGCCAGGTTATTATGAAGGAGTCAATGAAAATTTGGCACACTCTGCCCCAAATCAATTTTCCATAGTAGTTACAAGTTAAAATAAAGGCTAAAGGATATTGATATCTGAAAGACCCTAGTACTTTGTAGATGCTTTATAATATTTTCAAATATGAATTAGCAAATGAATCTTCCATGAAATGTAGCATTTCATATGTCATATAGATATATACAATCAGGTTTTTCATATTTTTATGTATGTAAACAATATATGTATTGTCAGGAGCAGAAAATAAATCATTGTGTTGAACTCCATAGCCTTGGACAACCCTTTTGGATTTCTCTCAGTACAACAGTGCTGAAAGCCATGCCCACTTGCAGGTGGCCACTGTTAATGGGTAGACTCTATGCCTGGTGTGGAATTTATGGGTTTGGTAGCTTTGAACTTAGATGCCTGCTAGCCTTGGGTATAAGAGATGCCAGCATGCTAAACTAGCCTTGAGGTGCCAGCTGCCTGGAGGAGGATTACTGCCCAAGTGGTAAGTCCCCAGACCAACAGTCTCTGCCTTGTTTATCTTAAAGAATTCCTCCTCACAATAAATTCCTTAGGTGTGTTTCACTATAACTAAAGGATTCTCAGGCTTTTTCCCTTTGTTAGGATCACACCTATCAGGTCTTTTCCACCTGTCAAGCCCTGGCTTTCAATATATATGTTTCTTGCATCTGTGTCCTTTGTGTTATTTCTTTCTTTCTTTTGGGGGGGTGGGGGCACTAGGGATTGAACTTGGGGTCACTCAACCACTGAACCACATCCCCAGTGCTATTTTGTATTTCATTTAGAGACGGGTCTCACTGAGTTATTTAATGCCTCTCCATTCCTGAGGTTGGCTTTGAACTCAGGATCATTCTGTCTCAGTCGAGCCACTGGGATTACAGGTGTGGGCCACTGTGGTATTTCTTTTTTAAATTTTTAATTTTTTTTTATTTTTACAGACTTCTATTTTGAGTCATTGTACACATATGGGGTACAAATTTTCATTTCGATGGTTGTGCACGATGTGCATTCATATCATTCTTCTTAATCACACATGTGCATAGGGTAATGATGTCTGTCTCATTCCACCATTTTAAATATCCCACCTCCTCCCCCTCTCATTTCCCTCTACACAATTTAAAGATCCTCCATTCCTCTCTCACCCTCCAGCCCCCCAAACCAAATTCTATATCATCATCTGCTTATCAGGGAAAACATTCAGCCTTTGTATACCACAGCTTCTTTATCCATTCATCTGTTAAAGGGCATCTAGGTTGGTTCCACAGTCTAGTTATTGTGAATTGAGCTGCTACAAACATTGATGTGGCTGTGTTACTGTAGTATGCTAATTTTAAGTCCTCTGGGTATAAAACAAGGAGTGGGATAACTGGGTCAAAAGGTGGGTCCATTCCAAATTTTCTGCCGAATCTCCACACTGCTTTCCAGAGTGGTTGCACCAACTTGCAACTCCACCAGCAATGTAAAAGTGTGCCTTGTTCCCCACAGCCACACCAACATCTGTTATTGTTTGTTTTTGATAATAGTCATTCTAATTGGAGTAAGATGAAATCTTAGAGTTGTTTTAATTTGCATTTCTCTAATTACTAGAGATGTTGAACACTTCTTCATATATTTATTGATTGCCTGTTCATCCTCTTCTGTAAAGTGTCTGTCCAGATCCTTGGCCTATTTGTTGATTGGGTTCTTTGTATTTTGGGTGTAAAGTTTTGTAAGTTCCTCATAAATTTTGGAGATTAGTGCTCTGAAATGCATGTGGAAAAGATTTTCTCACACTCTGTAGGCTCTCTTTTCACTTTATTGATTGTATCCTTTGCTGAGAAAAAGTTTTTAAGTTTGAGTTCCTCCCATTTATTGATTCTTGCTTTAAATTCTTGTGTTTTGGAGTCTTGTTAAGGAAGTCTGATCCTAAGCCAACATGATGAAGATTCAGGCCTTCTTTGTCTTTTGTTTGGTGCAGGGTCTCTGGTCTAATTCCTAAGTCCTTGATCCACTTTGAATTGAGTTTTGTGCAAGGTGAGAGATAGAGCTTTAATTTCATTTTACTACATATGGTTTTCCAGTTTTCCCAGCACCATTTGTTGAACAGGCTATCTTTTCTCCATTGTATGTCCTTGGCTCCTTTGTCTAGTATGAGGTAACTGTATTTTTGTGGGTTTTTCTCTGTGTCTTCTATTCTGTACCATTGGTCTGCCTGTCTATTTTGGTGCCAGTGTCATGCTGTTTTTGTTACTATTGCTCTGTAGAACATTTTAAGATCTGGTATTGTGACACCTCCTGCTTCACTCCTTCTGCTCAGGATTTTTTTGGCTATTTGAGGTCTCTTATTCTTCCAGATGAAGTTCATGATTGCCTTCTCGATTTCTATGAGGAATGTCATTGGAATTTTAATTGGAATTGCATTAAATCTGTGTAGTGTCTTTGGTAGTGTGGCCATTTTGACAATATTAATTCTGTCTATCCAAGAACATGGGAGATCTTTCTATCTTCTAAGGTTTTCTTCAATTTCTTTCTTCAGTGTTCTGTCGTTTCCATTGTAGAGGTTTTTCACCTCTTTTGTTAGATTGATTCCCAAGTATTTTGTTTTTCTTGAGGTTATTGTGAATGAAGTAGTTTTCCTAATTTCTCTTTCAGAGGATTCATCATTTATGAGAAGAAATGCATTAGATTTATGCGGATTGATTTTATATCCTGCTACTTTACTGAATTCATTTATTAGTTCTAGAAATTTTCTAGTGAAGTTTTTTGGTTCCTCTAAATATAGAATCATGTCATTGGCAAATAGTGACAGCTTGAGTTGTTCCTTTCCTATTCATATTCCTTTAATTTCTTTGGTCTGTCTAATTGTTCTGGCAAGTGTTTCAGCACGATGTTGAATAGAATTGGTGAAAGAGGACATCCCTGCCTGGTTCCAGGTTTTAGAGGGAATGCTTTCAGTTTTTATCCATTTAGAATGATGTTGGCCATAGGCTTAGCATGGATACCCTTTGCAATGTTGAGGTATGTTCCAACTATCCCTATTTTTTCGAGTGTTTTAAGCATGAAGGGGTGCTGTATTTTATCAAATGCTTTTTCAGCATCCATTGAAATAATCATATGATTCTTAAATTTGAGTCTACTGGTGTGATGAATTACATTTATTGATTTCCGGATGTTGAACCAACCTTGCATCCCTGGGATAAACCCCACTTGCTCATGGTGCACTATCTTTGTAACATTTTTTTGTATGAAATTTGCCAGAATTTTGTTAAGGATTTTTGCATCTATGCTCGTCAGGGATATTGGTCTAAATTTTCTTTCTTTGATGCATCCTTGTCTGGTTTTGGCATCTGCAGGCAGCGGGCGGGGGTTGGGGTGTTCCGGGAGTGAGGTCTGTGTTGTTTCCTAATAGTACTTTTCCAGACTTTTATTTCTAGGTAGTCCACATCTCCAAGAGTTACTTATTCCCTTCTGACACAGGCCACAGGTGACAATATATATATATGTATATATTCTTTGGATGAATAAGTAAAAATATGATTTACCTAATGACTTTAAAATTTTACAATGGTTTAGTACTAAAAGGCAAACAAATATTAATTATATCATTAGATTCAATCATTTGAAATAGAAGAAAGTATATCCACTTTTTGTGGCCCTGTCAAGAACTTCAGTCACTCAATTTTTTCTACCTCATGTAGTTTGTTAGGGTTAATTGCTGGCATTGGGTTCCTTACCAAGTTTAAAATCTCTTAAACAGACACTCTGTATTCCCTTTAAGAGGCTTAGATTTTCAAGACCTTGCCTTACTTGTTTATGCCAATCCTAAGCTCTGCACTAGTTTCAAGAAGATAGCTTCTAGTAAGAATGAGAGAGGTTACTGGAAGACCTATCCCCTTTTCATACAATTGTCCAGGCAGGAGAAGCCACTAGATCCATATCCAGGCTTTGTCACACGTCAGACTCTTGGGCAGATTGGGCTGAGGAGCCTTAATTCATGATATAAAACACCCAGTTTCAGGTCATTCTTGATTTGAGTCCAGTTTGGACCTTATGCCTTGGGCCTTTTAATCAAGATTCCATATGATTTGACATCCTGCTGATTATTTGTTTATGCTGCCAGATGTTCTTTAAACAAATACCATGTTCTTTTCATCTCTTCTGGCTTTATCCCCTATGACCTTCTCCAATCCATATGGGTTTCTAAGATTCAATGAAAGAATTGTATGATGTTTCCTGTCTTTATCCACTAAATAATAATCCAGTACTGATAGGTTCCTTTTATCTACTGAATGAATTATAAGATGGTTTCTCCTTTAATCATAAAATAATTGAATAACTTGAAGCATTGCTTGTGGAAAAATCAGAGAGAAATTAATATAAGATGAGCCCATACAAGATCTATATTTAAACTTTTTAACCAGACAATATTTCATCCATTTTACAAGCAAAATATAGTCCTTTTAAAATAGTTAAGAAAGGTTCTTTATAATTTAAGTTGTGTATTAATTTGATTTTTGGTACAGATTATACATTCATCATATATATTTGGTTTAAATTTCATAGCATGAAATTTTTTTTACAAAGATGAAAAAGTGAGCCTATAACTCTTTATACATCCTTGAATAGTTCAATATTGATGATAGATATTTAATTAACTATATTTTTTGAATTTTTCAGAGCATGTACATTTTGGAATTTCTTTCATCTTACTAAGATAATTTAGGTGTTAGTATCATGTCTCAATGTAATAATATTATTATTCTATTAAATATAATATAAGCATTTTTATAGTCCTTATAGTTTATAGATATATTTTTATTTTGTTATAGATAAAAGTCAGCCTGTTCTGTGCAGAGGGGTAGAACTGTAGACAGCATCTGCCATCCTATACCTTTTACCAATCATAGCAGTTATGCAGGACTTCTTCCTCACTGGTGGTCAGAATCCCCAATTCTCTTCTGTGAAGAAAAGTATGTGTAACTTATCAGAATTTCATCATCAGAAATGATTGGCTTTAAAAAATCACTTCTATAAATTGACATTTTTATCATTTACTGCTTTAATGTGTCTCTGTGTATATATGTATTGTGTTCTATGGGTTCTAACTTAAATTTGAAATCTTGCATCCCTCCCCCACCCACCCACATATAGCTGATATCTGGAGAGACATTACAAGCTAGTATCAGTACATGCAGAACAAAATACAACATCTGCACATGATAAAAACTCTCAGTAAACTGGGAATAGTGGTGAACTTCCTCAACTTGATAAAGAAGATCTTCAAAAACATTATAGCTCATATGCAAACCTCATATGGAAAATCCTAGCTGATATATCAAAAGAAGGAAATAAAAGATATACTGATTAGCAAGAGAGAAATAAAATTGTTAGTTTGAAGATGCCATGGTTGTTTATATGAAAATTTTAAAAGCAACCAAAAATTTACTGAAACACAAAAGTAAGAGTTAGACTGCAGTTTATAGGGTTAACACATAAAAAATCAATCACTTTCTTGTGTATTTGCAGTAAACAAATGGAATTTGAAATAAAAGCATGACGCCATTTATATTAGTATTTGAACAATGAAATACATATGGATATAAGAAAATACATGCAAGATCTATAGAGAAAAACTACCAAATTTTGACACAACGAATCAAACAGCTAAGTAAATATAATATTTTTTCATCTTAATTGTTCATCCTGTTGAGAGACTACTCCTACACAACCTAGAAATTCTTAGAGAAAGCTCATGAAGCAAAGTGCACCTTCGATAGGTACACTTACCAATCCAAAGCTATCCTCCTCTATCTATTCTACATACCCTGGGACAATATTGCCGTTCCTTAATCATCTCCTGACAGGTCCCAGACATCCAAGGGCCCACACTAGAATCCAAAGCACATCAAAATTATTGAAATTATTCAGTCCTAGACTGTTCACCCTGCCTGCCTTGCATTTCCTGCTAAAAACCCTGATAAAGGTATTGGCCTACAGCTTTTTCATTTTAAGTCTTCTGCTTCCTGAACACCCTGGTATCTTTCCCATATGGCCCTGGGTGGCATGCCATGCCTTCTGTGTCTCAGATCTGTGAGTAGAGTAAACTATTTTTCCTAAGTCTCTGCTATGTCTCCTTTAGACTGGTCATCTCAGAAAAGAATACAAAACAGAGCAAGGATAGAAATAATGACAATAGTAGGCAATATCAATAATAATAATATGTGATAATATATGCTTTAATCAGTTGTATGTACTTTATATGAGCTTTGTGAGAATTAAATGAATAGCATTTGCTATGTGATATACCTATTGCAATAAAATTATGATATCAATGTGTGTTCTCCAAGTCATTGTTATCTTCTCTGGTTAAAATTAATATTGTAAGAGAATATACTATATTTTATATTGAGAAAAATAATGCATTTATCAAAAAATCATAAAACAAATTGTAAAATAAAATGTAGACTACAAATGTATTTTATATTGGTTTTTAAAGTACCACATGTTCACATATTTTACTTACCACACTTGTTTTACGTGTGTGTTTTTGAAACCATGATTTAGGATTTACTTATTAAAGCCTACCAAAAAACTAAAATTTGAAAGTTGATTATAACTGGAAGTTCTATAACTAGAATGTGATCATCACAGGCAATCATTAAGAGGCTGCAAACTGAGAGAAACCTCACCCTTTTATTAAAAAAAGAGCATATATATATATATATATATGTTTTCAAGATAAATAATAATTAATTTTCAGTGAAAAATATAATTTGTTGTACATTATTTATCTTCATTCATTGGATAATTGGGGTGGCCATCTATGTTTGCTACTCTGCTGTTTTGGTCAACTTTTTTGCTGCTTTGACCAAAAAACATGACAAGAATAATTTTAGAGGAGAAAAAGTTTCTTTGGGGGCTCATGGTTTCAGAGGTCTCAATCCATAGATATCAGGCTCCATTCCTTAGGGCTTGAGGTGAGACAGAAGAACATGGCAGAACAGTGTGGCAGATGGAAGTGGCTCACAAGATGATCAGGAATCACAGAGAAACTCAACTCTCCAGATACAAAAGACATACCTCAAAGGCATGCCCCCAATGCCCAACTCCTCCAGCCATACCCTACCTGCCTTCAGTTTGCACTCAGTTAATGTCTATTAAGGGATGATTTCACTGATTGGGTTGAGGTTCTCATAACCCAGATTGTCTCACCTCTGTATGTTCTTGCATTGTCTCAAACATGAGCTTTTGAGGGACATATAATATATAAACAATAATACCTGCTTTACTAAAAAGAAAGACATATTTCTCATATTTTCACAAGAGGAGATAGTTTTGCAACTTAGAGAGAGGTACCTATTGAAATTAAGCTAAATTGGTTTGTTCTGTTATAAATTTTTAATTATAAGAGTTCATTGTATAACTCAAGTAGAAACACATTGTTGAATGTGCCAAAAAAAAAAGTTCTCTCAGTGTGTATCTTGCATGTCTATTTCCTGAGCTATGTAATTCTAAAAGTAAATATTTTTTTAATGTTGATGATGGGTATTTTATCAAGTTTTGTATATTTTAATTTAATAAATCATATCTTAACCCAAAGATTTTCTATGCTTTTACTTTTCATATTGATTCATGATAAGATACATAATGATATAACAAGACTAATTCTTATGTTAGGCTTTTTCTGGTTTAGAAATGCAGATAAATACTAAGCACTTTAGGAAGAATTGTTGTAGGTGTGTGGTGTGTGTATGTATAAATTTTATTTATTTATTTATTTATTTATTCATTCATTTTTGGTACTGGGAATTGATCCCAGGGGCACTTTACCTCTTTACCACTGAGTCATATCCCTAGTCTTATTTTGAGACAGGGTCTCACTATTGCTTAGGGCCTTCTTAAGTTATATGTAGACACATTAGATATATAGATATAGTCATAAAATTAATTTATATCTATGTATTAGTAGACTTTGTCTTACTAAGTAGCTATCATAAAACTTTTAAGTCAGTTTTATTAAATTAATTCTTCTGAAATGATCTTAGTAATAAAGTTACTAATAAGAAATATGCTCCCATATCTTATATAAAAGAATTTATGGATTAGAACCACCAAAAATTTGCCCATCTCTGAATCACATGAGGTGATAAATGGGAACACAATTAAAAGTCTTAGTCCTTGCCATAGACTGTAAGTATTCTGGTTGACCTATCCTTCCTATTTCAGTTTTTATAATATTACCAATTACCTCTGATTTTGACTAGCAGCTATCAAAAATAGTATGATCATAATGTAGAATGTGAAATCCTGAACTTTCTGGGAAATAATACCTACTTTGAGAAAACGAATTCCCTATAACCAAAATAGAAAAGAAGGGAATGGCTAGTTATTACTGCTTCTTTCTCTCCTTGGGTAGTTTCATTTTGTTTATAATCTATTTTGATTATAGTAGTACATAAGTCTGCTTCCTTCCTCTAGGCCCAACCTTTTAAAGATTTTACCAATTCCAGTACACCACAGGCCTTCCACTAATCCTTTAACGCAAGGGCCTTTGGGGGACACTGATCCAAATGTTAAACAAGGATAAATAATCTATTTTGCAATCTAAGAAGCTTAAACGGAGTGAAAAATAACCTCAATTTTTGAATTCAGAGAAAAAAATTGTTTTATGTTATGACTTAAGGCATTTTATTTAATATGTTGGGAAGTTAGTTTGTATATTTGTTCAATAAGGCTAGTCAATCTATCTTACAGAGATCCTGCTGGGCAATACATTGATTATAAATATAAAATGTCTAGAACAATGCAAGACTCTATAAAATGAATTATTGAAATAGTTGCAGATGATAATCAGGCTGCATTAATTCACTCTTCTGTTTGTATCTTTTCATTTTCCTACTTCTCTTCTAGTTCCTTGTCTTCAAGAATGATCTACATGTTAAATTTATAACTGCAATTCAGAATTCTCAGCCCCACCCCCCAAAAAAAAGAGTGTATCGGAAACAAGGATAATCTAATCAGCTGAATAGAAAAAGATATAAAGAGGAAATGAAACATGAACATAAAAATGGTAGGGAAGTATTATCTTGAGAATGGGGTTTTGGGAAGACAAAATTCTGGATATCATTAAGAGCATTTTAAATTATGGAGTGGGCATTTCTTAGAGCACACTCAATGGGTTTGATTGGAACAGTGTGACATCAAGGTAAGAAAAGGAAACAAATCACCAAAAACATGAAAATTCATGGGAAATATTCTTTAATAAGGGAGAGTAGTGCTGGAGATTAACAGGGATCTGAAGTCTGGGAAATATAGTATTGATGATCTCCTAGAAACTGATAAATCTTCAAGAATCATAATGCTTAGCAAAGGCCTGAGGCAGTGGATGATTCTCTAGTATGGGGTAATTCTCCTCTCCATTTGGTTTACTGTGATGGGTTCTGATGTCAACAGGCAAGAATAAGGACACAGCCACAAGAGGCACATTGTGGATTGGCACATTGAGATTGTGTGGCAGCTATAGAAGAGATACGCTGTGTGTCACATGCAGATGAATGTCAATATAGTTTGTTTACCTGAGAAAAATGCATAGGTAATGACAACTTATAACAGAAATCTACCTGATTTCAGAGTTGTTGTTTTTTTTTTCTCCTTTTTCAGAAAGAATCAACACAGTTGTTCTCTATATTCCACTTAGAACAGGTGTGATTTCTGAAGAAGAGCCTTGGGAGAAGGCAGGTTGCCACATTCTCTTTTCTTTTTCTTTTGATCTTAGGCTTGTGTGAAAGCATAAATATGAGTAACATAAAAAATATTTGATGTCCCAGTTTATTCTTAACAAGAGTACAACCCAACTTACAGTTTCTGTTTATGTATGTTTCATACTTTTTCATTTCTGTAATCTTTCTGACTCCATCTTGTTCTTTTAAAGTTTATCTACAATAAAAGATAAAACATTTTCCCTTTGCAACACATGATAAAAGTGTTTTCTTTTTACTAAAATGTTCTTGAATTTCTCCTAATTGTGTACCTATTTTGCATTCCAATTCCATTCCTTTTAATTTTGTGACTAATATTTTGTGTAGCTTTAAGTTACTTTTAGAATATTTCCTATGTTTTGTTTGTTTTTTCCAATCAAGCAGTAACTTCTCAAATCAAATTCTAGGTTGGAACTCCTGGGGTGCTGAGGCCCCACCCATAGATATTCTAATTTATTTAGAATACCTTATTTCTGAGAGTTTTTAAAGTACCACTTAGTAGTTTTAATGTATTTTAATATTCAGATGAAGATAAGAATCATTGAATTAGAATATTTTTATTCCTGAAAGTTTCATTGGGCCCCTAAGTGGTTTAGATATGAGTTTAATGTACAGATAGGAATGAGAATGGAATAAGAATATTTACATTAGAGTATTCAATTAGAGATCAGAAATTATAATGATTTAGAGCTCTCTTTCTCTATATACAAATTTTTTAAAAAATACCACAGTGAGATTTCATTAGCAGTATTGCAAAGTTTCACTGAATGAGATGCCATGAGGACACCAACCTCTGGTAATGCTTGTCTATTACAGAGTGCTCCATTAATAAGCTATTTAGCAATAATGTGTTAGAAATTTATGGGTTTTTTTATTTACTTAATTTTTATTCATTAAACACAAATGGAGTACAGCTATTGTTTCTCTGGTTATATACAAAGTAGAGTCACACCATCTGTGCATTCATACATGTACAGAGGGCAATGATGTCTGTCACACATTCTGTTATTATTAGCCCCCGACCCTGATCCCACCCCTCCCTTCCCTATACGCTATCTATCCTTCTTCCATTCTTGCCACCCTTTCACCCTACATTATGCATCATCATTCACTTATCAGAGAGACCATTCGGCCCTTGGATTTTGGGAATTGGCTAATCTCACTTAGCATAAGAGTCTCCAACATCATCCATTTACCTGCAAATGCCATAATTTTATTCTTCTTTATGGCTGAGTAATATTCCATTGTGTATATATACCAGAGTTTCTTTATCTATTCATTTATTGAAGGGCATCTAGGTTGGTTCCACAACCTAGCTATTGTGAATTGGGCAGCTATGAACATTGATGTGGCTGCATCGCTGTAGTAATCTGATTTTAAGTCCTTTGGGTATAGGCCAATTTATATGGTTTTTAACCTTTGGGAATTTTTTTCAGTTTTAGTTAGGTTTTCCATGTATTTTGAGTAAGAATTACAGGAAGCTTCTTTATGATATGTTCCAATGCTAACTAGAAGTCCTTTTCTGAATAAAAAGTACTAGGAGTAAAATGAATGTCATATATGTGGATACCTGTAGAAGTCTGCTGAAAATCTCATCTGTTTTTGTTCATATGGAGCTATTGAAATAGTCTTTATTTAAAAAAGTCACAGATGGCCACATTTTTCTCTCTTTTAAACACCCACAAAGTTTGCTAGAAAAATCACAGGTACAACTTGATTTATTGCTGGATTTCTTTATATCTCCTGCTGATAATATTAGTAGAGATTTCTTATAATGCTGCATTTTAGAACAATTAAGTTTACTCTCCCTAGCAAAGCAATCCTGAAAAGGCTTTTTTTTTGCTTTTGATTGCTTTTTCAACATAGTTATAAAGAACTTTTCATTCATCCAATGTTATAATATTTATTTGTTCATTTCTTGTTTTGTTTCCCTTTCAGTGATTAATTACTTAGATTAGTTATTCACTCAACTCTCACTATACATGCAGAGCCTTGAAAGCAGGTGAGAATCGTTTTTCCATCATATATATTTTGGAAGTGTAGTATTTGAAGATTCCGTCCCTATTTTTCAAGACTAGCAAACTGCTAGTTGTAGGTGTATTTATTGTAAGAAGACAACTGTTATGTCATAAGAACACACAAGGTATATACCCAGATGTCCAGACACTAATTGCTCAGGTAGTTTCTGAAATATGTAGCTTTATGGAGGAAGGAGCATAATTTTTTTTTTCAGATAAATCTATATCGGAATTCTGCTGCTAGCATTAACATGCTAAATGACAATGAATAAAGATTTAATTTTCTACCTAAAGGGTAGAGTGTTTTGAAAACTACATCAGTTTATTGTTTTTCAATATTAAAATACTAGATGATCATGTTGTTTTTATTACTATTGTTAACTATGAGACTATAATCTAGGCACTTTCTTTGTCATTGAGTGCTTCTGCCCAAAGTTTGTACCCTGTACTATGTCTTATTGAAATGAAGTGAATATTTGTTTAGTTTCCTCTCTCTTTGTAGACTAAGGTACACTACTTAAACATTTTTCTTGCTTGATTTTGAGTTTTTTGAATACAGAATTAGGAGAAAGAGGGACAGGGTTAAAATTTCAAACTATATTTAGACCTTCAATTCAAATTCTATGGTCTCAAAATGTGCATTTTTGGGGGTAATAAATCAATCTGTAAGACTCATTTTAGTGATTATGTTAAAACTATTTCATTTAGGATATTTAAGTGTAGATTTAAGATGGTTTGGAAGTACATCAATTATCACAAAGACCCTGTACAATACAAAAATCTATTCAGAACTAGTATTTATTTCTCTGTTCTGTTACTTCATTTCAAAACAAAATAAACATACCTTAAACAATTTATTTTATTTTTTCTTTTTATCATTTTTTCTTTTTTTTTCACACAATTCATATAATCTTACATATACATAGGGTAATACTGTCTGTCTCAGTCTACTATTTTTCCTTCCCCATCCCCTCCCATCCCATTTTCCTCTACACCATCCATACTTCCTCCATTCTTTCCTATCCCCCCTCACCCCCACCCCCGCCCTCGTTATGTATCAGCATGCACTGATCAGAGAAAACATTTGGCCCTTGGTTTTTTGGACTTGGCTTATTTCACTTAGCATTATGTTCTCCAACTCCACCCATTTACCAGCAAATGCCATAGTTTTATCCTTTTTATGGCTGAGTAATATTCCATTGTGTATATATACCACAGTTTCTTTATCCATTCTTCAATTGAAGGGCATCCAGGTTGGTTCCACAATCTAGCTATTATGAATTGAGCAGCTATGAACATAGATGTGGCTGCATTCCTATACTTTGTTGATTTTAAGACCTTTGGGTATAAATCAAGGAGTGGGATAGCTGGGTCAAATGGTGCGTCCATTCCAAATTTTTTGAGGAATCTCCATACTGCTTTCCAGAGTGGTTGCACCAATTTGCAACTCCACCAGCAATGAACAAGTGTGCCTTTTTCCCCACATCCATGCCAACACTTGTTATTGCTTGTATTCCTGATAATAGCCTTTCTAATTGGAGTTAGATGAAATCTTAGGGTCCTTTTAATTTGCATTTCTCTAATAACTAGAGATGATGAGCACTTTTTCATATATTTGTTAATCATCTGTATATCATCTTCTGTGAAGTGTCTGCCCAGCTCCTTAGCCCATTTATTGATTGGGTTCTTTGCATTTTTGGTGCAAAGTTTTGTAAGTTCTTTATAAATTTTGGAGATCAGTGCTCTATCTGAAGTGTGTGTGGAAAAGATTTTTTCCCACTCTGTAAGCTCTCTTTTCACCTTATTGATTGTTTCTTTTGCTGAGAAAAAACTTTTTAGTTTAAATCCATCCCATTTATTGATTCTTCCTTTTATTTCTTGTGCTCTGGTGGTTATGTTGAGAACATCTGGTCCTAAGCCACTATGAAGAAGATTCAGGCCTACTATTTCTTCTATTTGACAAAGAGTTTCAGGTCTAATTTCTAGATCCTTAATCCATTTTGAGTCGAGGTATACAGGGTGAGTGTAATTTCATTTTATTGCATATGGATTTTCAGTTTTGCCAGCACCATTTGTTGAAGAGTCTATCTTTTCTCCACTGTATGTTTTTGGCACCTTTGTCTAGTATGAGATAACTGTACTTATGTGGGTCTGTCTCTGTGTCTTCTATTCTGTACCATTGGTCTGTCTGTCTATCTTGATGCCAATACCATGCTGTTTTTATAACTATTGCTCTATAGTAGAGTTTAAGGTCTGGTATTGTGATACCTCCTGCATCATTCTTCCTGCCCAGGATTGTTTTGGCTATTCTGGGTCTTTTTTTCTTCCATATGAATTTCACGATTGCTTTTTCTATTTCTGTGACAAATGCCATAGGAATTTTTATTGGAATTGCATTAAATTTGCATAACATCTTTGGAAGTATGGCCATTTTGATTATATTGATTCTGCCTATCCAAGAACATGGAAGATCTTTCCATCTTCTAAGGTCTTCCTCAATTTCTTTCTTTAATGTTCTATAGTTTTCCTTGTAGAGGGTTTTCACCTCTTTGTTAGATTGATTCCCAAATATTTTGTTTTATTTGAGGCTATTTTGAATGGAGTTGTTTTCCTCAATTCACTTTCAGATGATTCATCACTTAAGTAGATAAATGCATTTGATTTATGTGCATTTATTTTATATCCTGCTATTTTGCTAAATTCATTAATTAGATCTAAAAGTTTCCGGTAGAGTGTTTTGGATCCTCTAAACATCGGATCATGTCATCAGCAAATAGTGACAGCTTGAGTTCTTCTTTTTGTATTCATATACCATAATTTCTGTGATGTAATTGCTCTGGCTAGCATTTCCAGCACAATGTTGAATAGAAATGGTGACAGTGCACATCCCTGTCTTGTTCCAGTTTTTAAAGGAAATGCTTTCAGTTTTTCTCCATTAAGAATGATGTTGGCAGTGGGTTTAACACAAATAGCCTTTACAATGTTCAGATATGTTCCTTCCATCCCTATTTTTCCTAGTGTTTTGAGCATGAAGGGATGTTGTATTTTGTCAAATGCTTTCTCAGCATCTATCAAAATAATCATACAATTCTTAACCTTAAGTCTATTGATGTGATGAATTACATTTATTGATTTCCTGATGTTGAACCAGCCTTGCATCCCTGGGATAAACCCCACTTGATCTGGGAGCACTATCTTCTTAATATGTTTTTGTAAGCGATTTGCCAGAATTTTGTTGAGGATTTTAGCATCTATATTCATCAGGGATATTGGCCTAAAGTTTTCTTTTCTAGATGTGTCTTTGTCTGGTTTTGGTATCAGAGAAATACTAGCTTCATAGAATGAATTTGAAAGGGTTCCCTCCTTTTCTATTTCATGAAATACTTTCAGGAGTATTGGTTCTTCTTTGAAGGTCTAGTAGAACTCAGCTGAGAATCCATCTAGTCCCGGGCTTTTCTTGGTTGGTATACTTTTGATGACTTCTTCTGTTTCATTTCTTGAAATTGATCTGTTTAAATTGTGTATGTCCTCCTGGTTCAGTTTGGGAGGATCATATGTCTCTAGAACTTTTTCAATGTCTTCAAGATTTTCTATTTTATTGGAGTATAGGTTTTCAAAGTAGCTTCTAATTATATTTTGTATTTCAATGGTGTCTGTTGTGATATTTCCTTTTTCATCACGAATTTTAGTAATTTCAGTTTTCTCTCTCCTCTTTGTTAGTGTGGCTAAGGGTTTATCTATTTTGTTTACTTTTTCAAAAACCAACTTTTTGTTTTGTCAATTTTTTAATTGTTTCTTTTGTTTCAATTTCATTGATTTCAGCTCTGATTTTAATTATTTCCTGTCTTCTACTACTTTTGATGTCATTCTGTTCTTCTTTTTCTAGGGCTTTGAGATTTAAGGTTAGGTCATTGAATTGTTGACTTTTTATTCTTTTCTTGGATGCACTCAATACAATGAATTTTCCACTTAGTACTGCTTTCATAGTGTCCCAGACATTTTGATATGTTGTATCATCATTCTCATTTACCTCTAAGAATTTTTTTAATCTCCTCCCTGATGATTTCTGTTATTCATGCTTCATTCAATAGCATATTATTTAGTCTCCAGGTGTTGGAGTAGTTTCTGTTTTTTGTTTTGTCATTGATTTCTAATTTCATTCCATTATGACCCGATAGAATACAAGGTAGTATCTCTACTTTTTTGCATTTACTAAGGGCTGCTTTGTGGCATAACATATGGTCTATTTTAGAGAAGGAGCCATGTGCTGCTGAGAAGAAAGTATATCCACTCATTGATGGATGGAATATTCTATATATGTTTGTTAAGTCTAAGTTATTCATTGTGTTATTGAGTTCTATGATTTCTTTGTTTAGTTTTTGTTTGGTAGACCTGTCCAGTGGTGACAGTGGTGTGTTAAAGTCACCCAGAATTATTATGTTGTGGTCTATTTTATTCCTGTAATTGAGAGGGATTTGTTTGATGTACATGGATGGGCCATTGTTTGGGGCATAAATATTTATGATCATTATGTCTTCTTGATTTATGGTTCCTTTAAGCAGTATGTAATGTCCTTCTTTATCCCTTCTGACTAACATTGGCCTGAAATCCACTTTATCTGATAGAAGGATGGAAACCCCTGCTTTTTTACTAAGGCTGTGTGCGTGATAGGTTTTTTCCCATCCTTTCACCTTTAGTCTGTGGATGTCGTTTTCTATGAGATGAGTCTCTTGATGGCAACATATTGTTGGGTCCTTCTTTTTAATCCAGTCTGCCAGTCTGTGTCTTTTGATTGACGAGTTTAGGTTGTTAACATTCAGGGTTATTATTGAGATACAATTTGTATTCCCAGTCATTTTGGCTTAGATTTGGTTTTTAATGTGGCTTGGTTTCTCCTTTAGTTGGCTTTTCTTTTAGGATAGTTCCTCCCTTGATGACTTGCATTGCTATTCATTTCTTCCTCATGGAATATCTTGCTGAGAATGTTCTGTAGTGCAGGCTCTATGTGTAAATTCCTTTAACATTTGTTTGTCATGGAAGGATTTTATTTCTTCTTCAAATCTGAAGGTTAGCTTTGCTGCATATAGTATTCTTGGTTGGCAGCCATGTTCTTTCAGCGCTTGAAATATATTGTTCCAGGCCTTTCTAACTTTTAGGGTCTGGGCTGAAAAATCTGCTGATATCCATATTGGTTTTTCCCTATATGTAATACATTTCTTTTCTCTCACAGCCTTTAAAATTCTATCTTTATTTTGTATATTAGAAATTTTCATTATAATGTGTCTTGCTGTGGATCTGCTGTAATTTTGAGCATTTGGTGTTCTGTAAGCCTCCTGTAGTTGGGTTTTCATTTCATTCTTCAGGTTTGGGAAATTTTCTGATATTATTTCATTGAATAGGTTGTTCATTCCTTTGGTTTGTATCTCTGTGTCTTCCTCAATCCCAATAATTCTTAAATTTGGTCTTTTCATGATATTCCATAGTTCTTGGAGGTTCCATTCATGATTTCTTACCATCGTCTCTGTTTGGGCAACTTTATTTTCAAGATTCAATATTTTGTCTTCATTGTCTAAGATTCTGTATTCTAAGTGATCTAGACTATTGATGAAGCTTTCCATTGAGTGTTTAATTTGATTTATTGTTTCCTTCATTTCAAGGATTTCTGTTTGGTTCTTTTTCAGAATCTCTATCTCTTTGTTGAGGTGATCTTTTGTTTCCTGTAGTTGCTCTTTCAGCTGCTTATTGAAATGGTCAATCATTGCCTGCATTTGCTCTCTTAACTCATCATTTGCTTCTCTGATCATTTTAATCATGTATATTCTGAACTCCTTTTCTAGCATTTCTTCTACCATGCTTTCATTGGATTCTATTAGTGTAGAAAATTAGTTTGTTTGGAACATTTTCTTCCCTTGTTTTTTCATGTTGTTCATGTATCTTTCCATCTAGCAATGCAGATCTTGGGTATTATAGTTTCTGCCCTATAGGCTTACAGTGATCTTATAGTTTTCTGAAACCTCTTCTTTAAGGGGGGGAGGATCAATATTAGCAACACCCAGTACAGACAATATGCAGCTGTAAACCAAATAGCCCCTATGAAGACTATTGTTACAGTAGTCTTTTTGTTACAATATTGTTACAATATTGTCATAATAAACAGAGAGGATGAGTTTAATTATTATCTACAGTATAACAAACAGATTTTCAATGAGGACTACAGTTTCTAATGGAGGACAAAGAGGATGGGGAGGGGTGTAGGCTGTAACTGTTAACAGTGTAAGAAAAGAGTATGAAGTTCTAGATCATAGGAAGAGTGAAAGTATAGTAAAAAGAAGTTGGTTGTTAGCATGAGAAAAGTGAGAAAAAGCCCTTGAGAAAAGAGGTAAACAAAAAGAAAGTAGAGAGCAAGAAAAGTAAAGAAATAGAAGTTTAAATGCTATCACAAAGGAGAAAAAAAAATCTACACTATAACCGCCATATACTATTCAAACCTCCCAGTCTTTAGTAGCCTGAGGCATGAGAGGTATCTGACAATGAGCTTCCAGACTCCAGCAGGCATCTCAGGATGGGATTTGCCCCACCTAATGATAGTTTTAGATGGCTGCACTGGCTTCTAAACCTGTTGGCAAATGGGGAGATACGGTGCAGGGTGTGGGCACCGAGACTATGTGTGGTGCAGTCGGTCAGGCTGGGCCCCTGGAGGTGGTGTGCTGTCAGTCAAGCTGGGGATCCTGGAGGTGGGATGCTGTCAGTCGGGCTGGCAGTCCCGCAGTTCCTGACTTTTTTCCCCCAAAATGGCGGCAGCCACATGTAACCAAACCTGCGGGTCCTGTGATGGTGCACTTCCAGGCAACAGCAGGCAGCTGGTGATCCACTGATGGTCTGCAGGCTCTGCAGGCTACTGGAGGATGATCAGCAGATGAACCTTGGTTGGTGGGCGATGGGTAGGTGCAAGGCAGGTGATGGGCAGGCCAGAGGCAGGCAAACAGGCAAGTGATGGATGATAGGCGGCGGTCAGTGAGCAATCTGCACTCAAATGTAATCCCTAACCTGGTAGACTGCGGGTGATCAAGGTAGACAGATGTGGTTAACAGCAGGGGATCAGTGAGGAGTAAAGACTGCTTCACGGAGAAACAGATTTTCTTCTGTTTGAATCCTGAGTTACAGAGCAACAAGGAATGCAGCGTCCCTCTAGTCTGCCATCTTGGATACCTCCTAAACAATTTATTTTTAATTTACATAATTCTGGAAGTTGAAAATTTCAGTTATGTATTTAATTTTAATTTTAAATTTTATTTCAACTGACACATAAAAATATAAAAAATTAGACACATATACCATGTGATGTTTTGATACATGTATACACTGTATAATGTTAATATTTTCTCCTCAAATATAGCTATGTCCTCACTTTTTGTTTCTTTATGAGGAAGGCATTCAAAACTTTTCTTGAGTTTTGAGATACATAGTACTTCAGTATCATCTGTAGTTACTGTACTGTGCAATAGCATCCCAGGACTAATTGCTCTTATTTAATTACAACTTAATATCCCTAGAACAACCTTTTTCCATCTCTTCCTTCCTCCTACTCTTCCCACTCTCATCTTCTCTAAGACCAAGATTTTTCAGGTTCCACATGAGTGACAGCACATAGTTTTTATCTTTCTTTGCCAGGCTTATTTCATTTAACACAACAATCTTCAATTTCATCTAGGTATTCTCATCTCAAGTTCTTCCTTCAAGTTCTTTGTATGATTCCATCAGATGGTGTGGTGACTGTAGTCATTTAAAGACTCAATCAGGCTCCATGACAAAATCATCTTGTGCACACAGACATGGCAGGCAGTTGATGCTGGATAACAGCTAGAGATTTAGCTGTTCTCAAGAGGAACACCTGCATGTGACTTCTTCATGTAGCATGAGAGGAATGGAGTTAATTTTTCAGAGGAAACATACCAACAAGGAACTTCTTGAGAGTGATGAACTCCAGGGCCTCAGGTAGAAACTTCCTCTTATAAGTCTGGAATGACACTTTAGCCATATTATTTAGGTCCAGAAAAATCACTAAAGATAGCCAATATTCAAGGGAAATTAACCTCCATCTCCTTGTGTGAGGAATAGTGAAGGATGTGCAAACTCTAAACCTCTTATCTTCTCAATTGGTGTGTCAGACTGTGTTTCAGTAGTGATTCTGCTAAGACCATCTTTAAAAAGCACAACAGGAACACCTGGAAAGGTGGAATGAATGTCTTGGACTAATAATAATAACAACAATATAATAATGAACTGACAAATTCATGCACTTGAAAGTACATTTTTCATTATATCTACTAGGTAAGGATATTCTATGCAGAAAAAGATAAAAGATTTCTTACATTTTATTCCAGAATTCAAAAGAATCTAAAATATAAATTGCAAAGAAATAGATTCATTTAGTTAAGATGAAATTATAATAATTAGAACTTTCCAAAAATTGAACAAACTGTTCCCAGGAATTGTTACCTTTATTAATACCCTAGGTACCTAATTAAAGGTTGGGTTACCATCTGTAAATAAGACAATAGAAGCTTGAATATGGTGATTTTGCAATTATTTCATCCATATGTACTCATATCTGCAGTGAGGAGATGAGGTCCAGGAATATCATTTAGGGAATTTTTCTTTCCATCTATAACTTGCTCTATATGAATAAGGCATTTTAAAAACATTCATTCATAAAAAATTTTCTGATTTAATTTGATGTATTTTGGGATATAAAATTGCACTCTTCTGAGTAATTTTAAGTTTGGTTTCATGAACAGAAAATAATCTGCAATACATGAATTTGACATTGATATAAAATTGGATATATAAGAAGTGTTTCAATGTTCTTAATAAAAAGAATTACTTCTTTGTGATAGATATTTTGCTTCAGGAATTTTGCAAACCAACTTTATTATTAAAGAAAATTTTTTAAATTGTGAATTTAAGGACTCAACTGACAGAAACTGGTTCATAAAATCATCATAAAATAAATCATTCACTTTTGTAGATGCAGTTTTAATTAGTAGTTAGTTGGAAACAGTAGTTTAATTTGATTATTAGTTATTAATACTAATACTTTACAAATATATTAATAAAAATTGACACAGAAATTATAAGATAAAATTACAGAAGGGGATCCAAAAATTCTATCATCCATGAAAGGAATGAGAATATTGACACTAAAAAGTTAAATCAAGTTTTGTTTTTTGTTTGGTTTTTTTTTTCAGAATTCTGGAAATTCAGAAATTCTTTACAGTAATCTGATAAGAATTTAGGAAAATAATTTAATCTTGGTAAGAACAGTAAATTCAGTGGCATTTTATATTTCTCTTCTCCCACTTCTTTCTCTTTAACTATGGGTTGACTTGAAAATCAAGATAATTACAATATAGTAAAAACTGGCAGCTAAAAGCTACTGCCAGAACAGGCTTTGCTTTTCTGCAAGTACCTTTAACAAGAATTATTATTTGACCTGTGTGGCAGTTTCCACCATTGCATGCATATCTTTAATTTACCTGATTCAGAGTTCATCCAGTAAGAAAATCCTTTGCATCAGTGGTAGTTTTGATAAGTTGGGTGGCAATTATTTAATGCCGCAGCTATCTAAGGCAAAGATAACAGTTGGGGCTAACGGGAGGACCAATAACAAATAAATAAATAAAATTAAAAACATATTTAAAGGAAAGCAATGACTCCAGGGGTATTTGAAAATATAAACCTCTTCTAGGACTCTAGAAGATGAGGTAAATTTCTAGGGTTTTGCCCCTGCTTAGTGCTTTGTGCATGGAAAAAAACCAGAAGAGTCCCTCCACTCTCACCTCTGGCTGTCTTTTAACTTCTGTTTAAGCAGGAGGTGAGCGCAAAGGCAAAGTTGAAAAACTTGTACTGGAGCATTCATTGATAGTGTCTGAACATACTCACAGAACCCTAAAAAAAGTCTGATCAACATTAGTCCAAATCTTTTAAGGGAGTTAATCTGAAAAATCACTAAAAGCAAAATGAAAGAACAACAAATAGGAAGCAACCACCATAACCAGCCACAGCAACAAATTCTGGGGAGCAGGAGATAATCTTATTTCCATTATTTTGTTAAATATGTCCAAGTATACCAAAAGAAATATATTACAAATAATGAGAAATTATGGGTAATGCATAGTAACAAAATTAGTCAAAAGAAACATCTCTGAAGAAGCCCATAGTTTTGATTTGTTAGACAATTATTTTAAATGGCTAGTATTGATATTTTAAAAATAAAGAAAAGCATATATGCTAATCAATTAAATTTAGTATAAACATCTAAAGGAAAGTATTAGAAGTCTGTCTCACTAAATGGGAAATATCAATAAGAAAAATAAGTTATAAGAAAGAACCAAATAGAAATAATTTATTTGTAAAACATGATAAAGAAGTGAGAAGTTCATTACAGATTTTGATGGCAGATTTGAGCTGATGAAAAGAAAATCAATTGACATACTTAAAGATAGTTTAATGTTATTGGGTTTAAGAAAATAAATAAGCAATTAAACAGGTACTCAGAGACGTGTAGTTACCATCAAGCTTACCAATAAACATATAATGGGAGCCCTAGAAATGGGAAAGGATGGAAACGTTATTTAAGAAAATAAAGGCCCCAACTTTCCAATATTTAATAAAAAAAATAGTAATCTACTCCTAACAATTTCATGGGACTCCAAGGAAGATAAACTCGAAGAGATTCACAGGTCCATACACCGAAATCAAATATTTGAAATTAAAAAACAGAATTTTAAAGGCCTTAAGAAGTGACTTGGTATATAGAAGGAATCTTTAATGTTTTTAACTTCTTTCTTTTTTATTTGGTGTATTACAATGATACATAATAGTGGGATTCATTGTGACATGCTCTTACATAAACACAATATAATTTGGTTGATTCCATTCCCTAGGTCCTCTCCCTTCCCTCTCCTCCTCCCACTGATCTCCTTTTCTACTCTACTGGTCTCCCTTCTATTTTCATGAGACTTCCTTCCCTTTCCCCCACTTTCTTCGGTCTTCCACACAAGAAGTAAAACATACCACCCTTGACTTTCTGGGTTTGACTTAATCCATTTAACATAGTGCTCTCAAAGTTCTATCCATTTTCCTGCAAGAGACAAAATTTTGTTCTCTATGTCTGAATAAACCTGCATTTGGTATGTATAACAATTTTCTTTATTCATTCATCAGTTGATGTTTCCATAATCTGGCTATTGTGAACTGTGCAGTCATAGATAAAGTTATGCATGTATTACTTTAGTATGCTGACTTTAACCTTTTGAAAAACTATGTGTGGTATAACTAGGACATATGGTGATACCATTCCAGTTCTTTTAAGGGACCTCCATAATGATTTCCATAGTGGTTTTTACTAATGTACAACCCTACCAGCAGTATATAAATTTAAATGGAATCGGTTGATTCCATAATCTAGCTATTGTGAACTGAGCAGCTATGAACATTGATGTGGCTGCATTACTGAAGCAATCTGATTTTAAGTCATTTGGGTATAGGCCAAGTGCCCTTAAGTAGATGAATGGATAAAGAAACTGTGGTATATATACACACAATGGAATATTACTCAGCCATAAAGAAGAATAAAATTATGGCATTTGTAGGTAAACGGATGATGTTGGAGACTGTTATGCTAAGTGAGATCAGCCAATCCCAAAAATCCAAAGGCCGAATGGTCTCTCTGATTAATGAATGATGATGCATAATGCCGGGGGGGAAGGGTGGCAAGAATGGAGGAAGGATAAATAGGATTAAGGGAAGGGAGGGGTGGGGGGGTAAGAATAATAACAGAATGTGTGACAGATACCATTGCCCTGTGTACATGCATGAATGACAGATGGTGTGACTCTACTTTTTGTACAACCAGTGAAACAATAGCTGTACTCCATTTGTGTTCAATGAATCAATAAGTAAATAAAAAAATAAATAAAACTATGACACTTGATTTCTGCCATTAATCTCTAACTCTTGTACCTTCCTTTCTAATCGTCTTTATTATTGTTCCAAGATCATAAGCTCTCTGAATTGTTTTCTGTATCTGGACAGGGAATAAATATTTAAAAAAAAAAAAAACAAAAAACTTACTTCTCACTAGTAGTAAAGTCCAGAAGATAGTGGTATGGCATAGTCAAAGTACTAAAAGAAAGGTTGTTACTCAAAAATTTTATGTACAGCAAAAGTAACATTCAAATAACTATGTAGTAATTAAGATACTTCTAAATAAACAGTAACTGGGAGAATTTATTGTTGGCCAACCTGGCTTACAAAAAAATACTAAAGGGAGTCTTTCAGGGTGAAAAGAAAAGTCAACAGTACTAGTTTAGCTCCACATGAAAAACTAAAATCAGTAACGATAACATGTGAAAATATACAAGACATTGTAATTATAATTTTTAAATTTTCATTTTTGTCTAGTTATATGTGACAGTAGAATGCATTTATGCATTTAGATAAATCATACATAAATTAAGTATAATTTCTCAATTTTCTGATTGTACATATTGTAGGATCACATCCATCAGGCAGTCATACAAGTATATAAGGTAATAATGTGTATTTCACTCTACTATCCTTCCTACCCCCATACCCCTTCCCCCTCCCTTCACTCCCCTCTACCTAATCTAAAGTAACTCTATTCTTCCCTAGTGACCCCTGCCCCACCCTTATTGTGAATTAGCATCTGCATTTCAGAGAAAACATTCAGCCTTTGTTTTTTGGGGGATTTGGCTTATTTCGCTTAGGATGATATTTAAAAACTCCCTCCATTTACTAGCAAATGCCATAGTTTCATTCCTCTTTATAGGTGAGTAATATTCCATTGTGCATATATACCACATATTCTTTATCCATTCATTTGTTGAAGGACACCAAGGTTGATTCCATAGTTTAGCTATCGTGAGTTGAGCTGCTGTAAACATTGATGTGACTGCGTCACTGTAGTATGCTGATTTTAAGTCCTTAGGGTATAAACCAAGAAGTGGGATAGCTAGGTCAAATGGTGTGTCCATTCCAAGTTTTCTGAGGAATCTCCATACTGCTTTCCATAATGGTTGGAACAATTTGCACTCCTACCAGCAATATATGAGTGTACCTTTTTCCCCACATATTCACCAACATTTATTGTTGCTTGTATTCTTGATAATTGCCATTCTGATTGGAGTAAGATGAAATCTTAGAGTAGTTTTGATTTGCATTTCTCTAATTGTTAGAGATGTTGAACATTTTTTCATATATTTGTTAATCAATTATATTTCTTCTTTGGTGAAGTGTCTATTCAGGTTTTTATCCCATTAATTGATGGGGTTGTTTCTTTGGTGTTAAGTTTTTTGAGTTCTTTATATATCCTGGGGATTAGTACTCTGTCTGAAGTGCATGTGGTAAAGATTTTCTCTCAATCTGTATGCCCCCTCTTCACATTATTGATTGTTTCTTTTTCATAGCAGAAGCTTTTTGGTTTGATACCATCCCATTTATTGATTCTTGATTTTACTTCTTGTGCTTTAGGTGTCTTGTAATAATTTGAGGAATACTGGTATTAGTTCTTCTTTAAAGGTCTCATAGAACTTGGCTGAGAATCTGTCTGGTTCTGGGCTTTTCTTGGTTGGTAGGCTTTTGATGGCATTTGTCTATTTCATTACTTGAAATTGTTCTGCTTAAATCATGTATGACTTCATGATTTAGTTTAGGTAGGTCATATGTCTCTAGAAATTTATCAATGTCTTCAAGATTTTCTATTTTATTGAAATACAAATTTTCAAAATAGTTTCTAATTATCTTCTGTATTTCAGTTGTATCTTTGTGATATTTCCTTTTTCATCTCACATTTAATAAGTTGGGTTTTCTCTCTTTTTCTCCTTGTTAGTGTGGCTAGGAGTGTATCATTTTATTTTGATTTTTTCCAAAAACCAACTTTTTGTTTGGTTAATTCTTTCAGTTGTTTTTTTGTTTCAATTTTATTGATTTCAGCTCTGAGTTTAATTATTTCCTGTCTTCTACTGTTTTTGGTGTTGATTTATTTTTCTTTTTCTAAGGCTTTGAGATGTAATGTTAGGTTATTTATTTGTTGACTTTATGAGCTCAATGCAATGAACTTTCCTCTAGTACTGCCTTCATAGTATCCCAGAGATTTTGGTACATTGTATTGTTATTCTCATTTACCTCCAAGTATTTTTTTATTTCATCCTTGATTTCTTCTATTATCTATTTGTCTTTTAAGAGTGAATTATTTAGTTTCAATTCTTTATGATATGATAGAATGAAGGATGTTATCTTCATTTTTTTGTATTTACTAAGAGTTACTTGTAGCATAAGATATGGTCTGTTTTAGAGAAGGATCCATGTGTTGCCAAGAAAAAGGTGTATTTGCTCATTGGATGAAATACTCTATATATCTCTGTCAAGTCTAAATTATTGATTTATTATTTAGTTCTATAGTTGCTTTATTTAGTTTTTGTTTGGAAGATCTTTCCAGTAGTGACAGAGGTGTGTTAATGTCACTCAGTATTATTGTGATCTATTTGATTCTTGAAATTGAGAAGGGTTTGTTTGACGTACATAGATGCTCCATTGTTTTGGGCATAAATATTTACAATTGTTATGTCTTGCTGATGTATAATTCCCTTCAGTAGCATGAAATTTCCTTCTTTGACTCTTCTGATTAACTTTGGCTTGTAGTCAACTTTATTTAATATAAGTATGGAGACTCCTACTTTTTACACAATCCATATGAATATGTTTTTTCCTTACTTTACTTTCACCTTCAGTCTGTGGATATCTTTGCCTATAAGGTTAGTCTTGGAGATAGCATACTGTTGGTTCTTGTTTTTTAATTCAATCTGCAAGTCTATGTCTTTTGATTGATGAGTTTAGGCCATTAATATTCAAGGTTATAACTGAGGTATGACTTGTATTACCAGTCACTTTGGTTTATTCCTGGCTTTCAATTTGATTTAGTTTCTCTTTTGACTATTCCTTTAGTGTAATTCCTGCCTTTGCTGTTTTTCACTTTTTTTTTTACTTCATCCTCATGGAATACTTTTTTGAGGATGTTTTGTAGTGCTGGCTTTCTAATTGTGTATCTTTTAAATTTTGTTTATCCTGAAAGATTTTTATTTCATCTTCAAACCTGAAACTTAATTTTGCTGGATATAAAATTCTTGATTGGCATCCATTTTCTTTCAGAGCTTGAAATATGTTGTCCCATGACCTCCTAGCTTTGAGGATCTGGGTTGAGAAACCAATTGAGATCCGAATTGGTTTCTCCCTATACTTAATTTGCTTTCTTTCCTGTCATGACTTTTAAAATTTTATCCTTATTCTGTATTTTAGTCATTCTCATTATAGTGTTTCTTGATGTAAGTCTGCTATAATTTTATACATTTGGGATCCTATAAGCCTCTTGTAGCTGATTTTCCATTTCATTCTTTAGATTTGGGAAATTTTCTTATATTATGTCATCAAAAAGATTGTGCATTCCTTCAGTTTGTATCTCTGCTCCTTCATCTATCCTGATAACTCTTAAATTTAGTCTCTTCCTGTTATCCCATGATTCTTGGAAGTTCTGTTCATGGATTCTTACCATCTTCTCTATATGATCAACTTTATTTTCAATATTATATATTTTGTCTTCATTGCCTGAAGTTCTGCCTTCCAAATGATCTAGTCATAGGTGATGTTTTCCACTGAATTTATAATTTGGTTTATCGATTTTGAGGATTTCTGCTTTTTTTTTTCTTTTTAGAACCTCTAACTCTTTATTGAAATGATCTTCCACTTCCTAAATTTCCTCTTTGATTTCACTCTTTATACCATCCTTTGCAGATCAGTTTATGTACATTCTAAACTCCTTCTCATACATTTATTCTACTATGTTGTCAGTGGATTATCTTATTGGGGCATCTTGGTTTATTTGAACACATTGTTCCCTTGTTTTTTCATGTTGCTTGGGTGTTTAGCCATCTAGTTGTATGCATCTGAGACAGTTCAGATTCTACCCTATAGACTATATTGTCCCTGAATATTTCAAGTACCCACCTTGCTCTATCTATGGTGGAGAGAGAAGAAAAAAATAAAATAAAATACATCTTGATGGAAAGTTGAACAACTGTCTCTGTTGGCATTTGAAAGTTTGTCAACCTGTCTCTGATTTCTCACAGGATTGCCCGCCCAGGCTGGCCTTGGCAGACCCAGTCGCTATTCCCACCAGTCTGGGTTTCAGATATCCTAGGTTTGGCCATGTTGCTCTCCCAAGATTTCAATCTGGAATTTGGAGAGAGACCACCAGGATGCTCATTCCTGAGAAATAGCAACCAAATGGCAGTCACTAGCACTCCCATGAGGAAGACCCCAGGCACAGTCAAATCCACAGGCACTCTAATACAGAACCTCCAGGTCCTGGCCGATATCCCCAGACAGGGGTGTCTGCACCCCAAGATGGTGGTGACAGCAAACCTGCTGGCATCACAACCGCCAGGCTCTGACCAGATGGATGGATGCAGCTGCGTGTAACCAAATTTGGAATCTCTCTTGCAGTGGACCTCTGGGTGGCGGTGGAAGTGGTAATGGTGGGGTTTGGTGACAGCAGGCGGTGGGGCAGCAGCAGCTGCAGTGGGTCAGTGGCATTGGCAGCAGGTGGGGGGTCAGCGACTATGCTGTGGCAGTTGCAGTGGCACTCAAAGAATACCTCCAGGTGACCTCTGAGGGGCAGTAGCAGCACTGGTGGCAGTGGTGTGTGAGGGAGGTGGCCGGGTGGGGGGTGGGCAGGGAGCAGCAGCAGCATTGGCAACAGCTGTATAGATGGCAGCTGTGCCCAGAGAAAAGACCACTGGGTATTTTTGTCAGTGGCACCCAGAAAAAAGACCTCTGGCCATCTGGGGCAGCTGCCTCAGGGGTAGCTACGCACCAAGAGAAGACCTCCAGGCAATGGAAGCAGCGTCTTCGGCAGCACAGTCTATAATTACATTTTGTTGTAACATTTTTCTTCTATCTGGTTTAAAAGACAGTAGCATAAGCAAGTAATTTTAAACTTGTACTGATAGGCATTATAGGAAATAATGAAAAAATTTTCATGCCAATAAAAGCACAAAGTAGAGGAGAGGAAACTTTAGAAATTATACAGAAGCAATATGTAGTTGTTATACATTAAAACCTAAACTTTAATACTCATAGCAACCATTAAGAAAATAAGTAAAATAATATACAGTAAGTAATCATTAAATTTTAAAAGTACCTTAAATACTTATTAAGCACAAAAGAAAACAATAATAGAAAAATAGAACAAAAATAAGAGAAATAGAAAACAATATGTAAATTCACAGATGTAACTCCAAATGTATCAGTAGTTGTATTCAATATTTGTGTATTAAATATTATATTTTCAAGGCAGAGATTGATAGGATTCATTAATAAATGTATTTTAAATATATGTTGCAAGCAAAAGACATCCATTAGATACAAAGGCACAAATTGATGGAAAACAGGTAGAAAAATAATGAAAAGAAAATGGATAAATTCTGTTGTTATACATGCAAGTTATACATGCAAGCATTAATCAAAAGAAAGTAGAAACATGTATACCTACGTCAGACAAGAAAATCTTTAGGATAAAAACTGTAACTTGGAAAATTATTTTATAATGATGAAAGTGTTATAACATCAAGAAGAAATAATATATATATACTCAAAACTATAATCATATCTATACCTATGTGTACATATATACTTATCTTTCAGTTTTTTGATTTGCTACTAAAATAATATTGAGTAATAGCTGAAGTATTTGAATTAGTTATGGAAAACAGACATACTGTGTGTCTATGGTAATTGGGAATTGATGAGGTTGATCCAAACCAAAGTTAATATTGAGATTTATTCAAGACCCTGAAAACATGTACTTCAAACACAGATGACAAAATTTAAATATTCTTCAATTTGGAGATGAAACAAGTCTGTTGTATAGGATGGTTTTGTTTAGTGACCATAAAAGTTCAGTTTACCCTTACTCAGAATTGATATTAAGTAGTTAAAAATTGAATTAAATTATAAATATCTTTTAATAATGATAATAAAACCAGATTTTAGAGAGAGTCCAGTAGAAAGACCACAGGTTTTAGATGAGCAGACCTATGTAGAACTCTTGTACATCCACTAAAAATAATCCCCAATCTATGGGGATTCAACTTGACAGTGATGTGAAAGTGATATGCACTCTATATAAACTATAATTCAGGTTTTGAATTCTGTCATTTTCCTGGGCTAGTGATATCAAGAGCTGGGAAGCAACAGAGAGAAATAGCTCCCAGGCAGTCATGCAAATGCAAAGGTAACCAACCAGTACTCTACAGGGCACTTTCTTGCTAAACTGAGATTTTTTAATAGGTTAGGAGTATTAAATGCATTTTCCACTTGATATTTTCAACTGAAGATGGATTTGTTGAGTCATAACTCTGTGGTAAGTCAAACAACAGAAGCAAGTCAGTTCATATTTTGCTTCATTTAATGCTTATGACAAATAGCTTATTTGCTTTATGTCTCAAAGGTGTTTTGAAAAAATAAATATTAGTAAAAGCTAAGAAATGTTTTGCATAAACTTGCTGTTTTCTAATATGAATCAGTGTTTTAAAGATAAATATTTTAGTTGAACGTTGTTTCATCAGAGTTACAACTGAAATTTTGCCATATCTGAAAATAATGATTTATTTCAAATGCACTTTATTAAAAACCATAATGAGAATTCCTTCAGTATGAATACCTGTCTTTTCAAGGAAGCATCTGGAAACACACACTTTTGATGCTGTGGCTGAATAAAACCATGTTTTCTCAGCATTGAAACTCTCAGGGAAAGAGAAATTAAAAACAATTCTTTTAATGCATTGAAAATGATGTGTTTTTTATACTTTTTGTTTGATTAATTTACACTTTATTATACCCTATACATGATGTTTTTCCCCAGATACAAATTTTTCTCCAAGCCTCTTCTCAAGTGTAATTTGTATTATCAGTGTTGACAGGGTAGTAGATAACTTGGTAATATATTTGGTTCCTTTCCCATGTGTTTTTAATAATCAAAAGAGAAACCCAAGTTCCTGGAGGAAAGGAAAAAATTAACAAGTGGGAAGATTGCCTACAGAAAAAATTTCAGTATAAATTTAAATACAATAACTGGGAGATTAGAGATATTGAAAACATCCCTCTAAGATATTCTCTTCAAAAATCCATCTGATTTTTCCTAAGACAGAGTCCCAAGGATGTACTAAGAAAGTGAGAAAGCCTTGTAATATCAGCTACTGTTTGTTGAGAGTTGTTACCTGCCAGGCAGGTACTGAGAACTTAACCACATTATTTCATTGAATCATCTTTAAAAACCCTGCTCTGCATTATGCTTACTTTTGAGGACTTGGAGGGAGAAAGGATTTTACTGTACAAAACACACAGTAATTGCAGGACTCCCTGGTATCTGTCTCCCACCAGGAAATTTTATCCCGTTTTCTGAGAGCCATATAAATGCCAAATAGCCCTAAGGCCTTTATATCATCTCACTGAATCTGCACTAGAAGGATAGGTAACGTTATCCTGATTTTGTAGGCGGAAACTAGATTTAGAGCAGTTAAGTACTATACTTCAAAACAATTAGGCTTTTTATTTGTTTTTGATGAGTTTAATTAGAGCAGTTTCAGTTTCAAAGAAAATCAAAAGGCAGGTGCAGAGATTAACCATATCACCTCTTGCTCCCTCCCATGCACTGTCTTTGTCTCCCCCATTATCAATGTCATCCACCACCAGATTGGTGCTTTTGAACCTGTGCTGACTCATGTTGCCAAAATTCCATGTTTACATTAGGGTTCATAACTGGAGTTGTAGAATCTATGAATTTGAATAGGTGGTTAGATTTTTAACCCAGGTCTTTTTGACTTCAATACTTGAACTCTTAAATGCAGAAATGTGTGCAGAAAAAAAGAAAAACTAAGATAAAAAGGGTGTGTGTGTGTGTGTGTGTGTGTGTGTATAAGGGAGGAAGAGAGAGAGAGAGAGAGTGAGAGAGTGAGAGACAACTGACTTATTGTTTATTAAGAAACTGCTGCCTGGAACTAAAGATGTTCCTGTGAGAAACGATTTTCTTCTAGCTCAGATTTCACAAGTTTAGCTGCACATTAAAAACCTCTAAATGCTCAGTCTATTCCTCAAACTAAATAAGCAAGGATCTCTAGAGGTGACAAGCAGGTATCAGCATTTGATAAAGAATCTGGAAAATATCAATATCCTGTAAAGCTGGAAATGTCCTTCAGTTGTGTGGCACGATGTTACTGTTATCACTTATGCGCACATAAATAAAAGGGTAATGTTACATTCAATGTCTTCAAAATAGTTGCGGTAGTCTTAGAATTAAGAAAAATATTTCTTCTCTTTCTTCTTTGAAATCACTTAGAAAGCAGAAAGTATTTGATTGAGCTCATGGGAATCAATAGCTATTTAAAATGCCAATTGACTACTGGTGTCTTACAAAGTGTTCAGAAGATAATTTTTTACTTAATTACATGGAAGGAAGTAATGTGCAAATTTCAAGTTGACATCCACATGCCTCTGCAAACTATATTCAATGACATTCAATGAATAATCATTTACTGTCCTTGTATGTGTCCAGGTTGAAAGCATAGGAGTAAAGAGTTTTACAACATCTGGAAACAGTAGGCATATGGGTTAAAAGTCCATTCTATTGGTTACTGCCTGTCCTCTTGCTAATTGTGCTTGTATTTATGAACTCCAATACTCAAATTATTCAGTTTATTCTTCTCCAAAGACATTTGAAGTCAATTTCCATTGATCAAAGTCCACCTGAGCCTGAGTCAAAGTTCATTTTTTTTTAAATTTTTAATAGATGGAGTTTGAATAAGAGCTCTCTATCTTCACCTTCAGCTGTTTTTTTGTTTTCTTTTTTTCCAGGTGAAATTGCTTTCCTTGCCTCAACGCCTTGTCTTGTGATCTAATTGACCTGATTTTGGGTGAGCAGGTCAACTTGGGTTTGATGACAATTTCAACGAAGTCAGCAGGAGGACTGCTGCTTCTGGGGAGTCAACCCTATAACAGGAAACCTTAGGACTGACCCCAGTATCTCCTGGAACCCTTTTGTTTTGGGAACTCTCTCTTGACTTGTGCAGGTTTAGCACAGCTTGCCCAGGTGCCCTGTATTCATGCAATGAATAGCCATTTGGATGAGCTGATATGCACTTTGCAAACTCCCTTTCTTGCCTATTTGAGACATTTGCTATATGAAACTTGGTACCCTTAGGAAATGAAATCATTTCTGGACTTTAAACTCAGTTTTATGTCTGTATTCATTACATGTTCGGGTGTTCATGTTTGTGTGCTTCTGTACATAAAATGGAGTTTGGAAGTACATGTATGGTGAAAACAATAGTCCCACTTGAGCACTTTCTGGAAAAAAGATCAGAATTTATTTACCCTCCTATGTCTAAGAAGAGATTATAATCTATTGTAATTCTCTCAGACCACAATATGTATTAGAGTCTGGAGAATATGAATCTGGATGATAGAAGTGGGAAGAATTTAACTCAAACTCATCAAGGTAAATTGCCCTGATAATTCCTAGAAATAGCTTTGGTGGTTGCCTGTTGCTGCTTTTATTTTAACAAGGCTTTGTAACATTACTGAGAGAATGGCAACATCTTATGGCTTTTTGTGACATGAAAGAATTTAAATCACAAGAAAATTTAAATAATGCTTTGAAGACAAAAGAACAAAGTAAAACAAATCAAATTTGTGAGATGTGGTATTTTTGCTTTAATTAATGCATTACAGTGAGGCTCACTATAACATTCATAAATGCAAATAATATAATACAATCCATTCAGTTCCATAGTACTTACCTTTCCCACCCCGCCTCCCATCCCTTGATTCCATTCTTCTGCAGGCACAAGCTATCTATGGTTGGATAACTTTGAAACTGTGAGCCCCAAATAAACTTTTCCTCCTCTAATTTTTCTTTTCAGGTCTTTTGGTCATAGCAGGGAAAAAGCTGACTAAACACTTAGAAAAGGGGGAAAATGCAGAAAAAATTATTTTGCACATTCATCTCTGAGATCATTTTATTTTTCTGATACCCTAATTCCTATTTCTTCAAGAAATGCAAAAATAGTGTCTTCAGATAGTCATGACTGATTTTGTTATTCAATGAAAAAGGACTATTTTTATAATATCTAATGTATTCACTTAAATTATATCATCATTAAATTGACGGTTCGCACATCCTGGAGCCCCTAGCTTTTATTGAGTAGTGTGTTGTTACTGACATCTTTTGAGAATCTAAAATTTTAACAGATTTTTCATCAATCATTTTTCATTCACCATACTTACAAATAATTATTTAAGATTTTTAGTCATGATACTGCTTAACAATATTTATTAAATCTTATCATGTTAACTTTCAACAATGATACAAATTCCAGAAAACATTCTACTAAAATTCTATACAAATTAAACAAGTAGAAGATGTTTAAATCAAGAATAATCAGACTGAAAATTATTTTGTTGAAAATAAATTACCTAACACCAATCTTTTTATTGTTAAAACAGTGAGATGAAAATAGGTATTATCTTTTTAAAATTAACATATGAGAAACTGAGCAAAATGCCATATTTCTTTATAAGCAATTTCAAGGAGATTATTATGAAAATTCAACTTTAAAATGATTCTCTTAAACACATTAATGAAAGGATTTCAATTTATTCAATCTAAATGGGTCAAAAACACTAGTAGAATATTAAATTCTGGAGTTGTAATATTTTATGATGGTATTCTTTTCAAAATACTGTGTGCCAATTTAAATCCTGGAACAAAATTGATGTACCATTTGATTCTGTAATTATTGACTTGGCCATAGGCAAGCTGCTTACTGTAGCTAGTTAGGACTGAAAGTTGATTGCCCAGCTGTTCCTGGCACAAAGAAAGACTGGAGAACTGAGCAATTGTTTCAATTTCATGTCCCTAGTTCTCTGTTCTCAGCAATTTGATGATATTCTTTTAATTTTTTAAAAACATTTCATGATTAGATTTCAAAATTAGGCACAGCTAACAAAATAGAATATATTTCTTTGAAATGAACAATACAAGTTATTGAATGCTTTTTATTATAATACTCTATGAAATCAAATGATCAAATGATAGATATATATGCACAGTTGCTACTAAGCAATCAGCATAACTAATTGAAACAAATATTAATTTTAATTTGCTTTTATGAATCAAACTAATATATTTCCTATAATAATATTCTTCTCAAGCAAAAATTAAACTTTGATGAGTACATAGAAATATGAAATATGACAGTTTCCAATTCATGTATCAGCTTGAGGACTATATTGCATTAATAAAGTTAAAGCTTAATGTTCATATTATTCATTTAGTATACATTTTTATATTTGATTGCTTTATTTGGCCTTTAACTATGCCATCAAACCTATTGCTTTTAAATGATTTATTTTTCTTTAGATTCTCTAGGTTGCCAATTTTAGTTAGCTTAGGTGAGCATTACTTCTACTCAGTTCACTCACCTATGCATCTACCAGTAACTGTCAATCAACTGAAGAAGTGGGCACTAAATGTTTTTAGTAAGCCTCAGCTGTGTACCTTCAGCTCCTCTCCATCAGGTCACTCCTTTGTCAGGCTAGCTTGCCCATATGATGCCACGTTTCCCAAGAGCAACAAACAAATCTTTCCTAAAGCATCAGCAATTTCAAACCTGTTGATGTCATGTTTACTTATTGTACCATTCGAAAAGCAAGTCTCATCAACAATTTTAAAAATTAAAAGTTATTTGGAGAAGTCATTACTGGAAGACATGAAACCAGGGAGAAGAAACTTTTGTAGGCACTTTTATAATTTACCAAAGTGTAACCTCTGGCAACAAATTATTCACAAACTTTCTACTTTAAAAAATATCTTCAATGCCATACTAGGATCTCTAAAAATCTTATAAAATTATACTGCCCTCAAAGTCCAGATATTCATGACCTTCAATGATAACTGGAGGCAGCTTAGCACAGTTGCTTTTGATCCTGAGACATATGAATTAAAAAGTTGTTTTCTACCTCTGAATAACCCAAAATATTAATATTGATTGGAGGCTTCCTTGAAATGGACATTCTGTATCGTAAATGTTACTGCTACTTAACATTCTGAAATGCAGCTAGGTGCACATTGCAAGACCTCTCTACTCTAAGAAAAAAATTAACATAGTTTCATTAGGCTTTTATTTTGCTCCCTGGAAGTGGGATCTCTGTCATTTTTTCATTAATGTTCCTTGGGAATGCCTACTCTGTTCATCAGAGTAGTCATCTTCAGAAGAGATGCTCATTCAACACCACCAGTTTTTGTGTTGGGGCCGACTCTACAGGAGCTGATAGCTTTGGTTGTTTATAGATAGCAAGTCCTGAAGTTGGACAAGGAAATTCTTAATTGAAAAAAGATCTAATAGTTGATTCTCCAAGACTACATTTCTTAATGCAACAAGCTACCCAACCTCTGTGTATCAAGTATGCCAATATTCCATTGGTCAAGGGAAATACCAAGTGCTACATTAATGAAGGATATAAGCACCAATAAAAAATGAATCTGAGGCAATTTTTGCATTATACCATATTGTGGTTCTAATTCTGTAATGCTCTTGAAGTGGCTGCATAAATTAAAAGTAAACAAGCACACATCTCTATGGACCCATGTTGAAAGTTAACTTATTCTCCCCAAGCATTAATTAAAATATTCTACAAATAAGAAGTTCAGGTAATAAAAAGAAGAGTAGACTATACAGAACAAGGAAATAGTTTATGCACAATGAATTCGAATTTTAATGAAACAAGAATAATATAATTTCTCACTTGGAAGAATATGCCTCACCAAAATACATTTTAGGTATTTGGATATTTTGGATAGGAAATTGCATTTTATGTCTTACATTGTTAAGATGTACTTGAGTATGACCCGAGTGCTATTTTCCTGGTAAGGATCTCCACTTTCAAATGGGCTTCTATTTAATTTTCTTCTGACAAACAACAGGAAAGCTTACAAATTCTTGACAGAAGGCTCCAAAGACAGAAGCAGCCTTACACTTTGTTCTGTTTATGGCACTTTTTGAAAAATATATTTATGAGTTGGCAGAGACCAAGGCATCCTGGCATAGCTGATTATCATGTTTTCCCAAATGAAGAGAATGATAAAGCATTAAGAATTTCCAACCATTAATACTGGTTTTACCACCAACCAGTTACACAAACTGGCATTTTGACAAAGGTAGCATATCTTACTTATCCTTTCACTGATTGCCGCTGGAATTTCATTAAAACCACAAAGTATCAGTTACTCACTATTAGATTCAAAGTGCCCATCTTCCATTTTATATATAGATTTTTATAAAGAGTTTGGGTTAATTATAATATATATTTTCATGACTCTGGAAATCAAAAAATTGTATACTCGGGTTTCTAGCTATAAAAATATTGCAAAATGTTATTTTGTATCCTGAAAGTGACAATTATTTAAATCCCTGGAATTTTGCACATGAAAATGCCTCATACATAATTGAAAGGAAAATCTGACATTCATCAATATTATTGGACAATCATTTTAAATCATCTACAATCTCATGGTACAGCAACTGCAAAGATTTCAAAGTGGTTGTGTATTTGAGTCTCAGAGAAAATAAAACTTCCATGTGAAAGGTCATAATGAATCTAACATAAGAATGGCAATTTGTTAGCAAGTGTAAAAACAATAGAACAAAACACTGTTTTTGTGTTTCAGTTTGCTTATGTGAGCATTTCTTCTGCTCAGCTGACTCACCCATTCATCTGCCAACAGCTGGCAATGATCTTGGGGAGGGGAGGGGGCACTAAATGTTTCAAGTAAAACTCAGCTGTGTAGCCTCATCTCCTCTGTGTTGGGTTTCTCCTCTGCCAGTCTAGCTATACATAAATCCCTCTAAGTCAAATAACTGGAAGTCAAAAACCAATATCCTTTTTCACGTATTTAACTTAGTGGCATTTTTAGTTAGGGCTAATATCCTGAAAAAATTGCCCTAGATATATGAACATAGCCCAACAAGTTTACATAATGTTTATATCTTTATGATGGCCTTAGTTTAGAAAACAAAGAAATACAGACTAAACTAATCTAGAGTTGGTTAGTGTAGACTGACTAACATAATCAAGTTTCAAATTAATTTCTGTTGATTTAGATAAAAGCTGTCCTAAAATATAAAATAACCATATACATGATGGAAGAAGCATGGTTTATTGTTATAGATATAAAATAATTGTGTTTTGCAGTGCTGGGGATTGATGCCAGGGTCTCACAAAAGCCAAGCAAGCACTGTACCACTGAGCAATCCTCTCAGTCTCTAAAATAGGTACTTTTGGTATATTGAGCAAACCCTATAGTTATTAGATGAAATGTAGAAAAGAGTATAATGTGGGAAGAGAAAAACTATAGTTTGTTTTCTTCCACTGTCCCATTAACTTATTTCTGCAGATTCTTTCTTTAATTCTAGATGAAAATCATGAGAAGCTTCCACATGGTTCTGCACAGTGATATAGTGTCTGCACATGGCATCCTGTCACTCCCACCAAATGCAACAAGAACATTTGGACAGGGCGCAAGGAAAGGCATTTTAGGACTCCTAAAATTAAATAGGAGCAGCTGGACCAGAGAAGAACACCGAAATTCAACATTTCCCTCTCATTAATAAATAGACAGAATATCTTTCTATTTCTGTTTGCTTTCTTTAAGCATTTACACAGAAAACTCCACCCAGTATTACTTTCCTCTGCGAGCTCTCTCTTCTCCGATGCTGCCTCATTCTCAAACAATATTAATTTTTCCTGAAGCACTTCCACTATCATCAAAGTACAGTATTATCATTCCAGTTAAAATAATTTCTTCAACTCATATTACTCTAGATACTACCCTCTTTTTCCCTTTTATGGTAAAATCTTGGAGAGAATTGTCAGTGCTCCCTGTTTTTATTTGTACTCCTCTAGTCATATATTGAACTCACATTAACCAGGCTTATATAATACAGATTATATAGAAATTTTATTTCCCAAGGTCAACACGGGCTTCCACATTGTTCAATCCAATAGTTCTTTCTTTTTCTCACTTTGAATAATTGGCTAAATTTTCAGCATTTTTCTGGTGTGAATTATTTTCTTCATTTGACCCTATAGTGATTCGTTCTCCAACCTGCAATCTCACTGGCCACTTTTTTCTCCCCTTTAATGGACATATTTTAAATACCTGACCTCTGAGGAAGAGAAGCCCCCACATCCTAGATGTGATATCTAGAAATATCAATATCTGCTCTTTCTGGAGTTTGTACATTTGCTGAAGCTTCTAATTGCTTGGACAAAATGAAACAAAGCAAAAATAAAATTTTTTGGATGTCTCTATCTCATCTTTCACATGAAATGTATAAGCAAATCCAATTTGAAATACATTCTGAATCCAATAACTATTTAAAATGTCCCCTGTTGATCTGTGTCCATGGCATCATCATCTTACGTTAGGTTTTTGCATTAACCTCTTCAAAGCCTCCTTCCTTTCTCCTTTCCCCATAATCCACCTACCATATTTTTCACATTAGCCAGAGTGTGATCGTTCCTAGACTGAAGTTAAATCAAGTCACATTGCTAAATACTATTCCCCACTAGCTTCTGTTCCCACTAGAAAGCCAAAAAATTTTTATGTGAAACTGCATCTGACATTCCCATTCTTGAAAATCTAACCTCAGTTCCTTCTCCCTAACCCTCACCAATACCTTTAAATCTGTGCAGGAATTTAATCCCTATGTTGTATGTTGGTAGTATTAAGAAGATAAAACTTAACCTAACATAATGTTTAGAGGTGGGGCTCATAGATAATGATTAGGATTAGAGAGTCATCAGGTTGGAGCCTTTGTGATTGCATCTTAGTTGCTTTATAAGAAGACCAACAGAGACCAGACAGAGTCTGGTTTGCACTGCCAGTCTCTTGTCAAGTGATGACATGTACCATCTGGCACAAATACTGGAAATATTTTAATAATAACCAGGAAAGAAATTGTTATGATAATAATCATGTAAAATAGTTTGAGAAACAATAATAACTCTACTGATTAAAATGCAAAAGACAATTTCTTCATTGGGGACAATGGATATTCCAAGGTGACAATATGATTTGACATCAGATGCCATGGGAAATTTGAAATGACTCAATGAACAGGTTGTACAAAAATGATTTTGTATGAATATATTAATATTTTTAATAGTTCTAATAGAATTTGGTTTTGATAGATTTCATCTTCACTGTATTATGTGTGTCTGAATGTAGTTGGAATTCATATTTGGCTTTCTCATACAGCAGCAGATGCACTATTTGCATAAGTAGGATGTTATATGTGGGCTTGTAGTTTTGAATGCCTCTAGATTTATGGAACCAAATGATTTTTCATGCAGATGGAAGAAAACTGATGATCTAAAGGAACGTTAGTATAAAGAAGAGTTAATTTAGTTCCATTTAAAGATAGTAAATGTTCTCCCAGCTATTTTAATATGATTTTGAATATATGAATTGATTCCTTCATTCATAGATATATAAATCTTATGTAGAAAATTTTAAAAACAAATAAATGGTTTTGATGCTTAGAAATCTTCAAAAACGAATCATGAGAAATATCATATATGTAATACATTTTTAAAAATGTTTCTGACTTTATTTAATTTGGATAGCATTTTGAAATCTATGTAACTGCATATTGATTTTTTCCAAAGATACGGTTAGTGTCTGTGAAAACAATAATTATGTATAGTAAATAATTTAATTTGAAATAAGCAAAATGACATGCTTTCTAGTTTTTCAGGTTATATGATATTGTTATGTATTTCTTTGTCATGAAAATACTTTCAGAGAAATAAATTTTAAAAACAAGTTTCCTGTTTAAAATGTGATACTGATACATTTGTATTAAGCATTCTCATGTTATTTAATTATGATAAATAAATTAGAGATATACATTGCAGCGAAATGAGCATAGCTTTGACTCATATATCATTGAATCCACAACACAGAAACAAATTCTTTAACTCAGTTTTCTTAGTGACATTTAAATGAGTGATAAAACGTCATAATTGTGTAAATATTTCATTACATATTCATATATATGCATAAATTTAATGAAGTTACATATAAAATGCAAATATAGAATATTATAAATATATACTTATTGTGTAAAAATATATACACACATGCACACATATGTGTTTATAAATGCTTCCTTACATCCTTTCAAACCCATTATAGGTTCAAAATATGGGTAGGCTGGAAAATCACATAATACACCTAACTTACAGAACATCATAATTTAGCCACAAAGTATGCCATAGAATATCAGTCATCTATCCTTGTGATCATGGGACTCACCAGTCATGAGACTACATCTTACTGCATGTTATTAGTGTAGAAAATATCAAAATTCAAAATACAGTTTCTGCTGATCATGTATGACTTTTGCACCACTGTAAAGTCACAAAGTTGCAAGTCAAACCATCATAAACCTAGCACTATCAGAATATGTTATATACTCAAAGCTTTTATCTAAGTATTATTTCAATCAGACATCAGAGAACTTGCTACAGGTGTTATTAACACCTATTGCATTTCATTGAAAGTCTTGTGAGATACATATATATATATATATAGATGGTATCCAAATTCAATGAACTCAGAAACAGATTTTTGTAAAAAATAGATTACACATATAGAGCATGTCATTATGCTTATTTTTAATTAAATTATTTAACACAATACATAGTAATTATTGTGTTCACAAAAAGCCATGACCTTAGTAAAAACTAATATGTAGTTACCAGAGTTAACTGCACTATGTATGTCTAATATATATATACACATGTACATATATAAATATATATATAGATACATGAATATGCATAAAAACAACTTTTGTCTTTGAAGTGGTTTATAGCCTAGAGATGGAGATAGATAAATTAGAATGTAGTCATGTAGGGTTTTATGAAGGGCAATCTGAGATGAGGGACGTGTGTGAGGTGTGCAAAGTGGACATGGGGTTTGGGAAAGTCTGATTTTTTGGAAACTGATAACAATTTAAAAATAAAATGAGAAACAAATCCACAATTTTGAAAAAAGGGATGATGGTCTATTTGTATATAGGAAGCATAAAGAAAGATACAGAGGATTAAAACAAGGTGTACAGTTGAGTGGCATTTTTGTGTGCCACAAAAGGGAATTTAGAGTTTATCTGTGGAACAATGATTATATCTTTCATTTAAAAGTAATTCTTTTGTTAGCCAGGTAGACATTATATTTGATGGTTTAAGATGGAAAGTGAGAACACCAATTATCTCATTATTGCCATTTTTTATAACAGAGATGATATATTTCTAAACACTGTATATTATGTTGACAAAAATAGAAAAAATAAAGACAAATTATCTTAAAATTGTTTTAAAATTTACCTCCTAATTTGAAATTTATTTCATATTCATATTATCATATTCTTTTAATCCTATGTAATATTTCAAAGTTAAAACATGACCAAAACATTACTAATTTTAGAAGAAATAATTTCATAAAGATAGATACAGTTGCATTTATTTTGTTCAAAGTTATTGCTGAAGTTCCATATTTTATTTTATGCTTTGAGACGTTTCTATGTGCTTTAATTATTTCTAAATTATATAAACTGTTTTCAGGAGACAACATCAGACATTTTTTATGAGCTAGAAACCAGATCGAGGTTTTGTTGTTTGTGTAAGGAGCAACATTATGGCTGTAGGTGAAAAATTCCTGCATTTCATTATGATTTTAGAGATGTCTGAACAACAAATGCCATATGTGCTATCATTATCTAGCATATTTATCACTATCCATACTAACCATGTCTTTATGAATCCTGTGAACATTTAAAATATTTTTATATTCCATGGTGTCTGTACAAATGTCAACATATGTAATTCTGAAGGTTAAAGACAATTCAGCAGAAGACACTATGTCTTGTGATTTAATGACAGAATATGCAGTAAAGATATTTGTGTTTTACAATACAATCCAAAGTTGTCTACATTTTTATGTATTGAATATTTTATTATGTAATATTTTGAATATACACAAAATATTAAAATGAGAATGCATAAATCCATTTCTCAGATCTGCCAATTTTACTCCTATATTACATTTGTTTCAGATATTTTTGTCATTAAAAACACTTAAGGAGAAAGTGGTCACACTTTGTCCTTGTTTAATATTGATTTTTTTTTCTACTGTGGTCAACCTTGTTTTTTCACTCCTTGATATGAAAACAATATATATTTGCATTCCTTTTTTGTCTTTGTAATAGTTTCATTCAAAGCTACAAATAGTCATCTGAATACAGTTTTAGTCAGATAGTTTACTTTCCTACAACTCTTCTCATTTAAATTCCTTTATAGTCTTTAGTAATAAAGATTTAGATATAATGATCAATCAACATTTTTGCTGTTTTGCCAAGATTTCAATTGATACAATAATATACAATCAATTGATGCATTGATTTTGGTACTGAGAAAAGTACCAAAACCATTATTATGAATTACAATTACTCTTTTATTTCACCTTTTCAAATTTGTTCTTTTTACATATCCATGACAGTAGTGTGTAATTTGACATGTTGTACATACGTGGAATGTAACTTTTTCTAATTAGAATTCCGTTCTTGTGGTTGTACATGATGTGGAGTTTCACTGGTGATATAATCATATGTGAACATAGAAAAGTTATGTCAGATCCTTTCTATTATCTTTCCTATTCCCATTTCCCCTTCATCTAATTCACTGAACTTCTATTCTTCCTCTCTCCGCACCTCGCTTGTTATGGGTTAGCATCCATATATCAAAGAGAACATTTGACCTTTGGTTTTGGGGGACTGCCTTCTTTCACTTAGCATGATAGTCTCCAGATCTATTCATATACTAGTAAAAGTCACATAAATAGCACAGAGATAAAGAGGTGGGACATAAGCACCCCCCTAGAAGACCTCTCTAATTTCCCCTGCCATTCACTGTTATCAAACTGGTATAAATACCAGTCAAACTCTAAAACATTTACTTATTTAACTGTAATTTATATATCAATTCACTTTCTTGTGTGTGGATAAAATTTAATCATTTACTTTGTTCAGTTTGAATAACTATTGATGAATTGTTTTCCAAAGGATATCTGCCAATTTGTAACAAATTTACTATATATTGTTTTAGTTTATCTTTAACACTTTTGTGGTGTTTAAAAATATTTGTAGATAACTAATAGAAATTTTTCTTGTTATTTCTTTTAAGTGATTTATTATTCACATTTTAATGTACCATTTAATGGTAAATTACTATTTGTGTGTCAAATAGAATATGATTTAATTTTCTACGTATACATATTGACGACACAAGAGTTTATTACATAGACCACTTTTTCTCCACTATATGTGATTGCTATTGAATGACTGCATATGTAGTTTTGAGACTTTCTGTTCTTTACTAATGTATTACCCTTGTACCCATACCTTATTCTGTTGATTTCTTTAGTATGTTTGTTGCTGTTCATGTCTGATAGATGAACATCTTCTGTACATCTTTAAGATTCTTGTTACTATTATTTTCTTTGAATTTTTGTCTAAATTTTATCATCGACTATTTAATCAGGGGAAAGAAGCCCTGTTGATATTGTAATTAGGAAGGCATTAACAGTCTTAACATCTTTAAAATGTGAAGTCTTCCAAACTAAGAATATGGATAAACCTTACATGGAGGTTTATAAAAACTAAATTAGAGTTTGCTTGTCTGTTAATATCACAAAAAATGTTTTGTACATTTCATGGATTGGCTTTCTACATTTTCCTTAGATTTAGCTTGGGTATATATGTATCTATTTTTCACACCTGGGATTGAACCCAGTACTTAACTACTGAGCCACATCCCCAACCCTTTTCTTTCCTTCTCCCTCCCTCCCTCCCTCCCTCCCTCCCTCCCTCCCTTCCTTCCTTCCTTCCTTCCTTCCTTCCTTCCTTCCTTCCTTCTTTCCTTCCTTCCTTCCTTTCCTTTGTTTACTTCTTTCTAATTTTGAGTTAGGAACTTGCTAAGTTGCTTAGGGCCTCACTATATTGGTGAGGCTGGCTTTGAATTTGTGATCCTCTGCCCTCAGCCTCCTGAGTTGCTGGGATTACAGGTGTATGCCACCATAGTCAGTTTATTTTATGTATTTGTTGAAGCAAAATCTAATTCAGTCATATGCATACATATTACTTCAACTTGAGTATAATTAAATAATATGAGTTCTTTGAACTCTGCTTGAATAAACTGAATGGCAGTAGGTATCGTAATATTTCATTATTTAAATATTAAAATCATTATTTATTCTTTGCTTGCTTTATGTTATTTTTTTGACAGAAAGAGCTTATATTACTTTTTTGAGATTACCACTCATTTTTTCTCTGTGTCTACTGAAGTAAATTTGAGTTTGAGGTTTTTTAATTTTTCAATTAAATATTCCTTGGAAAACAAGGCAGATAATATTTATAGATTAGTTTACAAGTCCATTTAGTAGTTAACATATCAAGACAACATGTTAATTTACTCTATCAATTAAAAAGTATGCACATATAAATAGTTTGCACTTATTCAAAGGGTTCTATTTATTTTATGTAAATATCATTTTATGTAAATCTTTACTCTTACATGTGTATACACTAACATGTAAATAATTAAAAGAAATTAAAATGTTTTTTCTAAATGTCAATACTGTAATTACTAAAGATCTTTTCTTCAAGTATTGGGATTCAACACTAAGATAAAACATAGTTCTTCTGATATTGTGATACCTCCCGTTGCACTTTTCCTGCTCAGGATTGTTTTGGCTATTCAAGGTCTCTTATTCTTCCAGATGAAGTTCATGATGGCTTTCTCTATTTCTACAAGGAATGTCATTGGGATTTGAATTGGAATTGCACTGAATCTGCATAACGCCTTGGTAGAATGGCCATTTTGACAATATTAATCCTGCCTATCCAAGAACATGGAAGATATTTCCATCTTCTAAGGCTTTCTTCAATTGCTTACTTTAGTGTTCTGTAGTTTTCATTGTAGAGGTCTTTGACCTCTTTTGTTAGATTGATTCCCAAGTATTTTATTTATTTATTTATTTTTTTGAGGCTATTGTGAATGGAGTGGTTTTCCTAATTTCTTTTTCAGAGGATTCATCACTTATGAAAATAAATGCATTAGATTTATACATGTTGATTTTATATCCTGCTATTTTGCTGAATTCATTCATTAGTTCTAGAAGTTTTCTAGTTCTAGAAGTTTTTGGATGCTTTAAATATAGAATCATGTCATAGGCCAATAGTGACAACTTGAGTTCTTCTTTTCCTATTCATGTCCCTTTAATTTCTTTGGTCTGTCTAATTGCTCTGGCTTGAGTTTCAAGGGTGATGTTGAATAGAATTGGTGAAAGAGGGCATCCCTGTCTGGTTCCAGTTTTTAGAAGGAATGCTTTCAGTTTTTCTCCATTTAAAATGATGTTGGCCATGGGCTTAGCATAGATAGCCTTTACAATATTGAGGTATGTTCCTACTCTCCCTATTTTTCCTAGTGTTTTAAGCATGAAGGGGTACTGTATTTTATCAAACATTTTCCCAGCATCTATTGAAATAATCATGATTCTTAACTTTAAGTCTACTGATGTGATGAACTACATTTATTGATTTCCAGACGTTGAACCAACCTTCCATCCCTGGGATAAACCTCACTTGATCATGGTGCACTGTCTTTTTAATAATTTTGGTAAGAATTTTTGCATCTATGTTCATCAGGGATATTGGTCTAAAATTTTCTTTCCTTGATGCATATTTGTCTGGTTTTGGTATCAGAGTGATACTAGCTTCACAGAATGAATTTGGAAGGGTTCCCTCCTTTTCTATTTCCTGGAATACTTTGAGGAGTATTGGTATTAGTTCTTCTGTAAAGATCTTGTGGAATTTGAATGAGAATCCATCTGGTCCTGGACTTTTCTTGTTTGGTAGGCTTTTGATGGCTTCTTCTATTTCAGTACTTGAAATTGAGCTGTTTAAGTTGTTTATGTCTTCCTGATTCAGTTTGGGAGGATCATATGTCTCCAAAAATTTGGCAATGTCTTTGATATTTTCTATTTTGTTGGAGTATAGATTTTCAAAGTAGCTTCTAATTATGATTTGTATTTCAGTGGTGTCTGTCCCTGTTAAACAAATGGTGCTGGGAAAACTAGAAATCCATATGCAGTAAAATGAAATTAAACCTCTATCTCTCACCTTACATAAAACTCAATTGAAAATGGATCAAGGACTTAGGAATTAGACCAGAGACCCTGCACCAAATAGAAGACAAAGTAGACCCAAATATTCATCATGTTGCCTTAGGATCGGACTTCCTTAACAAGACTCCTAAAGCACAAGAAAGCAAAGCAAGAATCAATAAATGGGTTGGATTCAAACTAAAAAGCTTTTCCTCAGCAAAGGATACAATCAATAATGTGAAAAGAGAGCCTACAAAGTGGGAGAAAATCTTTTCCACACACACTTCAGAGCACAAATCTCCAAAATTTATAAAGAACTTACAAAACTTTACACCAAAAATACAAAGAACCCAATCAATAAATGGGCCAAGGGACTGGACAGACACTTTACAGAAGAAGATATATAGGCGATTAATAAATATATGAAAAAGTGTTCAACATCTCTAGTAATTAGAGAAATGCAAATTAAAACAACTCTAAGACTTCATCTTACTCCAATTAGAATGACTATTATCAAGAACACAAACAGTAATAGATGTTGGCATGGCTGTGGAGAAAAAAGCACAGTTTTACATTGCTGATGGGAGTTGCAAATTGGTACAGCCATTCTGGAAAGCAGTGTGGAGATTCCTCAGAAAACTTGGAATGGACCCACCTTTTGACCCAGTTATTCCACCCCTTGGTTTATACCCAAAGGACTTAAAATTAGCATACTACAGTAACATAGCCACATCAATGTTTATAGCAGCTCAATTCACAATAGCTAGATTGTGGAACCAGCTAGATGCCCTTCAACAGTTGAATGGATAAAGAAACTATGGTATATAAACACAATAGCCATAAAAAAGAATAATATGGCATTTGCAGATAAACAGATGGAATTGGAGAATATCATGCTCCGTGAAATAAGCCAAACCCCAAAAACCAAAGGCCAAATGTTTTCCCTGATAAGTGGATGATGATATATAATGGGGGTGGGGGGAGTGAGAGAAGAATGGAGTAATTTTAGATTATGTAGAGGGAAATGACAGGGAGGGGGGTATGAAAAATGGTGGAATGTGACAGACATCATAACCCTATGTACATGTATGATTACACAAATGGTATGAATCTACATCTTGCACAACCATAGAAATGAAAAGATGTACCCCATTTGTGTGCAATGAATCAAAATGCAGTCTGTAAAAATGAAAAAAAAAGAAAAAGAAAAAGAAAACATAGTTCTTCCTTCACAGTTATTATGGGCTGATGGTATGCCCCCAAAATTAATATATTGAAGTCATAATACCTAGTATATCAGAATGTAATTGTTTTTATACATGGGATCTTAAAAGAGGAAATTAAGGAAAAAAGAGATCATTAGAGTTAGCCCTAGTTCAATATGATAGTTGTCTATTATAATAAAAGATTAGGACACTGGAAAATAGAAAAGAGGACCAGGTGAGGATAAAGTGAGAGGATGGCCCTCTAGTAGCCAAAAATTGGGCCTAAAATAAATAAATAAGCAAATAAACAAAAAACAACAATTTTTCTGCATCTTGATTTCAGACTTCATGCCTCTAGGACTGTAAAACATGAATCCTTACTATCTGTACCACACAGACTGTGTTGTTATTTTTGTTATGACATCCCTAGAAGACAAATAAAATATTCAACCTCTGGTTGAATATCTGTGAATATCTGGTGGTATGATTTGGAAGTGTGGTGTTCCCCAAAAGCTCATGTGGGAGATAATGCAGAGGTTCAGAAGTGAAATGATTTGATTATGAGAGTAGTAACAATATGGATTAATATAGATTAATCCCCATAAGGATTAATGAGGTGGTAAGTAGGGCGTGACTCTAGGAGGAATGCCTTTGGAGTACATATTTTATCCCTAGTGTTGAGCTTTCTGTGTCCTGGTTGCCACATCCTGAACTACTTCCTCCACCACACCCTTCCACTAGGTTTGACCCGAACTTGGGCGCAAGATTATGGAATTCGCCATATGTGGACTGAGACCATGAACATGAACCAAAATAAACATTTTCTCTGTTGTCATGACTTTAGGTCACAGAGACAAACAAGCTGAATAAAATACCCGGAACTTGCAAAATCAAAGTAGGGGCTGATCCTGTAGGAAAAAATAAGGTAAATTACGTAAGTCTAGTGATCTTTTTCCGGTTGTATGTCTTTTCATTGAATGAAGTGAATTTTTACCGGGTTGGAATGTTTATCTCTTACATTATTTCCAGATTTACAAATTGTCCCTGAAATTGTAAAAAATGCTATGTCTTCTGATATGTGCTCTATTTTTGACCACTGAAAAAGGCTTTAGCATTTCTTTACTGAAGCAATTAGGCCATTCTTCCAAAGTCATACATTAAGTTGTCTGGTTACAAGGATCAGTTATTATGCATATTGTGTGGCTAAACTATTGTCAATTACAACCTGAAAATGTCGAGCATCTTAGGATTCTGTCCAGGGAGGTATGTTCTTGAATTTTCATAAGTGATTCCACATATATTTGTTTACCTTTGTTACAAAATTCTAAACCTTATTTTTAATTATTTCAACACTATTATGCAATCAAATGTCTGGGATCCAAAATTCATTCTTAAATATTATATTTAATCTGTACATCTATTGGGAGAGTTTTAAAGTTTTTTTCAGTTTTATTTAGGTAAAATATATAGACAGTCACATTCTCCAATTTCAAGAACATAATTTGGTCAGTTTTGGCAAATATGTACTATCCTAGCCACCACTATAATCATGATGTGGTCAATTTTCTTGACATATAAGTTTTCTTGATTCTTTTACCTGTGTCTTGATCCCTAGAAACTACTTATCTGTTTGTTATCCTTGCAGTTTTGTGTTTTTTAGGAATTTTTATATATGAAATCACATAATATGTACTGTTTTCTTGCTTATTTTGAGTCATAATACCTTTTAAAATTTCTCCATAGTATTAGGTGTGTACTAGAAGATAATTTCTTATTCAGTCTCTTGCACTTCTATAAATCTTGCAAGCAGAGTTGTAAGATGAGTTTGGTCTATTCAATCTTTTAAAGAATATTTGTATAGCAAACAATTTTGGAAGATATACTGTTGCACTCATGAACAAGACCACTTTTGATTTCTTTCTTCTATATTGAAAGATGCTATTTGCCTCTGAAAACAAAGGAACAGGCATATTTGTGGCTCATACTAAGACATGTAGATTCTCTATGCTAAAAGCTCCTTTCCTATAAAATAACATTCCATACAGGCCATCCACTGGACACATCCCAGTTCTATCACAGAAATTGGATGAAAGGGGTATTGATGCAAATATTCTGATCCATATATCATTTGTTGTGTAATAAGTAATAAATTGCAATGTTCTTCAACAAGAAGGCTCATGTCTTTTTCTAGCCTCCAAAAAATTGTGATGGACTGACTTGTTAGTTTGAGTAGGTTAAAACCTTGAACACTTCATAGCTCTTGAGTGAGTTTAAGAGTTCTTCACTCCTTTTTATGGCTAAGTGTTATTTTATTGTATACCACATTTTGTTCATGCATTCACTATTTGATCAAAATTTGATTGCTATGCCTTAATACAAGTTGCATACTTAAATGTTGATATTTCTATGAATATTCCCTTTCTTTACTTTTATCTAAGTACCTAGACATTCAGTAGGGAAATAATTCTTTCCTTTTTTTTTTCTTTTCTTTTTTTTTTTTCTTAGAAATTATACATATGAATATAGAAAGGTTACTATGCTGTGTAACATTTTTTTACTTTAAGAATTTTCATGTGATTAAAGTTTGCCATTATGAAATCAAATAGTAGATTTTCTAAATTATAATTTATATTCTATTTTATAAACCAAAAGTTTTATATCTGTAAGTGTTTCTAAATTTTGAAACCAGGCAAGCCTTAAGAAAAAGTTATCTTAATAATAAATTAAAGTATATTTTAATTTTATAAAGCAAATACTATTTTAAATATCTTTTACTGAAAGTTTCTTCAAAAAAAAACACATAAAGTTAATTTCTAGGTGTCTAAAATAAATACAAGGGACTAATAGAAAATATGTGACACATTTTTTTTAACTAAATGTTTAAATCTGTTTTCTCACTGATTTTCTTATCAAAAGAAACATTCAAACATTTGAAGAGATGCTTTGGAATATTATATCTTTACAATAGCACCAATTCCTATGTAGTGAACTATTCATTTTAACATGAAAATATACTATATATTCACCTGGAGCACAAATCTTGCTCCTTAGACACAACACAAGAAACTTAGGTTGCCTGGGTGTGAACAAGACAATTTTGTAAATGATTTTTATAATTTTCTTCATGTTTGCAAGTAGATTTTACTGTAGTAAAATAGCAACTGTTAGGTAGATAATGATGCAAAAAAATGGAATTTTTTAGCAGAGAATTCCATTCTAAGAATCTAGACTCTATTATCATTTAATTATTTTTTATTGTAAAGCAATTTTATAGTAAATACTTATAACTTATAAAGAATTATGTAACATAAAAATGTATAAATATATACATATATTAGTTGGTTTTTAATGTTTAATTGGTATGATATAATCATACATAATGGTGGGTTGTGACATGCTTGCATATATGCATAATAGGCTCAATTTTATTCCCTAATACTTTGATTTTTCATCCTGTCCTCCCTTCCCTTGATCCTCTTTCTCTACTCTACTGGCCTTCTTTCTATTTATTTATATTTATTTAAAATTTTTATATTATAATAATACATAAAAGGGAAATTCATAGTTATATATTCATACATGTGAAAGCATAATTTGGTTAATTCATTCCCCAGTTCCTGCTCTTTCTTTGCCTTTCTCCCTTCCCCACAATTCCTTGCCTCTATTGTACTAATTTCCCTTATAAACACAAAGATTAGGCATGGAAACACCGTATGATCCATCTATTCCATCCTTTTGTATTTATCCAACAGAACTGAAATCTTCAGTGTAATTCACAATTGCCAACTTGCAGAACCAGCCCAGGTGCTGTCAACAAAAAATAGATAAAGAAATGTAGCATATAGACTACTCAACCATAAATAAGAATGAAATTATGTTATTTGCTCGTAAATGGATGGAACTGGAGAACATCATGCTAAATAAAATAAGCCAGACCCAGAAAGCTAAGGGCTTAATGTTTTTTCTCCAATGCAGCAGCTAGACAGCACTAAAGAAAAAAAAAAAAAAAGAATGAGAGAGAGAGAGTGAGAGAGAAAACACATGATAATTTACATGTTTTAAAGAACTCTATTATTAAACATTTTTTCAAAGATTATAAATTATCGGAATTTTATTAGTTCACTATATTTCTGGTACCATTTATTTTTTTGTTTTTGTTTATTTTCTTCATTGGTTCTTTTTCTTTGTACATGACAATAGGATTCATTCTGACATAGAGAAACATGGAATAAAATTTGTTCTAAATCAGTCCCTATTCCTTTCCCTTCCCCTCTTCTCCTCCCTCTCCCTGTTCCCTTTCCTTTACTCTACTGATCTTTCTTCTATTTATTTATAGTTTTTTTAAAAAATTGGTGTCTTGCGTATATATATATGATCTTGAGATTCATTGTGATATATTCATAAATGCACATAGGATAATCAGAACAGATTCATTCCACTGTCTTTCCCTATACTATGCCTCCTCCATTTCCCCTTTGACTGCTCCATGGATTATTCTTTGATTCTTTTTTATACCCCCCCCTGACCATTTTGGATTAGCTTCTGCATATTAGAAAGTATTTGACCTTTGACATTTTGTGACTGGCTTATTTCCACTTAGCATGATAGTCTCCAGTTCCATCCATTTACCAGCAAGTGCCACAAAGTCATTCTTCTTCATGACTGATTAATACTCCATATACACCACATTTTCTTTATCCACTTATCTGTTAAAGGGCACTTAATTTGATTCCGTGGCTTGTTTATTGTGCTTTATGCTGCTGTAAACATTGATGTGACTGTTTGACTGCAGTATGCTGATTTTAACTCCTTTGGATATATACCAAGGAGTGGGATAGTTGGATCAAATGTGGTTCAATTCCTAGTTTTCTGAGAAATCTCCATATTATTTCCAGAATGATTGCACCAATTTGCATCCCCACAAATAACGTATGAGTGTATCCTTCCCCTCACATTTATTGTTACTTGTATTCTTGATGATTGTCATCCTGATGGAAGTGAAATGAAATCTCGGTGTAGTTTTAATTTGAATTTCTCTAATTGTTAGAGATGTTGAACATTTTTTTCATATATTTGTTGACCATTTGTATTTCTTCTTTTTGGAAGGGTCTATTTAGTTCCTTTGTCCATTTATTAATTGGCTATTTGTGATTTTTTGGTGTTAAGTTTTTTGAGTTCTTTGTATATCTTGACTATTAATGCTCTATCTAAGATGAAGGTAGCAAAGATTTTCTCCCATTCTGTAGATTCTGTCTTCATGTGATTATTTCCTTTGTTGTGACAAAACTTTTTAATTTGATGCCATCCCACTTATTGACCTTTTAATTTTACTTCTTGCACTTTCAGAATCTTGATAAGGAAGTCAGTTACTGAACTGACAAGTTAGAGTGTTTGCCTACATCTTCAGATGCAGAGTTTCTTGTCTAATTACTAGGTCTTAAATCCACTTTGAGTTTGTGCAGGGTGAGAGGGGTCAAATATCATTCTGCTACACATATATTTCCAGTTTTCTCAGCACTATTTGTTGAAAAGGCTATTTTACCTCCAATGTATGTTTTTGACACCTTTGTCTAGTATCAAATAACAGTATTTAAGTAGGCTTGTCTCTGCATCATCTATTTCATTGGTCTTCATGCCTGTTTTGGTGCAGTAACATGCTTTTTTGTTACTATAGTTCTATAGTATAATTTTAAGTCTGGTATTGTGATGTCTCTTGCTTCACTTTTCTCACTAAGTATTGCTTTGGTTATTCTAATATATAGTCTATATTATACATTTAGTTTTGTAAAGGTTTGAGTTCTTTGGCAACAAACTAACAGAGCACTCTATCAGACTGACTGAAACCAAACAACGGATAGCTAAAACTGGTCCTGTGTAGTTTTTAGAATTCCAGATTTACAGGAAGAACAAAACACCACAACCTCTAAACCATGACATAAGAATCCCCAGAAAAATTATCAATCAGGTGTCTAATTACTCTATTTTATTCTGTTGTTTTTTTTAAATGCTTACCTCTTGATAAAGAGTATCTGACTGAGTGCAACATTGTGGGAGCTGTTAGATTAATAATAAAAAAGCAGTTACCTAAACATATAAAGAAAGAAAGAAGAGAGGTTCAGGAAAACAGTAATGGGGAATAAAAATTATAATTATCCAGTTCATTCATCATGTAGAAAAAAGCTAAAGATGTGTAGAGTATAACTACATTAATTTTTAAAATTTTATTTATTCCTTTTCTCTGAATAGATATCTGAAATATTGAAGTATAATGAAAAGAAAAACCATTCAGCAGTAACATTCATTGATTCTTCAAGTGTATGGAAACTTAAGAACAGTAAGACAGGATTTCTGAATTTCAGAATCTCAAGATAGATTTGTAAAATTACATATATAAACAGACTATTTTAATATGGTCTGTTAATTTTACTTATTATTTTAATATAAATACGGTATTCCAAAGTCATTTTGTATAGAAAATTCAAAACTTTTTCAGTCAGAATGGGATAACATTTTCTGGAGAGGTATGCATGTCCTTGTGTAGAAAAGGAAGGGTGAAAATGTGTTGTAAATGAACCAATATCTTCAACTCCACAAAGTCATAAATGAATACTGAGATTTTGAAACTTAGGGATAAGTTCTGCATAGATAATTGTAGGGGAATTGAAAGTATCATATTTGGGTTTTAATTAGGAATCAAATTTTTGTTGGACCCTGTTATGGTCAGAATTGTGCCTCCCTAAATTGACATATTATAGTTCTAATGATCAGTATCTCAAAATGTGATTGTACTCAGATGAAGAGCTTTTATAGAAGCAGCTAAGTTAACCTGAGGTCATTAGGGTGGGCCCTAATCCAAAATAACTTGTGTCCTATACAAAAAGATTAGGATACAGGAAAATGAGAGAATACCATGCAAAGACCCAAATGAGAAGATGGCCATCTGTAAATCAAGGAAAGAATTCAACCCTACTGATAAATTCATCTCAAATTTTTAGTCTCCATGACTATGAACAAAATTATTTTCTTTGGGCAAATCACCTATTCTGTGGTAAATAAATATAGACATATTCCAAATCTTAGAAAGATGATCTTGTCCTATGAATGGCAAGTGCAGTGATATGTTAGATATTCACTTTGAATAAGTTGGTATGATTTTAAAGTATATTTTTATACATACTTGTTTTCTAGAATCTGTTCAAATGTGTTAAATTTTAAATATGCTCACTATATCTCCCTTTCTACCTCTGAGTGTGTCTACATGCTAATTTGTGTCTCATGATACCACTCTCTCTTCTCTGTTGAAAAAGCTTAGGGAATATCTTTATAATTTTTTCTTTGCCTTATACTTTTGTATAATTCATATTTTCTCCCTAAATTTAATGCTATAGTTTTGATATAGCCTCACATGTTTTCCATTCATATATTTAAATTTAATCCCTACTGTGAGATATCAAGAGGAATAGAGCTGAATCTCACTATGGTGTTGAAGTTGGGGACTTTGTGGAAAAGAAAGATGTCAGGGGTCTCAGGGAAATCCAAGGGAGATCAGTAGAGGAAAGGGACCAGGGGAAGGGAGGAGGTGAGAGAAAGGGGAAAAACTGGGGAATGATATTGATCAGATTATATTATTATGTGTACATGCATAAATGTGTAACCATGAATTATACTCTTATGTACAAATATAATGTGCCAATAAAAGTATGAAAAGTAATAAATAAATGAAGATAGGATTAAATTAGGTCCTCAGGGAAAAGACTCCATAATTGAATTACTAAGTTCTATAAAGAGAGAGAGAGATGCCAGAAGATACACACATGCCCTTTCTGTCTTTTGCCATAGATACCCTGTACTATCTAGAGAGTCTGCCAGTCAGAAGGCCCCACAATATGCAGCCTCTTCACCTTGGACCTACAAAACCGTGAACCAAAATAAACATTTTCTTTATGAAGTTGCCTGTCTCAAGGATTCCTTTATAGTAATACCAATAGACTAATGCAGTTATGTTTCTTTAATTTTTGGGTAGAAAGAGTTACATTTAACTTTGACTTGTATATATGAAACTCTATAGCATAAATTAGAAGATAAAGGTCACTAGTTTTCAATTGAATAAGTAAATTGGGAAAAATAATTCTGAATTCACTAATGGAGGCAAATATTAATCATCAAAGACATGTGTGACCTTATTCAATTCTGAGTGCTGCTACTTTCAGAATTATATAACTTTATACAGTAGGATTGCTTATGTTTTGTGCATTTTTTATGAAACTTGAATTTTAATGCCAAATCACAGTATGCATATTCCAATGTTTCTTAACCCAGGTAGCACTTCAGAATTGCCAGAAAACCTTGTTGGAATATTAGATCTTCAAAGATAATTTTCAAGTTTTTGGGTGGTATACTTCTCAAGGATTTTGATTAGCAGGAATGGTGAGAAGTGCAAATACATATTTTTATCAACATCAACAGACACTTCATTGCAGGATGAGAATTAATGGTTAAAAAAAACTTATCTCATTTTGTTGTAGCCCTGTCTTTATGATTATATAAAACAAACTATTGCTTGGTTGTATTCACTATTTTCTTTTTAAACTTCTTCTGAATCTTTGTGTTGGATTTATTATGACAAGACTGTGAAAACTCTTTGGAAATTTAAAAAGACCATAAATATGAAAGATCATTTTCAGAATTTTGTATTTAGGAGCCATATTTTAACATTTATTTAAAACTAGAAGTTTTGGTTTGTTTTATTTTAATTTAAGTTCAATCAGCAGTTACACTTGGTAGACTTTTTGCTGAACAACTCTGAAAGTTTGGATGTGTACTTAGAAACAGAAAAATTTTAGAAAAATGTTTCCAATACTTAATCCTTTATTACAATATAAGTTATGAAGTGGGAAACTGCAGGAGACAAGGGATATGGACATATGGTATTTCATGTCATGCTGTAATGAGTCACATTTTTATATAAACAGGAGTGGCAACTCTATCTCTTGAGAAATTGACAGCCTATCTATAAGAGAACCATTTTTCCATTAAATATAGTTCCAAAGTAAGTGTTAATAGTAGCTTTCTGGCAGTTGAGAAAATTTAATGTGGTAAACAAGAAAAACATATTGCCAAAATAATACATTTATCATTAAGATTTTTATAATGTATTCTTGCATTTGTTTTTCACATTCAGCCTTTTTAGCAATTCTCAATTGTTGGAGACTCCGGTTAGTTTAAAATAAAGCAAGTTGAAAAACATTAATGAGTTAAAATATTATATTTTCAATATTTTTAAAAATCTGCCTATGTCTTATATTAGAAGGTTTTGGATTAAGTACCCAAATTTGATCACTGAAATTATGCTATTAGACCAGAATTTTAATAAAATGTTCATCTACTTGTAGATTTGATCTGAAAATAAGGTATTTAGTCTAAGTAAATGTGTGAATTTATAATAGACAAAATACACAGACAGAGCTCTGAACACCATAGAGTGAAATGATGAGCACATGTAACTGTGTGTCATTCGCAGCAGAAATTAATAATCAATTTTGGGAAAAGAAGTGCATGCTAGATACAATGACAGTGATCTGAGAAAGTAAGATAACAATCAAACTCTCTCTGGGAAGTCAGTCAGGTTTGACTCCTTCTTTTTTAAAGGATTGTGAGAGAGACCTATTATCATGATGCAGCTGTACATGTATGGTACTTTTTCTTCTCTTGGTATATATATTGATATGATGTTTTTAAAATTATAAAAGAAAAATTGCTTTAGTTTACATTTTTGGTTTTTATGTCCTCTGTTCCAGCATTAACAGAAAAGCATCCCATTCCATCTTCTCTCTCTTTCTGCCTCCCCACAATTCATAAAAATAAAGTATAATAAACATGGAAGCTGTAACAAAGCATGTCCTGGAAATACAATTATTCATAGAAAAAAAGGAGAGGTCATATCTGTGGCTTGTGTTCAAAGGAGTCCTGAGTAAAAGAAATAATTACTTCATGATCTTAGTTTAGTTTTATTTCTATAATTATTACATGTTAGCTCAAAAAAATACACCATTTGATATTTCTTTCTTCGAAAACTTGAATATTTTATTTGTGTAAAATTATGAGAAGGAGAAAGCTGGCAAAGGAATTAAGCAGCTACATATTTACATATCTTATTGTATAGGAAAGCACATTATAAAACTATTAAATGCTAAGTAGAAGTGCATTTCAAACTAAAACCAATATCAGTTTTTTTTCCTTTCCTCTTTTATCTTACATAAACTTGAAATTAATGTCAGAGTTCAAACAAAATATTCTGCATGCTTATTTTTTATCCTAGTGGATCTTTTCCCTTTGTGATTGCCCAGAACAGGGGAATATCTGTACAATCAAGTGTAATAAAAATCAATGTTCCAACATCACCCAATTTTAAAGGTGGAAAATATTTTAGAAATTCATCAAAAGCACATCACCAAGGAATACATACTTTACAACAATTCATCACACTAAGATTTTAAAGTAAAAGATACTGCAAACAGTATTTCTGTATATAAGTATGAATTTCTTGATGCAAACGCTTACTTATTTTAGGAATACTGGGCATAAAGATTTTTAAAGGTCCTATGATATCAATCATATTATTGATTAGTTATCATTATTTTGTTTTTAGATCAATTTAGCTTTAAAAAGATAATTTAAATTCATGGAGTATTTTTATGAACCATTTTATGAATGTTTTTATAACCTATAAGAAGAAATATTATTTTTGTGACTTTTTATAGGTTAAGATCTTTTGTAGGTTAAGACTTTTTGTAGGTAGGATGTAGTATTCTCATTTTGTGAACATTTCTCAGTATTTCTCTTCTATTGTTCTAATGAGGCCAGGATGCTCACTATCCTATCACAAGCTACTTTTAATTAGTCTAAACCTCTTTTTGATTGAAAATTCACTACAAATAATTATCATACATTCTTTTATCTCAGATTTACAGTTTTAAGGGAATATAATATCTTAACATCTTTGAAAAAGATTTCAAGAGCATTATATAGAAATGGTAAAAAATGAATATTTTTGTTAGAATTCAAATAATGTGGTTGAGTGTGAATTAAGTATCCATGTAGATGTAAACTATATGATAAAATGAACCTCATTGTTAGACCATATTAATCCATAGTAATTCATGTTTGACTGATTTTGAATTCTATAATAGTGTCACTTTAGTCCTCACTAGTTTGAACAGCTGTGTTGCATAGTATGCATTTGATAACAAGAGCAGAGACCTTAAAAATCATTTATTCCATGTCATGCAATCTCTCTGGTGTCAAAGAATTAACTGACTGCCATCTGGCTACAAAGGTCCTATGTTGTCTTCTCTTCCCTTGCTGTCCCACAGACAAAATGCACTCTTCACTTATCACACATTCCTTCAAACCTGAGATACGATACTGCTTTCTCTACTGCCCAAAATATTATTTTCAAGATTTTCTGACTCCTTTGTATATTACTTCCTCTAAGAACTCCTCCCTAAATATCCAATGTTAGCAATTTCCATAGAATATCACATTCAATCCCATTTCTCACTTTAAAGTCATCTACGCTTTTTCAAGTAATCTTAAATTGTTCACCTGTTTATTTGTTTATATACTTCTTATCCGCTTTTGCTCAATAAAATGGAAGCACTAAAAGGAACCTCATCTTTTTCACCACCTGTTAGGGGACATGCCAATAAAAATAGCTGGCATATAGTAGGTTCTTTCTAATATTTTGGTTTAATGTTGCAAGGTACTATATTTTCAACACATGCAATATTTAAAGAATAAAATTCATTTTCCTAGGACATGTGCAATCTATAGCACATTGTTTCATTTTTGGATATCTGCTGTCATTTCTAAAACTGTCACTTTATCTGGAGAAATTTTGCCTTCCATTATGCTGTCGATTTTTTAAGGCTGCAAAACAGATTTTATCTGGCATAAGCAAATTATACTGATGTAATCATTTGTATGATCTAGTTTTTGTTCATTATTTGCAATCATTAAAACTGACTAAGGATTTCAAGTTCTGTTAGTATAAAATATATATTTAATATATTTTTTACATTTAAGACTGCTTTTGTCAGCTTTTTTGCTATCATGACAAAAAAGAACTGAAAAGAACAATTAGAGAAGAAAAGTTTTATTTGGGGGTTCAAAATTTCAGAGGTCTCAATCTGTAGACTGCTGATTCTATTCTGGTGGTCCTGATGTGAAGAACATAATGGTGGAAGTATGTGTGGGAAGTAGCTGGGGACATTGCACCAGGAAGCTGAGAGAAAGCTCTGCCTAGTAAAAACAAAATATAAACTCAAAAGGCATGCCCTCAGGAACCCACCTCCTCCAGCCACACACTACCTGCCTACAGTTACCACCAAGTTAAGGCTATTGTGACCCAATCTTTTCATCTCTAAACATTCTTGCATTGTCTCACACATGAGCTTTAGGGGGACACCTAATCTAATCCATAACATTTCTCCCCTGTCCCACAAAACTTCATGCCCATCTCACAATGCAAAATGTATTTAGCCCATTTCCAAGAGTCCCCATAGTCTTAATGGTTCAAGCATTTCTCAAAAGTCTAAGTTCAAAGTCTCCTCTGAAACTTAATGTAAATTATCAGGATGAGCCCCTGTAAAAAATAACAAATCAACTTACATATATCCAATATATAAAGACACTAAATAAACATTTCCATGAAAAGAAATAGGAGCACAGAAAGAAGAGATGTGACCAAATCAAGATTGAAATTCAGCTAGACAAACAAGTTCTGTAGCTTCAGATCCAGCATATGGAGCACATGGCATCATGATGTTCTCTCCAAAGGGCTTATATAGCTCTGCCACTATGGCTTTGCTGGTTACAATCCACATGACCTCTCTGTTGGCTTTTCTGTGCTCAATTTCTTCAGCTTTCCTCAGCAAATGTTCCAGGGTACTGACATTTCTCAATCTTGGGGGTTTCCACTGCAGCGTTGGCTTCTTCCTCATATCTCCTTGCATTGGCCTATCAGAGGCAATCCATAGGAATTCCATCCCTGCGGCACTTTACTAACCCTCCTAAAGCCTTCCTTTTAAATCTCAATGGAAACCTCTATCACTCCCTAACTTCACATTCTGTAATCCTAAAGAACAAGAACCAGGTGGTTGATGCCAAGATCTGCCACCAGGTTGAGCAGTAGTTCACGTCTTCCGGGACTTTGGTTTCAACAGCCTCTGAATGCCTGGGTTGCTAAGGAAACAACTTCCTAGACACCCTGTGTAAGCAGGGTGGCCCCTCTGGTCTCTTCACAAAGGAATCTTTACTTTTACTCCCTGGAGACTGAGATGGGTGTGGCCTTTCCAATTCCTGAGATGTTCTCAAGTCATCTTTTCTTATTGTGTCTGGACAAAGTGTTTGGCATTTTTTAAGAGGCCATAATATCTTTAACAATCACACATTCCTTAGCCACAGTTTTCTGTTTTTCTGCTACTGAACTTTCTCATACTGAGATTGAAAATTAAGGAACTGACCCCAAGCCTGAACAAGAGCCATCAAGTGTTATAAAACTTAATAGTGGGATATTCTTGCCTAGCAGTGCCTGGCTAAATCTATCTATGCATATTTCCTGATTTTTGTCTCACAGTACCCTCTTTTCTTTTAGAAAAGTTTTTATGTCCCCAAGTCCCTCTCCCTCTGAAGATGGCAATTTAGACAGGAAAGTTCTTTATCTTCCTCAGTGTCCATGTTGAAATGAACCTGTTTTCCTTACCAACCTCTGTCTCCCAAATTTTATGGTTGAACAGTAAGCTGCAGAACATGCAGATGTCTATAACTGAATGGTTATATTTTCCTTTATATATTTTATTTCAATATTATTTTTACATTTTTTGTAATTTTGAAATTTTTCAGGGGGATATCTATATTATTTGTATAGTTGTAAGTGATAGGCAAAGTGGAAAGCAGATTTTTAAATGACTGCCTAGTAACATAAACTTGGTAGATGGTTATTTTCTTACTGATGATATATTTTCCTTAATTCTTAAAATAATCAAATATAATTTTCTTATACAAAACATAGAAGCAAAGACACCATTTCTCATTCTTCCTTCCAATTTAGTTTGGTCATGTATCTAAATTCTGTTCCAATGACTCATAAGCATAAATTGTAAATGAGATCATCCAAGACATGTATCTTAAAAGGAAAGCACCACAACACACTTTCAGCTACCACTTCCTATTCCTACATGGGACATCCTTGCAATATGTGCAGTTACAGTAATTATTTTGGCTATTTGATATCATTGATAGTAGTAGTCACATCCTACAAAAGGAGTGGAAGAGTCTCATATTAACTATAGAAGCTGTAACCGACCTACCATACATTCTTATTGTCAGGTTTATTTTATATGTGAGAAAAGCAATTCCCCATGAGTTTAAGATACTCTTAGTTTGGGGTTTGTGCTATATGTATGTAAATTGACAGAGTTAGTTGTATCTATTGCTTAGCACAGATGTACTCATAATTATTACTACTGATGCTAACTTTAATATATTTTTACATTAAATGCTACTTAATATGTAACACAGAAAATGTAGTACTTAGAGAAAATTGAGTAAAAATTTAGTTGAGATTTTATTAAAACATCGACATTGAGATAAGGATTGTCATCTGAATATTACTTTCCAACCAACCTTCAATGTTTAATAAATATCCAAATAACATTGCCTTACATATGGAAGGAGTTGGAGAATACTCATGCTATGTGAAATAAACTAGTCTGCAAAAGTCAAAGGTCAAATGTTTTCTCTGATATGAGGAAGATAATCCAAAATAATATGGAGGGGATACAAAATAGTAGAAGAAAGGTCAATGGATAGACAAAGGGTAATGGGAGAGAGGATGGGATAGAGAAAGACAGTGGAATGAATCTAACCTGACTTTCCTATGTTGCTATGTGAATAAACCACAATGAATCTCATTATCATGTACATACAAAAGACACTAATTAAAAAAGAAATCTATGAATGAATAACAGATCAATAGAGTAGAAGGAAGAGAACAGGGGGTGGGAGGAAGGGAGGGGAATGAGAAGTACTGGGGACTGAATTAGAACAAATTATATACTATGATTTGATACTTATGTCAAAATATATTCTATTTTCATGTATAATTAAAAAGAACCAAGAGAAAGAGAGAAAGGAAGAAAGAAAGAGAAAAAGAAAGAAAGAAAGAAAGAAAGAAAGAAAGAAAGAAAGAAAGAAAGAAAGATGGAAGTAAAGTAAATAATTCATCATGGTTTTAACAATAAAGAAGACACCCCACTAAAATAAAGAATTGGGGGCTGGGAGTGGTGGTGCATGCCTGTAATCCCAGCAGCTTGGGAGGCTGAGGCAGGGGGAATCCCAAGTTCAAAGCCAGCTCCAGCAAAAACGAGGCACTAAGTAACTCTGTGAGACCTCATCTCTAAATAAACTACAAAATAGAGTCGGGGATGTGGCTCAGTGATTGAGTGCCCCTCAGTTCAATCCCAGGTATACCCCCCACCAAAAAAGAAAAGAAAAGAATAGGACTAAAAATCATTTAGATTTCTAAGTAATTATATATATACATATATATATATACATATATATATTATACATATAGGATACACATTTTTTAAAGTTAATTATACATCTAGAGTGAACTTGGATTACTGCAAATGTAGGCCGTTACAATATTAAGAATGATTGGCAGGCTTTTTTATTGGGGAGATTCTTTTAAGATGTGACTTTGTGTTTGTGTTCTCCCCATTTCTCTGTGGAAACTGTTCTTCAATCCATTGCTCAACATCACTTTTTACTTTCCTCTCCTTCTTTTCCTATTCCCAGGCTCATCTTATTTCTTGCATTTGATTAAGTGAATAGATATAAACTCTAAAATAAGATTCAAGGGTCAATCTGTAATTCATGTGTAATGATGTCAGTGTCGCTTAATGACAGCATGAATATATTGCCTTCAAAGATTATTTTGATAGTGTTAAAACATAAATCTTAGTATCTCACACCAATTTAATTTCTCTTACATCAAAGTAGGTATTCAAAAATAAGATATACCCTTCAACAATATCTGTTCAAAATCTGGCTTACAACCAAACTATCATTTTAAAGCTATAAGAAGTTTGTCTACTCTCAAATGTTGCTGCTAGAGAATGTTACTTAAGGATAGTTTTAGGACAGAATATTCATAGACTCTGAAAACAAATTCTTAAAAACTCATATCTTTATTATTATGCATTGTAATTGTTCAATAAAATAATGATTTCTCAGGAACTAAGTTGTTCAATGAAATAATGAGAAATACCATTAGATAGTATCTAATGATAGATACATCTTTGCCCAGACAATGTCAATATGAGAGAACTATTTCATTACTCTGATTTCAAGAAAGATAATAACCCTGCTCAATAGAGAGAAGTATTAATTTCTCCTATTGTTTTTGATAGTACCAACAATAAGGTTCAGAGGCAGAAGGTAGTAGCAATATTTCCTGTGAAGTCTACAATGAAAGGAAAGATCAGAAGAAAATACTGATTTCATTTCAGGTATAAAGGAGGATCTAAACATTTGGCCTAATATATTGACCTATATAACTATGGAACAGATGTGAGAAAAGACTTTATGAACAAAGTGAATGACAAGATTGAAATCTAAAGATGAATATTTGAGGGTCAGGAATCTTTATTGTGAAGTAATCCATATTTTAAGTAAATAAACATGAACTTTTTTCTCTCTCCTTAGGCATCTCAATATTTAGGGATAAAAGGAAGGCCTACCATGATGTGAGCTTTAGTGCAAAGTTTGATTGGAAAATTTATTAGAATTTTTTTTAGTATATGGATTTTGGTTCTTGTATTTATGCTCCAGTTACAAATTCTCATAGGTTTGAGAGAACCTAATTCTAAGTTTTACTCATGCAAAATTTTACAATTTTTATTTATCTATGATTTTACACATATTCATGAGTTTAATTATTATAATTAATAAAAATTATAATATAATTGAAAAACAATATAACATTTAAAGTATTTGATTTCCTTTTCTTAGAGAAATAATTTGTTTATATACTGAAGTGGAACCCTGATATTTCATTAACTATTTTTGATGAAACTGAAAATATATTTACTTTGCATAATTTGTCTATTGTGTTTAACAAAAGTAAAATAAATTTCTTAAAAAATAATTTAATCACATATACAATTCAAAAGAGAATTTTGGAAACAAAGTATTGGAAGCCTGATATGTCTTTCATTTCTTAAGAGTCATATGCAGTTAGCGTGTCATATTGTATGCATCAAGGAATGATATTTTATTTTAAACCTTTTAAGTCATATTGTTTTATAGGAAATTAAGGTCATACACAAGAGAATACTTTGGAATAATAGATTTTATAAGAATACAGAAACCTCTCACAGTGTCAGTGTGCCTTACAATCCTAATGGTTCCTCAAATATAAATAAAATAGAGGTGAGGCAAAAGTTAGCATAGGAGTCATAAGTAATAAAAGTTAAAGTAAGGGATAAAGTAATTGCATTTCAGTAAAGCTTTAGCAAATGAATAAAGCAAAACAGTAGAAAAGAAAATGCTGCAGTTTAGAACATAATCTGCCTTTCTGCCATTTCATTTCTAGTTTATAATAAGTTTTGTGTCTCTGTCCTTTCAGTAATATATTCATTATACGCAAATTTGGAGCACAGTTAGTAAAAGAATCTCTTAAAAAATAAAAACTCCTTTTGAGCTATATAAGGCTAACATTAAGTCACCTAGAGATTCCTAATGCAATATTAAAATTAAATTTGGTCAAGAATAATTTCTTTCTCTGCTGTTTCATTATTACCTTACCAGCACAGTTGGCTACAACATATTCAACTATCTCAGATTCATTTTAATTGACTTCATTTCCAACATTTAAGAAGGATATGCTCTCTTTTCTGTGACTATCAGTAAATGCTCCAAAACAGAAAGCATAATAGGTCATTCAGAAAGATTGTGGTTTTGACCAAGCAGTACTCTTTCATGCTGATATATTCCTTTACATGTGTATGTATGAGAAACAAAACAAACACTTCATTAATTAATCAACTGACCAGTCCCAACTAAATTCAAAATAAGTGAGTAGCTAAAATGTTTTTATAAAAAAGATATTTTTCCCCATAGCAAAGCAAGGACTAAGTTTGATAATGATGATTTTATATCTTATTTAATTAGAGAACCTTAGTTTAATTTACAAGGGTACACATAGACCCATTCAATGTACATGGCCAGGAAGCATAACTTCAGCCCTCTTCTGCAGCTTCTTATTCTGTTCAATTGCATTAACAAGTCCAGCTTTCTAGAATCCTAGTTACTTACATCTTCCCTTTTCACTGTCTGCATCAGAATTTTGATTTACTTTCCATCAGACTAATTTATCAGTGCATTTTTTGAACATACATCCTGTTTTTGATCTCTTTATCCACAACACCTAGCCACCTAAGTAGCTCAAAGTGGCACTGAATAAATATTCATAGGATAATGAATGAATGTGCAAAATGAATATACTAGTGACAGATTGGAAAGAGAAAGTAACCAAATAGAATTATATAACTGAGTCAAAATAATTCATTTGGAACGCAAACATTTTAAAGACTTACATCAAATAGAAAATAAAATATTAATTATGATTATTATAAGGGTAAGAGTAAGAATGTAAGAATATAACAATAATGAGGGGATAGCTTGAGGATTGACCATTTCTTTCCCACACACTACCCATTTAAAATTTTTTTAAAGATTTACACTTTTTTATTTTATTTGTTCTTTTTAGTTTACATTTTGTCTTTGAAATTTAAAACAACCCTTTCATGTATCTCTATGTGATCTCTAGTGAAAAAGATCTGTAAAACAATTACTTCCCTTTCTGTGTCTTCTTCTAATTGTTTTCTATAAGAAACATTTTCATCACCTGGTGTTCTTGTTGACAGTTTTCTTAAGAGTCTTTATCTCTACATCAATTTTATCTTTAAGGGTAGAGGATGAAGTGCAGTGATTTCCGTGATTATTCTGAGAAGAGCAATAAGATGTTATTGGCTAATAGTCATCTTCCTGCTCTGTAGATCCAGGCTGCTTCAAAAATCAGTTGCCTTCACCTGGTCATTTGTGTAGGAGCTATATCCTGTGAGGTGGGCCTAGCCGGAGAGCACTGCTTCATTCTGGGTTCGGCATGAGACCTACTCAGCAAAGTGCCCTTAACATATAGTCTCCAATATGGTGTCTATCAGTAATAAAGTTGAAAATTTAGACCTATGTGCACCTTTTCAAAATTTTTGCATCAATTTATTCAGAACCCAAGAGAAAGGGAATGCACATTTATCATTTTCTTCAAGATATATGTTCCCTTCTGTATATAGGCACTTACCTAAAACTTGTTCTTTTTTTTTAAAGAGTAAGTCATATGCAATGACAATATTTCTCTCAATCTTTTAATTTTTCTAATATGAATTTTTGCATGATTGCTGAATTGAAAATTCAATTTAATATTTTGCTGTATCTTCCAGTAAAATTTATACTTATTTAAATTATTACTATGTTTTTCCTTGTTGAGCATGTGAAAAAGATACTATAATATTATTTTTCTTACAATTATATACTCAAGCCTCTAATCCTTGGATTCTGAACACAAGTGGCATTAAACACTAGACTTATGTCAAGGGTCCCATAAAGTATCTATAAAAGATATTGCATCCAATTACAGACTTTTCAAATGGGAAAAGTCTGTAATTTTATGTTAGAGACTATCTATCTATAGTACTCCTCAATAATTTAATATTGACTTGACATGGTCTGTCAATTTTTAATGGAACTGAATTCTATTTTAGCTATGCTTGCTGGCTTAAACATACCTCAGATAGCTTATAGTAAGAAAAAGACTCAAAAGAATGTGATAAGGAAGGAAATGAAGAGGGGAAACTGGCCACTTCCCTTATCTTCAAAATGTAGGTGAGAATTAAAGCAGATTGACCCAGGTTATAAATTTCAAGAACATACTTATGAGGCTGGGGTTGTGGCTCAGTGGTAGAGTGCTAGCCTAGCACATGTGAGGCACTGGGTTCAATCCTCAGCACTGTATAAAAAAAATAAACAAACACAATGAAGTTATAGAAGCAATGAAAAAATATACCAAAACACATGAAGAAATTCACCTGTGGAGTGGATATGCAACCTATCCTATATATTCCCATGTGCTTGTAAGCATGGTAAAGGCTTTCATAATATCCCTGCCTGCCACCATCAAGGAGAGCATGAATAATGAACTGTCCAAAAACCTCTCTGTTGAATCCAAGTAAGTTTTTCACTTGGTATTGGTAAATAGTATCCTGGGAATAAAACATCCTAATTATATGCGGACTTTCTCAGGACTGGAGAGTATTACTTTTGCTGCTGGGAGGAGCGATACAGTATTACACATGGCTCCTCCATCTATTTATGCTTCCTTGGTATCAATATGATTCTCATTGGTAGGGCAACCCCTCCAGCAAGCAACATAACTGATAGCAGATTTTAGAGGAGATAGAAAGATTGCAACAGAAAAGAGAGGTCCAAAAAACTCAGCCAAAACTGACAGGCTCTTTTTGAGTCTACCTGCAAACTACACTCGTTTTAACACCCCCATGTGGCTGGTAAGAAAGTTTAACAGAACTTTGTACATGACACTAAACTATAGAAATTAAACAAGTTGATCTCTGTACTTAATGCAACCATTCCCAACACAATGACTATTATAGAAGAGCTAAGTATTCAATTAGTAATATATTATTGTGTGATGGACCTTGCTAATTCCATTTTTATCATAAAGTCCTGAAGAGTCAAGACCCATTTGCTTTAAGTGGGAAGGCCAACAGTGAATGTCTACAGTGTTACCTCAAGAATATCTATAGCCCCATCTTGCATCATGGTATACTAATAAACCTGTGCCTACTGTTGCCAGTAAAAACATTTACATAAAAATCACATCTGATTCAGTGCTTACCTAGACTATACCCACACTTTTGACTCATTTTCAAAGGAGAATGTGGGTTATAAACTCCAGCAGGGCCCTCGCTTATCAGAAATGTTTGAGTATTGTTTGATCAGGTCAGACAAAGGTTATACCTGTTATTTCCAGCCCCCAACACAGTAAAGCAAATATAAGAATTCTTAGGGCTATGATCTTATTGGAGACTTTTCATTTTTCATCTGGCTCAGTTATTATAACACCTCAATAATTTGTGTAGAAGGGATAAATCATGGGACTGAACTGACTGGCATACTAAGGCTTTTAATTAGGCGAAAAGAACAGTAAAACAGGCATGAGTCCTTGTAACACTAGACACATTGAAAACTGTTGAACCTAAAAAAAAATGTTGAATTTACTGTTCATATCACTCCATACAGCTTTGGATAGTATTTATAGCAGCAGATTAAGGGACATAAGACCCATATTGTGTTGTGGTCACAGTTATGGAAGAGAGCAGAAGAATGTTATTGCTTGTTGGAAAAACTATTTGTAGTACTTATGTTGCTCTTCTTCCCGTGTAGCCCATCGCCAGAGATGCACCAGTTGAGTCTGTACAACTGCCAAAAATAAGACGGAGAAAGGCCCAGCAAAAGTAATAGCAACGTGAATACACTGTAGATTAAAACATGTGAGTCAAAAAACCATGTGAGCAGCTGTGACATGGTGGGGACTTCCCATAAAGATTCTGATATTGTTGCTGGATACCAGAACTTTGTCTTATTCTAAGCAATACTCACAATGACTGGATGCCACCAAGGGACTTATTGAACAAACTTATTCTTCTTTTTAGTGATAAGAGATAGACAACATTAGCCCTCTTCCATAATTAGAAGGGGTCAAATATGTGTTGACTTGTGTGGACATTGTTACAGGGCTAATGCAAGCCTTCCTCAGCAAAAAAGCAATTGAAAGGCAAATATTAAGAGACTGATTTGGCTGAGAGCCATCTATAGCACACCCGCAGGTAATTAATAGTGGCCAAAGAACTCATTTCACAGACCATGGCCTATAACAGTGGGGTCAAGACCAGGACATATGGATTCCTCACCTGCCATCCATATCCAAGAGGAACTGGATTAACTGAAAGAATGATTGACCTGTTGAAACAAGCCTTAAGGACAGAGAATGACTCTCTTTATCCAGTAGTTGACTACTCTTCTGTCCAAGGCACTAAGTATACTAAATGAGAAACCCAGACATCAGGACATGCAGCCATTTCTGTTATCTTACCCATGGCTGCCAGTCTTAAGGTTATAAATAAAGAACACTTCCACTGAACATTTTCTTAAAGCAGCCTGGGACATAAATAACAACTTACAGATGACTTCTCAAGACATCATATCAGAGGCAAGGAGCATTAGTTGGTCATGTACTGTCTAAGACCCTGGTGGTTTGCCTTACTAAACTCTTTGAAGAAAGGAGAAGTTTTCAAATTTACAAACCTGGACCTCACAATCACAGGTGACCCTCAGGTGTCATCACCCAAGGAACACTTTGTACCACTTAAGACAGTCATATATTCAGAAGTGTCTTATTCTTTCTATACCCCTAAAGTGCAAACAGAGTGACCTGGTATACTTGCCCAGGCAAGCCTACAGTGTAGTCCATTTTACTAAAATAAGTCTAATAAAGCAAATTTGCCATTATTTTTTTCTATTAAACATTTTTATAATCTCCATAGGTTAGCAACAAGTAACCTATTTCTGAACTGGGTAATGGAAGTTGTACATCATACTGAGCAGACTCATTCTTGGATCTACTTAGAATTCCCTATGGCTACAGTACAAGAACTTCCCTGGGTTGTCCAACCTACATATGAGACAGAATGGACTTGGATGAAGCAGAACTGAACTAAAACACCATATCACTCTTCTTTTTATCAAAATATATAAACAGCTTAATGCTATCTTAATTACTTCAGCATGCTTGCTGATAGGTTCTTTCTCTTTAAACTACTGTTGTAAGATACAGATGAAGTGTACCTCTGGAGCCCTGTACCCAGGGCCTCATGCAGAGGACATGGGATTGTCTGAGATTGTGACAAACATAATCGGTTTCCAAGGTACTGGAGGGGTAGAGTGCTCGGTTAAGCACTAACTAGTGCCTAGGAATGCTTTCAGTAAGATAAAGATTTGAAAGAATGTGATAATGGATACATGCAGTTGTGCATGCTTTTAATTCCAATGGCTCTAGAGGTTGAGGTAGGAGGATTGCAAGTTCAAAGCCATCCTCAAAAATTTAGTAAGACCATGTCTCAAAAAAAAATTAGCTGGGGAAGTTACTCAGTGGTTTATACACCCCTGGGTTTAATCTCAGGTACCAAAATAAAAATTAAAAATAAAAAGAATATGATAATGAAGGAAATAAGGAGGCGAAGTTAGCTACATCTCGTCTATCTCCAATGTTTAGATGAGAATCAAAACAGTGACCCTGCTTATTAAGTAAAAGATTGTATTCATAAATAATATGAAGAAAACCACCTTCTCAGTGGTCATGCAACCTATTCCATACATTTCCCCTACCTAGAGGGAACGGTGTGGTCCTCCATTCTATCCCAACCTACTGTGATCAAGTAGTATGAGTGTGTAAGTAATGAAATGTCCAAAATCCCTAGTTATAAGAGAAATGTAAATCAAAACCACCTTAAGATTTCATCTTACCCCAATTAGAATGTCTTTTATTAGGAATACAGGCAACAACAGGTGTTGGCGAGGATGTGGGGAAAAGGGTACACTCATACATTGCTGGTGGGATTGCAAGTTGGTGCAACCACTCTGAAAAGCAGTGTGGTGATTCCTTAGAAAACTTGGAATGGAACCACCATTTGACCCTGCTATCCCACTCCTTGGCCTATAACCAAAGGACTTAAAAGCAGATTACTACAGTGATACAGCCACATCAATGTTCATAGCTGCTCAATTCACAATAGCTAGATTGTGGAACCAACCTAAATGCCCTTCAATAGATGAATGGATAAAGAAACTGTGGTATATATATACACAATGGAATATTACTCAGCCATAAAGAAGAATAAAATTATGGCATTTGCAGGTAAA
>JAJEJO010004404.1:145278-161489 GCA_020662805.1 Glaucomys volans
TAAATAAATTTTTTAAAAAAGATGAAGTTAAAAAAAAAAAAAAGAAATGTCCAAAATCTCTCTGTTGAGTCCTTCGAGTTCTTTTCTTGGGATCAGAAGTCAGTGTACCTGGGTGTTTGCAGTCCTACAGTTGAAAATACTATAGGAAATGCTTGTCCAGTTAAATTTGCCTTGTTTTATATTTCTATTATTATAATCACAAAGATGGGAAAATCACTGGTTGAATAGTAGTTTCCACTCTCTCATCACCATATGGGTAAGTACTTGGTTATTTCTGACTCAAGCCTGCTCTTGTATTCCCAGATTATTTCACTGCATTCTGGAAACACTCTTTGTCTCTCTTTTTTTTTTTAAACACATTTTCATTCCTAACTTCTGCCTTCCATATTCCCTTTATCTTTTTCCTATAACAGAAAACTGGACATTTCTCGGCTACCCTCTCAAGTGAAGACTGTATTTTCCCTTACTGTCTGCCCAAAAAACAGGAAAGTGAGAACCAAGTGGTGTTCTTTTATGTAATGTCCTTTTCAATGCTGTTTCTAGTTGCCTCCACCCCTTCCTTTTTAGGTCCATATTTTTCGTTCAATTATTCCAACTACACTTCTTCTTTCACCTTATTGAGAACCTTAATCTTTTAAACTCTAAGTTTTAAAGAATCTATTTCAATCAACTTCCTTTTTGCTTTGTCCTGTTATTTTATATTTTTGGAGGGGATATCAGGGATTGAACTCAGGGGCACTGGACCACTGAACCACATCCCCATACCTAATTTGTACTTTTAGAGACAGGGTCTCACTGAGTTGCTTAGTGCCTCACTTTTGCTGAGGCTGGCTTTGAACTTGAGAGTCTCCTGCTTCAGCCTCCTGAACCACCAGTGGTGTATTACAGGCCTACACCACTGAAATAGCACTCAGCTATTTTCATTTTTATCAAGAATTTCAACTCATGTTCCCTCAAGTCCTTTATTTAAATTTACCTAGTAAAACTACCGTCTGGGCAACTCCAAAAATGCATTACCATTCACTCTGTGTGCTGGATCTGAGGTTGCTGAATACTCTTGGTAAAAATCATATAAACTTAAAAGGGTTTCCATTATTAATGTAGGGCATTGAACTCAATTGTGCCTGTGTTACAAAACAAACTTCTATGTCATTCCCAATTTTCATAAGTTATTTCAACTCTTCAAATACATATAATTCTCAGTATAAAAGCTCACAATTCATTTGCAAAAAAAATATAAACCAATGCCTTCCTTTGCATACTATTTAATACTACAAGGGTAATGTACTGAGTTAACTGAAATTGTGCAATTTTAAATATGCTAAAATCATGTTCTGATTTAACAAAAAATAGCATAGTAAAACAAATATAACATGAAAAAGTAAAACAAAGTAGGTAAAGTGTTTCAGACATGAATGAAAGTATACAATTACTAGTTTGAAAAGCTAATGATTTTAATGTGATAAAATTATCACATCATTTATTTTTATTTTATGTAGTATTACTGTTAATAAAAGAATTACATGGCACGAGAAATCTTATTGATTCCTTGAAGACACTTAAATAACATTACTTCTAAATACATTTTAATTTTTTTAAAAAAGTAATATGAATTTTCATTTTTATTTATTTTACTTTTAGCAAGAATGAATCAAAATAAAGTACATGGCTTTTCATTGACCTGAGATAAGAAATTATTTTAATGATTTTACTTATAGATTTTATGTCTAATTAACTTGAATCATGGAAAAAATCACTTATTTAAAAACTGTCAACTCTCTATTGATTTATGTGTCCTTTTGATTATTTTAAGTTCATGACCTAAAGATTATAAGATCTGGTAAAACCTGGAAGAAACAAGTATAGATTTTTTTAAGAAATATTCTAGAAGTCTATGACATTTTAGTGATATTTTTATGATTGTTCCCATTACTTTAGTCAACAAAATTGATGAAATACTTGATTAAAGTTCTTAGTCAAATCAGTAGAGAGACAAATAGTTCTCTTCCAATGAGGTTATTCAAATTAATATTAATGTACAAGTAGAGTTGTTACTAATTAAATGATATTTGTTTGTCCTTTGGATTTAATGATACTTAATGATAGATAATTTATAAATGTATCACTAGAGTGTGCTTTATTTTAATATTTTATACTTTTCCTCCATTTCCATGGTAAATTTTTTTCAATTATCCTTTTAACTTCAGTTTGTGGATGTCTTTGCCTATACGTTGAATCTTTTGTACACAACATATAGTTGGGGCTTGTTTTTCAATCCAACTTCCCAATCTATATTTTTTTGCTTAGATAGTTCAGACCAATTACATTGTCGTTATAGAGATACTGTTTTTATTTCATGACACTTTGATTTATTTCTATTGCTTAATTTAGACTTGATTTTCCTTTAATTGACTATTCTTTTCCCTATGCTGGTTTTCATTTTTATTTTTTCATTTCTTCTGCCTGAAATATTATGTTGAGTATAATTTTTAGTTTAGGCTTAGTGCTTATGAATTGTTTTTGTTTATCATAGAATGTTTTATTTCATCTTTAATTCAGATGGATAATGTTGCTGGATATAGTAATCTTGGTTGGCATTCATTTCCTTTCACAGCTTGGTATATATTATTCCATGTCCTCCTGTTTCTTATGGTCTGGACTGAGAAATCAGTTACAATCTAAATTGACTTACTTCTATATGTGACCTGCTGTTCTTCTCTGTGACTTCTAAAATTTTATACTTATTCTGTATATTAAGCATTTTATTTATAATATACTTGGAGAATATTTTTATTTTTATTTTATTTATATTTTAGTTATACATAACAATAGAATTCATTTTGACATAATTATAAAAACATGGGATAAAATTCGCTCCAATTCAGTTTCCAGCAATTCTCCTTCCCCACCCTTCCACCCACTCCCCTTGAGAAGATGCTTTTTGATCCCATCTATTTGGGGTTCTGTATTTTTTCTGGTACTTGGATTTCCATCTCATTTCTAAGATATGCAAAGTGTTCTGATATTTTATGATAAAGGAAAGTTTACTTACTCTTGCCTCTCTAAGTAAATCTGGTCTGCGGTGACTAGGCAAATGAGCACCCTAATCGCAATGACCATCCCTTCTTATTCCAAGCTAACTCAATCCAGAACACATGATGGCCTTCACTTTGAATTCTTGATTAAATCTCCATTTTTGCTAACTGGAAACTAGACTTACCCTGAATCTCAACCTAGTTGAGGTAATCTCAAGATTATGGATGCTTGACTTTGCCTCTTTCCATGTCCAGGAGACTAAAGTGTAATCCTCAATTCACCAACTGCCACATCATCTCTGATGAACAATGGCTCATCCAAGATATGGCCTTTCATAAACGTCCATTTATTTTTAGCCTTTTAATGTTACTTAAGCAAGGAATTTTTGTCATAGAGGATACATATACTTGACTGACAGCCAAAGTTCATCTAGTCTTCCTTAACCTTTTAGCACCAGCTTTTCTGAGGTTTATAGAGGAGAGATTCATGTTGAGAATAAATTTTTAAGAAAAAATAGCTATATTTTTAAAAGTGTATAAATAACAACTGCATTTTATCTAAACAAAATATTGAGGAACCCCTTTTAAAAATGTGAAAGGAAAAACATAAAACTTATCATTTCATTGTGATTTTCATGTTTTAATGTCTTTCACTGAGCACCTAGGCCCTGGAATACAGTTAAAATAAAGCTTAAATGGTATTCTTTAACTAATATATGATGCAATGCTTTGTCCTGACTTGGGGATCAAAACACTATTAAAGAAATTTCTTTGAAAAAATACAATATGAAAAATTGTCACAAGATTTTTTTAAAATTTTATACTAAAGTTGCATTTTTTAACTAGAAAACAAATTTATTTTAAACATCAACTTTGTACTAAAAGTAAAATATAACATGGGGACTAGGGACTTTTATTTTGCATTATCAAACTAAAATAATAACTCTTGTTATAACCAGAAGATTGTTGTAAAATTTTAGTGGCAGCATCGATATTTAATATGATTTGTATAACATATTTTAGAAGTTGAGACATCTTTAGTGTATCATAAATCTACCAGGAAGCTGTAATTTAGTCATAATGAACTCACTATGTGTGAATGTGTTCCCTGTTTTCCATGTAAACTGGTAAGCTTACAGACCTTGTTTAGGACAAATTCTCCACCAGAAATATCTTTGAATAGGCAAGAATCTCTTGAACAAGTTAAGCAAAAAGAGGAGTATACTTCATTAAAATCCACCCAGAAATATTGAATATGTTAGACTTCATTAATATCAATAAATATGTATATTTATAGTTTCTCTCTGACTTTAGAGAAAATTTAGTGTGTGCAATGTAGCATGTAAACTGAAATAACAATGCATAATATAAATTTGGAGAAAATATATCTATTCCACTTCATGACTTTCAGACTAAAATTAACATGCTCCAGAAACAATTTATAGAGTAAATTCATAATTTATTAGCTAGATGTCTGACAACACTCACCTCAAAAAGTTGTTCATTTTACAAATGCACGGATCAAAAGTCAACTTATATGTAGTTGGCTTTGTGATTGAAAATTTGTTTTTATTAATATATGAAAAGTAGAAGCGGAAGTTATACTTTTATTACATTCCTTATTAGTAATAGGATTAAAGACTATATATCAATAAGCTGAATTAATTGAATTCTTATCTAGCTTTTGAACATGTCCATAAGTTATTGATCAAAGGAGTTTGTAATTGCAAGATGATTCAAATAATTTCAAAGTTCATAAAAAAGGAAGAATTTAAAAATGGGGAAAAATGAAAGCAGTGAAAATGCCTTTGTCATGAGAAAGAGACTATGTAATCTTTTATTGGCCAAATAAGGAACTCTTTTTATTACTGTAGCTGTATCTTTGATGGGATGAGCTAATTTATGTATTTATACACATAGGTGTGTACATGTATGCATGCATGTACCTATTATCTATCTATCAACACACATGACAAAATGAATACATATTTGTGGAAATATTTTTGTGCATATATATCCACTCCACATTCCTAAGCTTGAACATCTCAATCTATACTTTTTACCCAGCCATTATTATTCCTCATTTCACACAGTAAAAACTTAATTAGGGTAGAAAAGTTTCCTTTTTAAGTCTAACTATATTCTCCAAATTCTGGGAAAGTAATGCATACTAGAAAAATAAAAACTAAATCTCCATTAATAATGGTGGAAGAAAACACAGAAGATGAAATCTGTGGTTTACAGGTATACCAACTACCTCCTAGAATAAAACAAATCATGTGCTATAAATTTTACCACTGTGGTTTTGATATTAGGCTAGATAGACATGGTGGGCAGAGAGGTTAAAGAGACCCATGTTTGGCCCTCAAAGAACTTGTAATTCCTAAGCAGATTTAAAAACCTGCACTCTCCTGAAATTGTGGTGCAACTTTCTACTTCCTTCTGAAAGTAAAGCCTAGAAATTTTCTAGGAAAGTCACTGTTTTCACTTAGGGATTGACTTTTTCCTTCACAATTCTAGATGTAGATTATAATTTGCATACACACGGGCGATGGTGGGCAATTAAAAAGTAAATATATCTGAACTAAGTCAATTGAATTTGAGTGAAGCTTGGAAGCTAAAGATTTTTATTAAAATGGAAAATATAGATTCCATTTCCCCTTTGAGGCTTGCTGGAATAGGCCATGGAATTTAAGCTGTCAAGACTTGAATCTTAGTGAGGAATTGGAAAAAAGCCAGCTCCAAGCACGTGGAGCTGATAATGACTTTTGTGTTACAAAGTGAGTTCTGCTGCTGTCCTTCCTAACACATTAACCATCCTCTGTAATATTCATTCCTTGAACTCATGAATTAATTCTTCTTTGTTTTAAAACCAGTAGATGGATTTGTATTATGTTATTTGTAAAGAATACTGTATGATAAAATAATACAACTTTATGAGTCAGTAGACTGCAAAACCTAGACATGAACAAAACAGGCTATTGAGTTGCCATACAAATCACAAAAAGTGGGGACTAGGAGCAGTTGGCAAACAGAAAATATATGCAACTATTTGATAAACCAGTGCCTTGTATGAAGAGAAAACATTGTCCAAATAACAATGTTTAGCAATAACATTCAGTTATCATATCTAAGAACCCAAAATATAGCTAGATAGCTACTCAGTGCAATAACAACAACAAAACAGACTTCCTACCAATAGTACTGTTAATATTAAGTGGAAGGAATGGGGAAGATAAAGGAATAATACGAAACAAATAGCCTATGCCAAGAAGATATACTAAAGAGCAAAATGTAAGACATTTCATGCTCAGTGCTATAAGAAAGGTAACCCCAATTTTGTAGAATTTCAGATTTGGAAATATGATTATGGAAAACAAGTAGGATATTTCAAAAGTTCAGTGGGAACATGGTAATATTTACTGATTATGTTTAATGAAACTCCATGTTACTCATGGGGATAGAGTATAAAATTTAAAAGATTATTTGCAGCTATATTGAGGTTACTAAATGTGTAACTGAGCTGTTTGTATATAAGCAACATCAGTTTTCTTTTAGTAAAGGAGGAGCATAATGATCAATATTTCTGAAGTCATATTAAATATGAGGCTTTGAGTTGATTTCAGAGATCTAAGAGGAAATGTGCTTACCTGATTATTTAGAGCCACTCTGGGAGATAATATGTGCGCACAGGCATGTGTGCTTGAGTATATGCACGTGTGTATTCATGGGAGCCACTATTTTTTAAGAAGATTAAGATTTTGTTCATGGGTAAAATCAGAGAAATGTATGCCTCAGAAAAAAAACATTGAATAAGGTGGCTGAAGAAAGGACCTACAAATAGAGAATACCAAAATCTTAGGAAGAAATAGAGATGTTGACTAACGTATTTCACTTTAGTTTTAAAAGATGGGAAGATGAATGAGTTGAAACAATTGGATATAAATAACATTGCCAATGTACTAGGTTAAGAACTACCTAAATCACAACTAAAGTGTCATTTCCTACAATTCTATAGAGAGAAGCAGAAAGAAACTAGAGAGAATATTTCATATATTGCCATAATGAACTGTGGGAAGCCATGCATGTTTAGCAGAATCAGGCTTGGCTGAGCCATGGGATCCAGACATCTGACTCCCAGGAACTGTCCGTCATGAGAGACTGTCAGATAGCCTGGGTAGGTGACTCTGTACAGAAGTGACTCACCACCTGATACAATGCTAATTCTCTAAGCAAATGGCTTCCCTAACTCCACCCCATCCTGCCCCTTACAGAAGCCACTCCTGGTCCCCCTTTACCTATGCGACTATAAATAGAGGGAAGGTGGGTTTCTCCATCTTGTTTTGAGGCCAGATCTTGGCATGACCCAATCTGTCACACTCCCTTCCATTTAAAAAGATTATTGGCTTCTGTGTTTATTTAATTAAATAAGTTTCTTATGATTAATCAATATCTATCACCATCCTCCGACAGAAACCCTTTCCCTCATCCACGCTGGACGTAGCAGGAGAACCTCCCACCATGCACTAAAATTACAATAGTAATTTCTTCAGTCACAGAATCTTTTCTACTAGGATATCAGGAAGATAAAATTGGAAAACTTTTATAATTCTGAAATTTGTGAATTCAAAGTTATGTTTGATGCAAAATATCACATGCACGTTTCAGGATATTTAAAGCAATTAGTGAGAATCTATTAGTTAAAGTGAAATACTTAATCAATGTCTCAGCAGGTGTGCTACAGAAGTTACTTATGTCTCTGAAAAATATATATGTTTTTCTTTTTAAATATGAAGTCCTTCCTAGGGAATATTCATGAATACCTGGGACAAGTTTTTTTGTTGTTGTTGTTGTTTTTTTAAATGGGGATTGAACCTAGAAATGCTCTAGCACTGAGTTATAATCCCAGCACTTTAAAATATTTATTTTAATTTTGAGAAAGGAAATTGCTAAGTTATTGAGGCTAACCTCAAACTTGAAATCTTTGTACCTCAACCTTCCAAGTCTCTGTGATTACAGGTGCTTGTGGCAAATGAATAAATTCTTTAAAAAATATCTTTGTACTTGACCCATGCTTAAGTCTAATTTTGTCCAGAGAACAACTTTTATTTGGCATATTTAATAAGAAAAATTTATTTAATAAAACCTGTAAAACTATATCAAAATTTATTTTGAGCACTTTATATTTTTTTACAAATCATTGAAATGTTTTTGCAAAGTAGAAACCAGTCTCCCCCCCAAAAAAAATAAAAAGAAATGTTGCTCTTTTCTCTCTGTTGCATAAAAACTATTAGTTAAAATATTTACCCTTGGCTAGTTATAAGTGGTGGTACCCCTGTAATCCAAGATATTCAAATTAGTAAGACCCTCTTTCAAACTACAGAATTTTTCAAATGGGGATGTAGTTCAGTGCCAGAGTAACCCTGTGTTCAATCACCAACACTGAAAAAAAATTACCTCTTTTTTTCCATATGATTTGAAAACTACTGAATAAATTATTAGACTTAATTTTTAAAGGCTCATAGTTTTTCAATGTCTTTAAAAATCTATATTTTATGATTGCTTTTGATTGAACCAAGTTATTTTATTAGTATTATTTGTCTCATACAAATAAGAAAAATTCTTTTACTTACTTAATGGAGTTTTTTCTATGAATAATTTCTGAAGGACATTAAAAGAACTGGTTTTCATCAAGTGGTGATCATAGCATATTGGTTAGAAATAACTTTACTACAGTTTTACTGATGTTCAGAGAATATTTGAAAGATCATGATAATGGGTAGCCAGATAATTCTGAAGATGAAATTTTAAAAGCCTAAAAAGACAAATAAAATAATTAAAATTACATGGTATAGGGGAAAATGGGAGTAGGCAGTTGTTAATTAATGGCTATGAGATTCTGTTTGGAATGATGAAAAGTTTTAAAAATAGAAGAGGTGGTTCTAGAGCACTCTGAATGCAATTAATGACACTAATTTGTATATTTATGAATTATTAAAATGCCAAATTTGTGTAACACATATTTTTCTACAATAAAATAAGTGCTTTATAAACATTTATAAACAGATAAAGGGTATAAGAGTGGGAAATATCTTTAATTTCAAAATTGATGAATGGACAACTGGACAACAGGAGTACAAGGTGATCTCTGAGAGTAACCACCTAAAATTTACTTTGAAATATTAATAAACTCACCCATATTCTATTTGAGCAGATGTAGACCTCCACCCTTGATATGAAGAATGCCAAAGTCACATTGTATGAATAACATGTGTCATGAAAAATATTGAGGGGGTCATCTTTGGAAAATATAAATTAAAGGATAGTTGAGAAATTGAGAAGTCTAGTTAGAATGTTTTAAAATCAAATAATTTTCCAGTTTAAACAAAACAATCAGTTGTTGTCATCCAACTGACAAAATATCATTTTCGACTGATATTTTGGTTAATGTTTAATAGCAATGTCATAAGCTATGGTTTGAATGTTTGTACTCTCCCCACTTCATCTTGAAATGTAGTTGCCATTGTAATAGTATTAAGAAGCAGGATTTTAAAGAGATAATTTGACTATAAGGACTCTATTTCATGATTAGATTAACATCATTATATCTTGAGTGATTTCTTTATAGAAAGATGAGTTCAAATCACCTCCAAACTCTCTCTCTCTCTCTCTCTCTCTCTCTCTCTCTCCCTCTCTCTCTCTCTCTCTCTCTCTCTCTCTCTCTCTCTCTCTCTCTCTTTCTTTCTCTCTGCTCTTTTGTCTAGTAATGTCTTCCATCATGGGATGTGGCAACAAGAAGGCCATCACCAGAGCTGGTGCCATGATCTTGGACTTCCCAGCTTGCAGCACTGTAAGAAAATAAATTTGTTATTGATAAATTATTCATTCTGTGACATTGTTTTATTGCAGTACAAAATGGATTAGGACAGTACCAATAGATTCATATTTATTTTAGATAAATCACATATCTTTCTGGATTTATATTTAATTTATATGAGCAATAACATATGCATATTGAGAAAGACCTGTAGTCTTTACAAAGCATAAAACCAATGGCTGGGAGAGTCCATAGAAATAGTACATATATACAAAAGATGACATACATCATACATTATTTGTTTCTTCATTTTCAAAATTCTATGCAGTGGAAAATTTATTTCATTGTATTAAAGAATTGTTTGGCATGGTATGATGTAGATTCTAAGAGTGTCGGGAGCACTATTGATAGAATCCAAAGTATATACCAGTAAAATTAAACAGAGCTTTATTCAGGGAACAATTGTCAGTAGAAGTTTAACCTCCTGACTTTGATTCCATATTAAACTAAATACTAAAATATATGAGTAAAGATGTCAATAACATTTTGTTAACAAAATAAATAACTGAACAGTTTAAGCAATGAGAAATGAGAAATGCTAAAAGCTGGAGAGAGAATATATTCTTTTGTATACTACATTTAGAGACAATAATAGTGGAAATGTATTTCTGTGGTTGTATGTGACTGAGCTTTAATCATTGACGTACACACAGGTAAATACTGAGAAGTCATATAGGTCTTCAATATTTAATGATTTTTTTTTTAGTCCACAAGGAAGAGAAATTGTTTATGTTTAACAAACATGTCAGAATGCTTTCAGGGATGTAAATGAATTGCCCACAGGTCCAAATTTAAGAAAAGAGTACAGTAGGAATCCATTTACCACACACTCTTAAGTTGAAAAATGCAAAAGTTCACTGTATGAGAATGATGTATTTTAATTTAGCTTCTAAAAACTGTTGAGTCTTCAGTGACATAATTTTATGTATTTAACTGGATTCATATTTATTTAATATAAACAAAATTTATGAGTTAATCATTAGTAAAATGTTCCAATTAAATAAAAATTATTATTGAGAAAAGAAAAGTAGAACTAATGGTTGTACAAACTTGCCGATTGGTATTTTTTTCTTTCTTTCCCTTTTTTTTTTTTTTTTTTTGTCTATTGAAGAATCATAAGCACTACTCCTTTTACTGATATGATCTGGTAAGTTTCATTTGTTTTGCAGCTCATTAGAGTTTATATAATTTTATGAATTTATTAGCCTATGAACACATAATTTGATTTAAGTGCTCTGTGGATGACCAAAGCTATAATAATAACATTATTTTTAATTATGTTACTGGAGGATAGCAAGTTTCATATTTTGTTTATCTTTACAAAATGATGGCTTTATATTTTGGCATATGTTTTCAAATGTTGCAAGAAGTGAATCTAATTGAATTTATTAGAAATTTAGTCAGATAATAGAAGGATGAGATATTTCTGAAAAAGAATAAAAACACATTTTTAGTGAAGTAAAATGTGAGTTGTTGTGATTAAGCATCAGATTTTGTTACAGGGCACACAAAAGGAAAGAAAGACGTTAGTCTGCTTTAAGCAAAGTTATGAAATGTATTTAAGTGTCAAACAAGCAAATGGAGAGCCCAGGAAAGGAATTATTTCTTGAAACACTTCTCATGCAAGTTACCTGAATGATATTTCATAAAGGGTTATTTCTGCATAGAAGAAATATGGTAGCTGAAAAGTTAACACTTTTCTTTGCAAATTATATTCAGACATTAAATTTTCATGATAAAAGTCCTCTGTGTCGTAGAATGATGATCAGGTTAATATAGATGGTCAGGAACCAAAACCTTGGCATCTCATACTGATGTTTGACTAAACATGAAGCCAAGGTATTACTTTTGCTGGCAGAATTAGAAATCTAGGTCTTGGTTGTTTTCCTAATGATGACAAACCACCAGAAGACACTGATTATGCTTACTACTCTCAGAATGTTGCATGAATAATTCAAAAGATTTATTCAGCCATGGCTTGGTCTTAAAGATAAATGTTTTCAATGAAGTCTTCAATAAAGCAAAAGAACAATGGGGTAAGACACTAAAATTTTCAATCATTTAAATACACATTTAAAATATAATATTAACTAACAATAAAAATGTAACCTAATAGCATAAATTATTTATAACTGTGACATGAAAACTAAAAGCTTTATAATTTTTAAATTTAATTTCAAATTCTAAGTTTATCTGAAAACAAAACCAAACACAAAAGTGAATTAAGAAAATCTGTAATAACCTCTCATCCTGTTTTCAGTCTCATTCTACCCTTCCATTCCCACAAAACAAACTAATGGTTCAAAAAAATGCAAGCTCCCAAAATTATAATAAATGAGGCACAGAAAAAAAAAGGAATATGCCTACAGCTATGGAGTTAAGCAGAGTTTGGGTGTAAATCCAGGAAATTTGTCTCCAAAATGTTCATCAAATATATACTTAACGCATTTATCAAACTGAATGGTATTCCTGAAACTGAGATGTTAGAAATCTGCAATTGCACCACAAATGCCTACCTTTCCTCCTCCCTACATTCTTGGATATGCACTATTCAAAAATTTAAACCAAAAAAGAAGTGACTTGTCTGTACTATACAGATTTAAGTATTTAAAATTTATAGAATTTATACCACTCAGTAGTAAAGTAGGAGAAACTTTAAAGAAAGTATTAGGAATGAATAATTCAGACACATCAGTAGTTTCATGTCTTGAACACAGGTGGAAAGATACTCTGATGAGAATTGAAACAACAATGAGGTATTACTCTTATTTCTTATGCATAGCAGCATGTTTCAAAGAAATGCTTGGTGAGATGGAGGTAAACAATGTATTAATAAGAACAAGAATGGCAGTTTATAACACCTACTGATTTGTCTTTTAAATAGATCATCTGCAGAAAAATATGTGAAATGTACACATCGTTTCATAGTTTGCAACCAGACATCATTCATTTCATGGGCCTCCCTGTAATGACATGTGACTCTCATTCCACTGTCTTCCTTTGAGAGGTAAAGCACTTCATCATACGACAGCCATAATATGTGAAAACAACTTAGTACAAGGGCAGCCAACCTTCATTTCCTTTAGCTATGAATACAATTGCTTTTCCACCATTATTTCACCTGTAACTATGAATTTTTAAAAAAGTCTTTTAATATAGCTGAACTGAAACAGTGATAAACAAAATAAATTACACATTTCTTAAGCTTTCTCAAAAAGCTTATTTAAGAACTGATTTGCTATTTACTTTAAAACTTAACGAGGATTTTAACTTCTCAAAGGAAAAACAAAACTGAAAGATAATCAAATTCATGCTTCTTTAAAAATTTCACCATAGTTTTTTGAAAAAATTTTACATGCTTGCAATTGAAAGGTTGTTTAATCCCTTCTTTGAAAGAGTATAAAATTTAATAAGAAATTTCATTATTTTTCTTGAAAACTCCAAAAATCACTATTCGAAATAAGATTATTTTAAATTAAAAGTAAAATATGTGAATTTAGCCTGTAACCTTGAAATATTTATTAACTAGTTATTGGCTTTCCTTCATTTAAATATAGTTTTTTTCATAGTCCCACAGAGAAGGTTCCAAGATGTTAGTTTCTTAAGAAATAACCGATTTAAAAAATTATCAAATTGAATTCACAGCCATTGTAGTGTCATAAGGCAGCTTCATAAACTGTTATAAACAAGCAAAAGATACTGCACTGCCAGTCTTCAAGAAATGTATATAAACTCATGTACAGTACATTATACTTGATAATGTCAATAATGGCTAAATTACTGGCTTATGTATATATACTATAGTTTAGATTTAAATGTCCTCTAAATACCCATGTTTTAGAATTGGTCCTCAGGTTAATGTTTTGGGGAGGTGAAAGACCCGGTAGAAGTTGAGACCAAATAGGAGGTCTTTAGATTACAGGGAACATATTCTCAAAGGGAGTATGGCATCATGGTCTCTTTCTTTTCTGACTTCTAAGCCATCAGGTGAGTGGTTTTCCTTCATCACCCACTTCTGCTATGATATGCTGCCTCATCACAGACTCAGAGCAATGGGAATAATTGATCATGGATGGAACCTCTAAACCTGTAAGCTAAAATGAACCTTTCATTTTACAAGTTGATTATCTTATGTATTAATTATAGTGATAGAAAACTGTCACTAACACACTACACTACACTTTTTATTACTGTCGAAGAGTGTACTCCTTCTACTAGCCTGGCATGGTGGTGCACGCCTGTAATTCCAGTGACTCAGGAGGCTGAGGCACGAGGATCAAGAGTTCAAAGTCAGCCTCAGCAAAAGCAAGGTGCTAAGCAACTCAGTGAGACACTGTCTCTAAATAAAATTCAAAAATAGTGCTGGGGATGTGATTCAGTGATCAAGTGACCCTGAGTTCAATCCCTGGTACCAAAAAAAAACAAAAGAAAGAAAGAAAAAGTATACTCCTACTCACATACATACTCACAATTCCTTTTACTCACATGGTAGAACCATATATCATGTTACACTGACAGGGATCTTATCTATACTGTATTTCTTTATTATGTCAATTTTTCTTTATTCTCATTTTGTTTTGTTCATCATAGCACCTAAGTATAAAAAACTCACTTTTAATATTGCCAGCAAGAGGCCATGTTGCATATTGACATGAAAACAAAGTTAAAAATGATTAAGGACTATAAAGGTGGAAAATCAGTGATGGTTATGGCTGACCAGTCAGGCATATCCTATATACCATAGTTATGATCTTAAAGAACAAGAACAAAGTGATGAAAACAGTTTAAAAAATCGACTTCATTGAAGCCAAGAAGACTAAGAAAAAATTAAGAATGATTTATATTAGCTATGGAGAAGCCTCTAATCAACTGGAATGAAAACATGACACACAGTTGTGTCTCATTCAGCACTATAATAATAATAGTCAAAGCAAAAAGTGTGTTTGTGGTGTTGAATGCAAGACTGGGAGAGGTAATGCAGGCTACAATTTGAAACCCTTGTTATCTGGCACAGCAAGAAACCCAGAGCTTTCAAGCATATAAAGAACATACTATCAGTGTATTACTGTAGTGATAATAAGCAAGGATATCTCCTTTTTCGATGCTGTCTTGAGCTGCTATGCCAGTGAAATGGAGAAGTAATATTTGGAGAAAAACATTTCTTTCAAGATTTCCTTCTACAGTGCACTGTATAATGACCTAAGACTGCATTTTTAGAATGTATTCTTATTGATAAGTGACACATGACTATATCTGAGTTGCTGATTATTTTCATCATAGTATCTGAATCCATAATGTTTACCTAATATTAGAGCCTGCTATTATAAGTATGTATTCTTGGTAAATTCCACATGTGTTAATAACCCAGAATATCTATTGACTTTGCAGCACTTGGATCCTCTTTTTCAACTTCATTGGTACAGATTTTACCTGACCACATGCAAATTTTTGAAGCAGTCCCTTCCTATGTCTTTAGAACTTTCTTACTAATTCTTTGGCTCTCTTTCTGGGGTACAGAGCTAGGTGCTCACTATCTGATGATTTTATAAACACAGGTGCTCTTTTCACTTTGACCCTGAACCTTCTGTTCTTTTCTTTTTTTTTATTTAACTATTGATTCATTGAACACAAATGGAGTACAGCTATTGTTTCACTGGTTCTACACAAAGTAGAGTCACACCATCTGTGCGTTCATGCATGTACACAGGGCAATGGTATCTGTCACACATTCTGTTATTATTTTTACCCCCCAACCCTGACCCCACCCCTCCCTTCCCTCTATGCTATCTATCCTTCCACCATTCTTGCCACCCTTCTCCCCCACATTATGCATCATCATTCATTTATCAGAGAGACCATTCAGCCTTTGGATTTGGGGGATTGGCTGATCTCACTTACCATAACAGTCTCCAACATCATTCATTTACCTACAAATGCCATAATTTTAATCTTCTTTATGGCTAATATTCCTTTGTGTATATATACCACAGTTTCTTTACCCATTCATCTACTGAAGGGCATCTAGGTTGATTCCATAATCTAGCTATTGTGAATTGAGCAGCTATAATATTGATGTGGCTGCATCACTGTAGTAATCTGATTTTAAGTCCTTTGGGTATAGGCCAAGGAGTGGGATAGCAGGGTCAAATGGTGGATCCATTCCAAGTTTTCTAAGGAATCTCCACACTGCTTTCCAGAGTGGCTGCACCAACTTGCACTCCCACCAGCAATGAATGAGTGTACCCTTTTCCCCACATCCTCCCCAACACCTGTTGTTGCCTGTGTTCTTAATAAAAGAC
>JAJEJO010004404.1:166489-177660 GCA_020662805.1 Glaucomys volans
AAGGAAGTGTATTTGCTTTTTGATGGATGGAATATTCTATATATGTCTGTTAAGTCCAAATTAGTGATTGTGTCATTGAATCCTATGGTTTCTTTGTTCAATTTTTGCTTGGAAGATCTGTCCAATGGTGAGTGAGGAGTGTTAAAGTCTCCCAGTATTATTGTGTTTTGGTCTATTTGATTCCTGAAATTGAGAAGGATCTGATTGACGTACATGGATGCACCATTGTTTGGTGCATAAATATTGATGATTGTTATGTCTTGCTGATTTATGCTTCCTTTAAGCAGTATGAAATGTCCTTCTTTATCCCTTCTGACTAACTTTGGCTTGAAGTCTGCTTTATCTGAAATGAGAATGGAAACCCCAGCTTTTTTACTCAGTCCATGTGTATGGTATGCTTTTTCCCAACCTTTCACCTTTAGTCTGTGGGCATGTTTTTCTATGAGATGAGTCTCTTGAAGGCAGCATATTCTTGGGTCTTTCTTTTTAATCCCATCTGCCAGTATATGTCTTTTGATTGATGAGTTTAGGCCATTTACATTCAGGGTTATTATTGAGATATGACTTGTATTTTTCCTGTCATTTTAGCTTTTTGGGGGTTTTTAGCTTAACTTTGTTTCTCCTTTGATTGACTCTTTCTTTAGGGTAATTCCTCCCCATGATGACTGAGATTGTTATTTTTCATTTCTTCCTCTTTGAATATTTTGTTGAGAATGTTCTGTATGGCAGGCTTTCTCTTTGTGAATTCTTTAAGCTTTTGTTTATCATGGAAGGATTTTATTTCGTCATCAAATCTGAAGGTAAGTTTTGCTGGGTATAAGATTCTTGGTTGGCATCCGTTTTCTTTCAGAGCTTGAAATATGTTGTTCCAGGCCCTTCTTGCTTTTAGGGTCTGGGCTGAGAAATCTGCTGATATCTGTATTGGTTTCCCCCTGTAGGTAATCTGATGCTTTTCTCTCACGGCCTTTAAAATTATATCTTTGTTTTGTATGTTAGGTATTTTCATTATAATGTGCCTTGGTGTGGATCTGTTGTAATTCTGTGCATTTGGTGTTCTGTAAGCCTCTTGTAATTGATTTTCCATCTCATTCATCATATTTGGGAAATTTTCTGATATTATTACATTGAACAGATTATTCATACCCTTCATTTGTATCTCTGTGCCTTCCTCAATCTCAATAACTCTTAAGTTTGGTCTTTTCATGATGTCCCATATTTCTTGGAGGTTTCATTCATGATTCCTAACTATCTTCTCTGATTGTTCAACTTTGTTTTCAAGATTAAATATTTTGTCTTCATTGTCTGATGTTCTGTCTTCCAAGTGATCTATTCTGTTAATTATGCTTTCTATTGAGTTTTTAACTTGGTTGATTGTTTCCTTCATTTCCTTGTTTCCTTCAAGGATTTCTGATTGTTTTTTTCTCAGAACTTCTATCTCTATATTGAAATGATTTTTTCCTTCTTGCAATTGCTCTATTAGCTGATTGTTCATAGCCTGAATCTGCTTTCTCATCACATCATTCTCTTCTTGGATCATTTTAATTATGAACATTCTGAACTCCCTTTCTGTCTTTCCTTCTACCATGCTGTCTTTGGGTTCTCTTGATGTATCATCTAGGTTTGTTTGGGACACTTTTTTCCCGTGTTTTCTCATGTTGCTCGTGTATCTTCCCCTCTAGTAGTGCAAATCAGAGGGATTGCAATTTCCCTGTAAAGACTTAAAGTGTCCCTGCCAATTTCCAGTAACTCACCTGATGTTTGAGAGGTGCTTGATCAACCGGTGACCCAAGATAGCTGCTGTCCCACTACCTCCAGGTCGGGAATGATCAATGCTCTTGGGCAGAGGCAACCAGGAGACACAGCACCGTGTCCCCGCCGGAAGACCTGAGCTCAGCTCCGAGGACTCAGGCAGCCAAAGATGGTCTCTCTGCCAGGGAAGCTGCAAAATTGCACCAAAGGGCCCAAACTCCCCGTTGGAGCCAACAACCGGCTCTGCTCCCAGCCAGATCTCACCCAGAGCAGCAGTGCCGCGTTCCCGCCAGAAGGCCTGAGCTCAGCTCCAAGGGCTCAGGCAGCTGAAGATGGTCTCTCTCCGCCAGGGAAGCTGCAAAATGGCCTGTTCTTTTCTTTATGGATGAACCTCTTATATTAATCTTTCTAACGCATTAAATCACATTTTATGTGCTTCTAAAATCTCTAATTTACATCTGCAGTGCGTCGTATTTCCTTGAGTCCTAGACCATAGGTCCATTGGCCTTACTGCTAAATAAACATATTTGTTCTAAGATTCCACAGGAGAATATCTAAAATATATAACTAATTTCTTGATTTTGCTACTGCTGCCCACATTTGTTTCTTAATAATGTAAATTGTTTCACATATAGCTATTCTAGTTTTGGTTTTACTTTTGGCTATTCTTTTCCTTATCCCCAATATTTAAAAAGGCTTACTAGTACTGTTAATTATAATGCTATGGATTTATCTTTGAGGACTCGTTTTGCTAGCACTGTTATAGTTCCTGTCTGTACCTTTTCAGCAGAATTTAGTAGAAAAACACAAAGTCTACTCATGGGATTAATTTATGATTTTTCCTCTTTATTCAAACCACTTCAGCTTCTCTAATTTGGTCATTACACAGTAGATTTTCTTCCTATTGGATTTAGAGAGTTGAAACCATTAGAATTTTTTAGACTCTAATAACATATAACTACCCAATTATCAGCATGAGAAAACATTTTTTTCTGCATTTTACCATAAAATTTCTATGCTGTTGATAAAATATCAACATTTGTGAATTAAAGACAATTCTTTCTTGCTTAGATAAATTATTGCTTGAGGAATTCTCCCCTCTTTCATCGACAATATGAATTTTTACTTTCTACCTCATCATTTTTATAAGCACAAAAGTATATAATTTTCTCTTGATAACCTCTGTCAGTAACAGCAATATCTACCTATATCTATCTATCTATCTATCTATATCTACATATACATACATCTTTTTTTGTTTTGCCTCCATGATATAGAAAAACTATCAGGTGTGTTGTTTTGTACTCGGCCTCCAATTCTTCACTTTCCATGCTCTCTTACACCTAATTTACTTCATCAGTCTATAAGAACTGCTCTTGTCAAGGTCAATAATGACCTCTATTTTGGAAAATCCAATAGTCAATTTTCAGTTCACATACAGTTCAAGCTAAAAACAGCACTTGTAGTTGAACACTCCCTCCTCCTTGATCCATTTCTTCAGTTGGCTTTACTTTTTCTAGCTGTTCACTCTATCTCAGACTCATTTATGAATTATCCCCTTCTCCTAGTTCCTTAATGTATTTTTGTGAATTTTCTATAAATATGTATGCACTTTTTCTAATCCGCTAGTAAAACAATTCATGAAATATGCTATGATTATGTATTTTGTATAATCAATAAGTCAAATGTGACATAGCAAATTATTAAATGAAAACCAATATGTTTATGATGAATTTTTCGAAAATAAATGTTATCTTGGAAAATGAATTCTGTGGCTTTCGGTCATTAACCCTATATAACAAACTGAATGGGGACATTATAATTATTGTATTATTCAAAGTTGCTCCAGTAACACATTCAAGTCTTTCAATCAAATGAAAACCATGACTGAAATGCAGAACTATTTTCAGTATAAACAGAACTGAATTGATAAATCAGGTCTTAAATACATTGCTTTGCATTTTAAAAAACTTTTAGTTAGCTTTGTATCACCCCAATAACATGGCTGAGAAAATCAACTTTTAAGGAGGTAATATTTGTTTTGGATTATATTTTCAGAGGTTACACTTGATGATCAGCCAGGAAGCAAAAAGGAGAGGAAGAAGTAAGAGTCTTAATTCTACCATAAAGAGCATGCCCCAGGTGTCCTTCCATTATTAGTTCCCATCTCCTAAAGGTTCCACCACCTAACAATGTCTGGGGACTAAACTTTTAACTCATGAGCCTTTGGGAAACATTTAAAATCCAAGCATTCTGAGGCATGGTATAGATTATTCAAAACCTTCTTGGCTTTTTAGGATCTGACTGACAAATCAGTAGACATTCTGAAAAACTTAACTCTAAATATTACCTGCCATTTTTTTTCCTCTTGCAATTTTAAAAATTCTCTCCTTTTTCTGTGTCTTAGGAATTCTAATTATAAAGTGTCTTGGAGAGAATTTTTCTTGACCTTGCCTATTTAAGATTCTAAATGCTTCTTTATTTGAATTTTCATTTCATTCTTAAGCTTTGGAAAATTTTCTATTATATTTCATTGAAAGGGATGTGCATTCCTTTAGTTTGTATTTCAATGCTGTCAATTATTTTTTTATTTATTCTCATGTTATCAGAGATCTCTTAAATATTCTGGTCAAGTTCTCTTAAAGTATTTTCTTTATTGTCACCTTTATTTTCATGTTTTCTTGGCCTAATAATCTGTCTTCCAAGTGGTCTAATCTATTAGCAATGCCTTCTACTCAATTTTTAATTGGGTTTATTATGCTTTTCGTTTCCAGTATTTCTATTTGGTTTTTTATCAGAATCTCTCTTTATTGAAATGATATTTCACTTCCTATATTTTCTTTCTTAGGTAATTCCTTACTTCTTCTTTTAGCTCATTGAGCATTTAACTATGAACTTTCTAAATACTTTATCCCACATTTCTTCCACTGTGGTGTAAATGGGATGAGTTGTTGAAGCACTGTGGGCTGTTTGGAGTGATTTTTTCCCTTGTTTTTTCATCATTTGTGAATCTATCCAACTACTGGGATGAGTAACTCTTCTACTTTTCTGCAAGGGACTATTTATATGCTTTCCTTTCTTAAGTGGCCTGGTCCAGGTAGATATTCAAGTATTTTTTTTGTCGGGGGGCAAGGGTACCAACTCAGGAGCATCAACCAGTGAGCCACATCCCCAGCCCTATTTTGTATTTTATTTAGAGACAGCATCTCCCTGAGTTGCTTAGCACCTTGCTTTTGCTGAGGCTGGCTTTGTACTTGCAATCCTCTTGCTTCAGCCTGCTGAGCCATTGGAATTACAGGCGTGCGCCACCATACCCAGCAATATTCAAGTATTGATATTCAAACTCAGTGTGAATCCACTGCTGTTCCCAGTATCAGCAACACTTTGAGAGAAGACACTAAACCCTATTAACTACAATCGATTCAGAGTAAAGCCATATGCTATTAAACTTTAGGACATAAAAATTATTGAAAATATCCTCCACAATTCCTCTATTATAGGTATGAAAGTGTAGTAATGTTCTTTAATAGGTTAAAAATTAGTTATTAAAGATAGTAAAATTACTATTACACTATGTAGAAATTGAAAGGAAGAAGACAACAAAAAAGAATGAAGGGACAAAAGACAGAAAGGAACAGATAGGAAAGAAATATAAAATAAGATAAAAAGAAAAATGAGGGAGGGGATTTGAGGCAGAGGCATATAATATAAGAGAAGAAAAAGAGACTCAGAAGAACAAGTGTAAACCTGAGCTGGGAAAACAAAGAAGATTCTAGTTAATTCTTTTAAGCATTAGAAGAAATGCAACCAAATGTATTAAGGACTACAATATCAAATAATGAGGGAATATCCAATAATTCAATATAAAAGAAATATCTGTAAGGTTTAGGTCAGAATTAGAGCTATTTTTGATAATCCACGTTGAGGAGATTTCTTCTTGAGTTTTCCTGATTTGAATTATATGAGTATCTAGGAACTTTCAAAGACCCCATCACTCCTAACTTTCCCTGAATGTGGAGGTAGTGATCATACCAGCTCGCCTTTGATGTAATCCTAGGAGGCCTTCTCATATTTTTGGTGTGTCTCGATTCCTACTAGGTCCGTTCAGTCAGAGAAGATGGTCCCTAATTGTCTTTGACTTAGCAGTCAGTTTATTTTCTTTTCAGTGATGCAGGCTTGTGTGCCCTCCTGAACAAAAGTTCCAAGCATCTAGCACTCTCAAATCCAGTGTGAATTACTCCACTGAATATTTTAGAATATTAGGTTGTGGCACTGTAGTCTGTTTGATATGCTGCTTGGTGGCCTGTGATGGGGTTCCTGTAGTACTGCTTCCCCTCTGGACAATACAGGTCATAGGTCAGTGGATTTGTTTCTTGGCCCACTGGGTGGTGGCTGGCATCCATGGCATACACTCATCTCTAAGTCCCTTTGTGGGGCACACTGCCGTCATGTATGCCTTCTCTGCTGACTGCTTAAGGTTATTCTCAGGAATTATCCTCTTTGTATCCCTGTATCTGAATGAGAATGGAATTAATGAGCAACTCTGGATGCCCAATGGAGGATTTTCCTAGAGGTTCCTTGGACACAGGAGCTGCTTCCTTGGTTGTTATGGTTTTCTCATCTGCCAGTGCTTTTTAGTCAACCAGAGGCCAAGACTATGTATTTGGTGGAAACTATAAGTGCTGGATGTTTTTGTTGTGAGTGGAGGCACAGAGTTGCAGGGCTCAGGACTTTCTCCAACTGCTATGGAATTATGAGCATGTGTTCTTCTTCATTGGGACTTCCATGTAACAGTGCAAAGCTTATACTGACTATCTGCAACTACAGCCTGAGTGCAAATTCTCTAAAGGCAGTCTGTGGCATAGAAGCCTCTACCCTGGCTGCAGCAGATCACTGATATTCTATCACCATGAGTGGGATAGGGTGTCATTTAACCTGCCTTTGTATGAACTCCTGTGGTTGGTAGATGGTGGTTGTGAATCTCTGAGAACCCATTTTCCTGCTACCATATGCTGAGGCTTCTCTGGAGATACACTAAGTACTTAGTGGCTGGCTTTAACTATGAGGGCTTATTAGTGCAGGCTCTCTGGCAGCTGTAAATCACTGGGGTTTTATTTGAGATGCCATGGGGTAAATGATAGAATTGGAGAACATCATGCTTAGTGAAATAACTTAGATTAAAAAAGTCAAAGGTGAAATATTTTCATGTACAACCACAAGAATGGGATCCTTAATTAGAATTAGTTATTCTCCATGTTTGTATAATATGTCAAAATTCACATAAAACTTATTCGGTTTTTTTATTTTTAATACTGTGAACTTTCTATCTTCAATCTAATTTCCTATGTTTGTCAGGTTTAATATCTCCTCTAGTTAATAATATACACCATGCCCAAAAGTCTCCATTTGCAAAACTCTTCCAAGAAATGTGAAATATTTCAGTTGTTTTCAGTCTCTGCTCTCCAAGCTAAGTTACTTTTGTGTAAGGAATTTCATTTAGACATTTGACTGACTTTTCATATGCTTTATTTCTAACACCTAGCCTACAACTCTTATACCTGTAGTATCTCTCTCTCTCTCTCTCTCTATATATATATATATATATACATATATATATATATTTTTTTTTTTTTTTTCTGTAAGATAGCTATTCCTCTCCCAAGTTTTCAGCTTCTGCGTGGGCGCTCCAGTAACTGGCTTTGCAACAGACTATACCTCACACACCTCAGAAGGCCAACCAAGTGAGCAAAGTATCTGACCAAACTGGACACCCATTTCCTTCCTGACTTTCAAAGGTAGCTCCTGATGGAAAATCCTTAGATATCCCTGATCTTTTATAATGATTTACCTTGTGTCTCATTCTTTTGTCTTTTCCTATTCTCATAGTGGGTCCATCCAGCCCCATACCTTTAATACATGTGCTGATAGATTTCCAAATATATAACTCTACAGGACATCTCTATAAAACTTCATAGTCATGCATCAAACTGACTGCTTGGCATCTCTTCTGAAATGTGAAATGACATACAAATTTATCTTTTCCGAAACTAAATGCATGCTTTCTCCCTAAAACTTATTTCATATGCTACCTTATGGACCTCACTTGAGATCTATAATTCTCCAGTGGCCCAGGCAATGAGACTATCCTTGACTACTCTCTTTCATATCACTAATTAACTAATAGCTGAGAAAATCCTGTTACCTCTAACTTCAAAATACATGCATTAGCTAATGACCAGTGACTACCATTATTGTCATTACTAAAAGTTTATTCTGGTTGGTGTTTCTGTAATATCTTCTTAACAAGCATCTTACTGCAATATACTTGTGTTTGTACATTTTTCTCAAAGTAATACTCAGAATGATTCTCTGAAGATACCAGTTTGAGTATATCACTCCTCTGCCTCAAAATGTGCAATGAGTTCCTTTTGAACTAAAAGCTAAAGTCTACATACTGGCCTGAAATTCCTGCCATTACTTTCTCTGCTAACTCAGCTGTAAGTCATGTTGGCCTCCTTAATCTTTCTGAAAACTATAGGAAAAACTCTCTATGCATTTGTTATGACTGCTTATTATTTTGTCCAGAGTGCTTGAGACTTTCCAATAGAATATGTAATGAATATGTTAATAAACGATGTGTGTATATGTTGATAAGGAGTGAATCCAGGGCCTCACATAGGCTAATCAAGTCCTCTACACCAAGTTATCTTTCCAACTGTTATAAACGCAGGGATTTCTTTTTGTATTCATTTATGCATAACTCCACAAATACATATGAAATAAAAACATAGATTATATTATAAAATATTGCTTTATCTAAAATTCTGTTACTTTAAAAACTATAGACTACACAATTATAGTGAGATTTCTAAAGTGCAAGTGAGTGACTATCATATTCTTCTTTAAAATGCTAGTGCAGGATAAAACCCCAAATTGAATTTGGCTTACACCATTGTTCAAGTTCTCTTTGCTTACTTCCTCACCATTATTTCTTAATACTTTCCACAATCAGGTAATAAATGTACAGAATACCCTTCTTTCTTCAAGTTCACCAATGGTTCTGTTATCTGAAGACTTTGGAATCACTGTTTATTCTCTCTACACCCTCTTCTGCTTCCACTTACTAGTTTCTCCTCACACTTTAAATCCAGTTTTGGGAGATAGCACTTGGAACTCCTCTCCACTCTGCAGATTACATTTCTCTCCTAGATGTCCTGAGAGAACTCTGGGTTTACTCAAATTTAGTATACATGACATTTTGCTGTTTAATTTACTCTCACTCCTATAGTTTAAGCTCTTGATGCCTTTATCTCTGCCCTATCCTCATTACTTAGCCTTATTTATCTCCCATATAACTGCTTAACTAATATTTCCTGAAAAGGAAGTAAAAAAAAATCAATGCAAAAACAGAGAACAAACAGATTATGTTCAGAGTATGAACATGAGTCTGCTAACATGTTTTTCCTCATCTTAATTGTACACATAATCATGTACTTGCACAAAAAAGTTAAAATGAACTAATTCTTACAGGACTATCAACATGTGTGGACCAACAGTTAATTTCCTTTACTATATTTTTGTAAACAGAGTATTTTAAATAACTTATGTCACTCAAAAAGTATTGATTTTTAAATGTTTAAATGTTATTGCTATTATTATGGGTATGCAGCTTACTTGAAAGCTTATTTGAAAGAAAACACAAGTTATTTCAAATGATTTTTTTATATTTTACATTGCTGTGTGTGAACATAATTAAAACTTAGGTTAAAATTTTAACCACTTAATCTTTGAATACAATTTTTAAATACTTTAAAAATATTTTCAAAGATAACTCACTTATTATATGGCTTCTGTATTGAGTTGCTTCTGGCAATATTATGTAGTAAGTGCAAACATGCACTCTGGGGTCAGAGTCTCTGAATTTGAAACTGCTACTTACTAGCACCTTGGACTTGAACAACAGTGTTTACAATCCCTGTGTGTTAGTTCTCCACCCAGAAAATTGGAATGATAACAATAACTTCTTTGTTGATTTGACATTAATATTGAATAAAGGCATGCAATGCATACAGAAATAGCACAACAATATCTCGACTATTATTAATGCTACCTGTATTTCAATTAGATTTATAAAATATATCTGCTTTGGGCATGAACAAGAAAAAGGTAGTGAAGTATTAGTCCCAAGTGCCTGCCTCAGAATGTCTTAAATAAATCAATGGTTTTAACAAATCTGTTTGTACTTTGATGAATACTTATTCTCATAAGAATTCTTGAATATACTTGAAAAGAACAAGGAAATAATGTCAGAGGAAAGAAATTAATCTTTTGCAACTAAGAAACTGTGACTGAGTCTATTTCTGTTTAAGCTGTGAGCAAGAAATTAACCAAACTGAGAATTTCCTTCAATTCCCAAAGTGAGGTACAAAGCTCAAATTTGTAGAGCTCTCCCATGTACAAACCAAAGATTGTGACCTCATCAAATACCCCAAATTTCCTCTATAGATGATTGTGGCATTGTTACCACTCTCTGTAGATAGAGGAAAATCTAGAAGCCCAAGGGCTATATATCTGAGAAATTTCCAATTAATGAATTAAAAAATAAAAGAAGGTGTTGTGTTCAATATTTTGACTACTTTATTCATACCTAAATTTCAGATGAATAGGCTTAGATAGTCCACAAAAAATCTATGAATCCTAAACTGTTGAAAAGAATTTGTTTTTGCAGAGTAAAAGCTAACTAAAGCATATCTATTATATATCATTTTTCTAATTTTAAGATCAACACAAGTTCTTACTCCACTAAGGCACAAACTCATTCTTCCACTAATTCCCTTTGGTACAATGAAAACCTTGGTAACCTCTGAATGCAATATCCACCAAGGCTATAGGTGTCATTAGGTTTATTTCATTTTAACTACTTTGATATATGAGAAGTAGATTTTGAATATTTCAGGATTGGTGAGACTGAAAATATCTTCTCTGTGTGATAGAACACTTTATCTCCAGGAATATCAGTTCACAGTTAACTTCCTTTTTCTCCAACATGCCAAAAGAATTCTCTCTTGTCTGCATTCTCAACTCTACTTGTATTATCACCATGCCATACTTCTGTTTGACTGCTTTTTTCTGACTCTCAAAAAAGGGTACGTTACACAGCGCTGCGGCTTCAGGTGAGATTTACCCGGGAGCGGAGCTGCTTGCTGGCCCCAGCGGGAATTTGGGCCTGGTCGGCGCCATTCTCCAGCTTCCCTGGTGGAGAGACTCCATTTTGACCTCTCTGAGCCCCCGGACCTAAGCCCACCCCTTTCCCCGAGGACACGGTGCTGCGGCTCCAGGGACATGGCGCTGCGGCTCCAGGGACACAGTGCGGCATCTCCTGGTTGCCTCTGCCCAGAAACATTGATCATTCCCAACCTGGA